>JAGFZM010000849.1:355706-377678 GCA_017657215.1 Limnothrissa miodon | reverse complement strand
CGCCATGGGCCTCTTGGCTGCATTTCTGATCAGCGCTCTTCTTGTTCAGCCTGTGAGCTTAGGTGGACAGCCTTGTCTTGGTAGGTTTACAGTTACTGTAAACCATACTCCTTCCATTTCTGAATGATTGCTTGAACTGTGCTCTGTGGGATGTTCAAAGCTTTGGAAATCGTTTTGTATCCTAAGCCTGCTTTAAATTTCTCAATAACTTTATCTCTGACCTGTCTGGTGTGTTCTTTGGACTTCATGGTCCTATTCTCTTAGACAACCTCTGAGGCCGTCACAGAGCAGCTGTATTTGTACTGACATTAGATTACACACAGGTATACTCTATTTAGTCATTAGCACTCATCAGGCAATGTCTGTGGTCAACTGACTGCACTCAGACCAAAAGGGGCTGAATAATTATGCACACCCCACTTTGCAGTTATTTATTTGTAAAAAATGTTTGGAATCATGTATCATTTTCGTTCCATTCTCAAATGTACACCACTTTGTATTGGTCTTTCACGTGGAATTCCAATAAAATTGATTCATGTTTGTGGCTTTAATGTGACAAAATGTGGAAAAGTTCAAGGGGGCCGAATACTTTTGCAAGCCACTGTACATTAAAATACACCCAACACCTGCACATTGATGCTGTGAAAAGATTTGTGATTGGCATAATCACCCTCATGATCTGGGGTGCACTTGCACAATGGCCTTTATGGAAGTATATGACACCTATTTTTATATTAGTAATTACCCGCGATTGCATAAAACCCTTCTTTAATTTGCAGAGCGGTTAAATGGCCAGGGAAAACGACAAGTGCATCCAACGTTTTAGAGAACCACCTTGCGAATTATACGACATGCAGTATTCTTGCTCAGATGTTCAGCATAACTGATGGAATACAACTGTCCACTGGCACTGCAAGGCACATTATCTCCTTAATAGTAAGAGCATTCCTACGGCAGGTGATGTTAGAGACATCTGCCTCAATTAACTAACAAAGACATTATCTCTGCCTCTCAAAACCCTCACCCTGCGAAGAGAGCACCTCTCAATGTAATGTAAGCTTTTCCTTTTTTGTGCCACTGAGAGCCTGGAACTGTTGTTCTCAATTTTTTGGATCTTCTGTATTTTGAATAAACCATCTGAAGCTTATCCTGGCCATTGGTTCATATGCTCTTGAGTCTTATAACACCACCTAAATAGTGCAGTGGATTGTCTCCTGCCTTTCACGTGGAAGACCTGGATTCAATCCCTGGCGGTAAAACCTATAGCACCTTTAAAAAGAAAAAAAGGAAACATGACAAGATTGCCCCACGGTATACTGCACAGACTTGATTAATGAAGCAAGCTGCACATAAACTTGAGAGAAAATTTTATGCCACTAAACTTGTAGTGTTCCAACTTGTGTGGCGAGATAGCCTTATGATTACTCCTCACCAATGTTCCCTCAAATTTTTTATGTGTCTGAGCAAACACACAAGGTCCCTGAGCGCACCGAGGACCACAGTGAGCACTGGTGTGGCCACAGCGTGCACATCACACCGGTTCAAAATCTCAATTTCAAAGGAGGTTCCATGGCTTATTAAAATAATAAATTACTAAATCATTAACTGCAGAAATTTTCATTAGTTTACTTTTTAACAAATTAAGAAGTGATACAAATACACCTTTTAGACATAACATTTTGTTAACATTTTGCACAATGACATGTGCTGTAGCTTGTGATACAGTATACATTTCTGTAACTGTGAAAAATACCCTTCGAATTATCTACTAGTAGCAGACTTTGATTAATAATATTCATGAATTAAAAATCTTAATAAATGTCACTAGAATTAGCACAAATCTGACTTAAATTTTACCTTATCGTTAGCCTCATAGCATAATTGCCTAAGTCATTTTTCAGTGTTTTTGGAAAACAAGAAAAAACATATTTAAAAAAAAACACATTTGTGCATCTTATTGAAATTGTAACACTACATTCAACCAAATGAGTGAACAAGAATGCAAAAAGAAAAATACCCATCATCAATTACCTAACAAAGAAAACTGACTTAGGCAGATAATGCCATGACTTAGGCATTTTTTCTCTTACATATAAATGCAACCATAGCATAACCAAAAATGTTTTACTCTCCTAAATATAACCAAGATGAGTAACTTGTCAACCTTAACCAAGTTTTTACTTGATGTCTAACCTTAGACAACTTCAACCTCTAACCACGGTTTTCCTTTCCCACCAGTAACCCGTAAAGTTATGACTTAGGCAGATAGTGTTTTTGGCTTCTAATAAGCGTTGTGATTGGCCAAAGACATGGGCAGAGATGCAGGATGATGCAGCAGTGGTAGGAGAGTAAGTTTAGGCATAAATCTCAATTTGGCCAGAAAATGACTTAGGCAATTATGCTATGAGGCTAACGTTATGTTTCACATTTGTCCTTTGGGTGGGGGGGGGGGGGGGAGTATGGCGTGTGCGCGTGTGAAGACAGTCAAAAGCGTGTGTCTCACGCTCGATGCGTGTGAGTTGGCATCCCTGCTTTAAGTTCTACAGTACAGGTATTTGTGACAAGATTTAAAATGTTCTGACAGCCATAATATCCCAATAGCAATTTGATTTGGTACTATAATGGTGGTGTATCTTGTGTGGTAAAGGTACGACAGGTCTGTGATGTTTATTATTATTATTATTATTATTATATTTTATTAGTATTTCATGTCATACATATGCCAGTACCAATTCTGACTCCAATCTGTACTTAAAAATTCCCAGGATAGACTTTTGTAAAAGTTGAAGTATCAACTTAAAGTTTTTACTCAAGTAAAAGTAAAGTATATAGGATTTCAAAACTACTTAAAGTATAAAAGTAAAAGTAATCCATGGGAAAAATGCCATTATGCGCAAACGCTTAATACGAAACGTTTTGTTCTAAGCCTTTTAAATGAGCCTGTATAAGACACTCTCGCAGTGCTCCTGACTCACTTTCAGACGCACAAGGGGGGTGTTTTCTGGGCAGAATGGGCGATGCCGACACTCAGACCTGCAAACTCAAGTACGTTTTTTTTTTATATACAGAATGTTGTTGTCGGTGAGTTTGGTGCATTAGCCTTGCACATTCGCTATGGAGTTACATTCCTATCTTTAATCAAGAGCGCAATCTTTCAGTTTGACAGCCTTATTTGTTCATTTCGCATTCACATTTTCTCTCAAAACTTGCTCTCTCTCTCAAAGCCCCCGCTTGACTGCGAATTTCACCTGTTCAAACTGTTTCTCCTCGTGCTCAAAACATTTTTCCACTCGCTCAACTTCACTCTTGCTGCGCTCAACATTTCAATTGCTCTCGCTCAAAATGTAGTGGAGACATTTTCCCATTGGCTGATGAAAGCCTATTGGCTGACGAAATCCAGAGGGAGGCGGGAGCAACATGTTAAATCGGATGGGCCACTACATTTTTGTCAGTCTCTGACAGTCGGGCCGATTCTGGCTGGGCCATCGGCCCAGAAGTGGTCCAGTTGTATAAAGCAGACTGTTATTAATTTTAATGTCCCACGTAATTCTGGCCCACGTACTGTGAAATGTTGCCGATATCAGGCCGTCTCAGAAAAAACGTAATCGTGCCGACTATTGCTTAATGACACTGGCCCATTCCAAATAAACAGTTTTTCAACCAACAGTGCCAGCACTCAGCCGTGATCGGCCGACTATGCTTGCTGGAAGACCATAGTGTAATGAACTTGGCTTTATTTCAAAAACTTCACAACATTTAACTGTAGAAATATTGGATGAACGGCCATTAGCCTACAACAGTAACAAACTCAGAAAAGGTGTTGCTATAGACTCGTTGCTATGCGGCAGTTCCTCAGGCGGCGGGCGGATGGGATGCCATGCATCAGTTGTAACCGTGTTGTTAATAAAAACATTATACTACAAGGGAGACATAATAATTGCAACAAATACAGTAAAATACTTAGTCATTAATATGTTTTCCAGCAAAGGGAATTAGGAATATCTATAGGCTATGCCAGTTCCGATCAAAGATTCTAGAGCGCTAATGGGAGCAGCCAATGGGAAATTATCAGCCAATGGGAAATTATCTCCACTAAATTTTGAGCGAGAGCAAGTGAAATGTTGAGCGCACGCAAGAGTGAAGTTGAGCGAGAGGAGAAATGTTTTGAGCATCAGGAGAAATCGTTTGAACAGGTGAAATTCGCACGCAAGCGGGGTCTTTTTGAGAGAGGGCACGTTTTGAGAGAAAACGTGAATGTGAAATGAACAAATAACGCTCTCTAACGGAAAGATCGCGCTCTTGATTAAAGATAGGGATGTAACTCCATAATTCGCCAGATTCTAAGTAGACGCATTGGTCTGCCTCTTGCAGTTTTAGTTAGTTAGAGTTAGGTTTAAGATTTGTAGTGCCATCTAGTGGCCCCTTTTTGTTATGCACCTCATAATTTTTAAGAGAACTTTATTTATGGTAACCATGGTAACCAGATCATACATCTTGATAAGATCTTTCTTACTGATAAGAAGTGAAAAGAGTTGTGCTCTGATTTATCATCTTTCGTCATCTTTTAAGTTTAAGCCCTTAGAATGCATCGTCTGTATGTATACAAAATAAATTATTTTAGTAGATTATTATTTTGATGACAGATCCTAATTTGTTATATTTCCATAACAATTTGTAAAACTATCCACCATGCTGCCCCAATGAGAATTCAACTGCAATTGTAAGGCTCACCAAAAAGAAGATTTGACACATTTATACATTTCATTTTCTTAAAACGTACTACTTAATACTGAAAACTTGCATGTTTTGTATGATTTTCAGTTTTACTCATTATTCATTAAAACTGGAGCTTGGAGGCTACTTCCTGACTTCGCGTTTTCTTGAATGGAGTTAGGCTGACTGTTGAATTGGGTTAGAAACACTCAAGGAGGGCAATACACGCATCCAATGCAACAAGACGTCAAATTACTTTTTTTTAGTAATATTACTCTTGCATCACAACATATCAAAAACGCTTTAAAAGTAGGGCTACGATTGACTGCTGCGCACACAACCTCCATAACATGTGTCGTTAATCAGGGTAGCTCAGAATTTGAGTAACGTTAGTAGCCAGAACGCAGGGCAGAGAAGTTAGGAGCTAATGATAAGGTTACAGCTTAAGTTGGTTATCTAAAAGACTATATACTTACATAGCAAGCTAAATGGTTAGCAAAATGGTCAGACAATGCAGGAATTAACATTACAACTAGCTAATAATGTAGGATAGAAAGTTTGCTATCATGCTAACGGAAATGACAGCATTGGACCCGCTTGAAGCATAGGCAGAGTGAAAAAAAAAAAAATGCTAACAAGCTAACAAATATCTGTTTGATATAGCGTGACTTACCTTGAATTCAATTTCAATCAATCAATTTGAATTAGTTTCCACACTGGGTGTCTCTTGACAGGCGTGAATCACTGATTCTAGCTCAGAGGCGCGAGCACAGACGGCAGTACGTTTCAAGATGAAGAAAGCACTGGGATTCCGATTGGTCCAGAAAAAAATGTCATTTAACAAACCCACCCCACCTCCCCCTCCTCTTGACAGGCGCAAGCTCAGTTAAGATTATGATCGGCCCAGATGTCAATTAACGCAAGCCTCAAAAGGCAGTGCAGAAGATTAAAGAGATTACAGAGGCAGGGATAATTAAGTAATCTAACATCCCTAACCTAACATCGCTGCGGATATTGGCAGGTGGAGCTGGCCCCTGATGCAAGGCCCAAGGCAGCATTCACCATTGGCCATGGGTTGTGACAGTTCAAGGTTATGCCTTATGGCCTTTGTAATGTGCCAGCCACCTTTGAACAAGACAGTATTAGCAGACATTCCTCATAACCTCATGCTCCTGGTGGCAGGCTGGAGCCTTGCATGGTAATCCCCTCCACTGGTGTGTGACTGTGTGTGAATGGGTAGGCGGCGCGTGGAGACGCAGCGGCCTCTGGCTCTCCTGACTGTGCGCATCACTGTGGGATAGCTAGAAACGTAATTTCAATTCCTCTGTATGTCTAGTATATGTAGAGAAATTGATAAAAGTGACTTAACTTAATAACCATTGTGTGGGTGTACCTGGATGGACCTGGTATATGCAACCAGCTTTGAAGATGCACTACACAACCTTCAGGAAGCCCTCCCCACTCAGAAGCCCCCCCACTCAGCTCCCCCCAAATGAAGAAACTCCATCCCAGCAAAGCAGCCGGGCCCGACGGACTGTGTCCAAGACTGCTTAAATCCTGTGCTGCAGAACTGGGAGAGCCACTGGAGCACATCTTCAACTGCAGTCTCCGTCTCGGGAGAGTCCCAGCACTGTGGAAGACATCAGGTCTCATTCCCGTTCCCAAGAAACCACACCCAAGTGAGCTTAATGAAGGCCAGTCACTCTCACATCACACCTGATGAAGAACATGGAGAGACTGGTTCTGGGGATACTTAGGCCACAGGTGCGCCATGCACTAGACCCATTACAGTTTGCTTATCAGGAGAAAGTGGGCGTCGACGATGCCATCTCATACCTCCTACACAGGACACACACTCACCTGGACAAGGAGAAAAGTGCTGTGAGAATCATGTTCTTTGACTTCTCCAGTGCTTTTAACACCATCAAACCCCCCAGACTGAGTGACAAGCTCCTGAAGATGGGTGTGGATGCCCACCTGGTATCCTGGATTGCAGACTACCTGACGGAGCGGCCACAGTTCGTCAGACTGAAGGACTGCCTATCTGATACTGTCATCAGCAGCACCGGAGCTCCACAGGGAACAGTGCTCTCTCCAGTCCTGTTCACCCTGTACACATCTGACTTCTGCTACAACACGGAGTCATGCCACATGCAGAAGTTTTGATGATACTGCACATCCTGACCGTGCACATCACTGTGGGATAGCTAGAAACGTAACTTCGATTCCTCTGTATGTCCAGTATATGTAGAGAAATTGACAATAAAGAGACTTAACTTAACTTGTGGGTTGTATCAGGAATGGGCAGGAGGAGAAATACAGGAGCCTGGTGGAGGAATTTGTGCAATGGTGCAGACTCAACCACCTACAACTCAACACTGCCAAGACCAAGGAGATGGTGGTGGACTTCAGGAGGTCCAAGCCCACCCTGGTGCCAGTCACCATAGAGGGGGTTAATGTGGAGGTGGTGAAAATATACAAGTACCTGGGAATACATCTGGACGATAAACTGGACTGGTCAGTCAACACAGAAGCACTCTACAAGAAGGGGCAGAGCAGGTTGTACTTCCTGAGGAGGCTGCGGTCCTTCAACGTCTGCAGCAAGCTTCTCTGGATGTTTTACCAGTCTGTTGTTGCCAGCGTCCTCTTCTATGCAGTGGCATGCTGGGGGAGGAAGCACTAAGAAGAGGGATGCTGGGCGACTGGACAGGCTGGTAAGGAAAGCTGGATCTGTTGTGGGAGCTGAACTGGAGTGCATCATTTCAGTATCAGACAAGAGGACCTTGAACAAGCTACTCAACATCCTGGACAATGACTGTAATCCACTCCACAGCACTATCATGCAGCAGAAGAGCTTGATCAGCTGGAGACTACGCTCCCTGACAATGCATAACAGACAGACTTAGGAAGTCATTTGTACCCAGGGCCATACAACTCTACAATGCTTCACTGAAAGGAAAAGGAGAGCTGGACTCTGCATAGTCTATCTGCACCTGAACACTCTTATACACTTACAAGACATTTTTCTACAATACTGTGTATTATTGACACTGACTAGGGACCCTACTGGCTACATTAGCCCACATGCACAACTCCTTCTCACACTGTAACTTCATACTTGACCTGCATACTTGATTGATGCATGAACCTGTATATGACTTATACAGACTTATCCTTGCACTGATGCTGTAATTGTATATTACTAGGCTATTTTTATTTTTATCTTATTGTCCATATACTTATACTAGAACTGTTAAATTGATATGCTGGTATTTTTATTGTCCATTTTACATATGCACATATTTATTGCTGGTCAAAAGACTTTTAACCTTGCACTATTGCACTACTGGACTCATTTGCACAACTACCTTGACACACACCCCATACTGTACCTCAGTACATTCATGCGCATCTCTACCCATAATATTTGTATCTTATTGTTATTTTTAGTAACTGTAGTATATGTTGTGTGTGTTTTTTTTAAGCTGCTGGGACCTTGAATTTCCCCTTGGGGATCAATAAAGTATCTATCTATCTATCTATCTATCTATCTAACTTCATGACAATTACAGTAAGAAAAACATTTTTAAACTGCTGGGCAAATAATGTCACCTGTACATATTCTGGTAAAAAAAAAAGCAACACCACAAGAATCTCTGATCCATCAAATCTTTTGAACGTAACAAATGCAAATGTTACAAAATGGCACGCTCTGGCTGCAATAAGTATAACGTTTCTGACCAAGGCGGGCTAAATTAGTGATAGCTTAGCATCCAAGACAGCTACCACGTGAACTCATGAGCTAGCGAACTTCAATGATAACAATCATTCTTTTGTCACAGACAAGTTTCTACACATGGTTTTACTGCCCTTGAATGTTGATCAAACCAAACTTTTATCATCTGGCTAAGTTTTTTTTTAAATCTAGGTTGGTTACTGCTAGCAAGTAAGCTAATGTGACTTGTGGTATATTAGCTAATATTCTGTAACATGCTAGAGCAAACTTTAGACGATTTAACATGACGTTTTCGGCATGTTCCACAAGACCACTGAAAAGTATTGATCTTTTTGTGCATTATTATATTTAAACCTCCACTTTATCACTTACCTTGAGTTCAAGACGTTTTCAGCCCTGGGCACTGAACAGCAGTCATTGCCGTAGTCGTCAACTGTCACTTCAAATCAGAGAATGTGGAAAGGCGGAGCCAAATTTTAAACAAAATGTGATCATGTAGACAGCGATTATTTGATTGGTTTGTAGGCATGTTTTGTGTTGGATGATTGGCCAAAATAAATATACAAAGAAGCATATTCCATTTACTATTTAATTTAAATTGCTTTATTTCTTCACCATATCGTGGGTTTACACCATATATTGTATGCAATCCCATGGGTTTCGCAAAAATGTTCCAAAAACACATTTTTTGCACATGTAAAAACTATGTAAAATGAATGTCTTTTCTGTAAGGGATAATTCTGTATATTATTATTTTTACTGCAATAAACACTAGGCCTATTTTCATCATGAAAATGCTTGTTTAGGCTATTGCAGTAAAATTAATATAATAGCCTATTTTCCATGACAGACGTGCCATACAGAATTAACAGTGAAAAAAAACCTAGGCGTAAGATCTCACATTTAACAATTAAAAACATGAAAATGTAATGTTTTTAACTGTTAAATGTAAAATCTTACTCTGTAAAACTAATTACATTTTTTCACTGTAAATGGCACGTTTGTCATAGAAAATACAGTATATTGTTAATTCTATGGCAATTAACTGTATTTCTATATGTTTTTTTAACTGTTAAATCTACTCTGTAAAATGGCATTTATTACGTTTTTTCGGAAGTACGTTTTTTCTCTTTAATTTCTGCCATTCTCTCCTGTTCTGTGAAAAATGGTTCAGTTCTGTAGCATTTTCACTGTATTTTACAGTTAAATTTACAATTTTTTTTAAGAGAAGTAAGTAAAGTTGACCAGTCTGTTATCAATTAACTTCACAACTTTACACTTGGTGAAATATCCTTTTAACTGTTGAGGAAATCACTTCATTGCCATTCAGCGACCAAGACCTAGCTGCTGCAGTAGAGACCACATCTGCAGACCGCTGGTTTGGAGCACAAACTGCCAAGCCCAGAAGAGCTGAGGCAGGACATCTGGAGCAGGCAGCAGCACAGTGACCTCTGGGAGACACAGCTATTATTGCTGAAACACTCCAGGACAGGAAAGAAGGGCAGGGGAAAAAAATGCTGAGAAAATAGAAATGAATATGCACACGTTTTAGGTGTTACATCAGGGCGGTTTTGGAGGAACATATTTTAGAGCCAGCATTGGTTTCCTGGACTTGTCATTGCGACTGTGGCAGTTTGGACAGCAAGCAGATTATTATAAATGTCTCTACATATCACAGCTGGCAGACAGCTCAAGTCAAGACCGTGTGTGTGCATTAAGTGAGAGGCTCAAGTGTAATACCTCTGATCGGATCTGCAATGGTGTGAATGTGTGTATGTGTGTGTTGAAAGAAAGTGATTTCTCTGAGTGAGGGTAGGTCTGTATGTTTTCATGTCCCTCTCCTCTCAAGGTTACGTTGCTGCAGTAGGGAAACGACAAGGAAAAGCCCTGACTCTACCAACCTGTCATATGTGCACAGGGGGCAACATTGCGATACGCTGCACTGCACCAATCACACACACACATACAGAGAAAGATCTGCTGCTCCAGCGTTTTCCCTCTTGCATTGTTTCCCTGTTCTCTTTTCTTCTCTGGTTGTGTTTCTGTTTTTTATTTCATTCTCTTTTCCCTCTTTCCCCCTCAGTCCATCCCCACTTACCTGCACAGAATATGGTAACATTCCTCACATTCCCTCCTTTTTTATCCAAACACACACACACACAGCCTCTTTGCTGTCACACTCATATTGACTCTTGCATAGCTGTTTTAAGCGAAGCTGTACTTCCATTGAAAATTCATAGATTTCACCACAGTCCCATGGCGTAGGATCCCACAATTCTTTTCACACACACACACCTCATTATTAAACTCTACAGGTACAGTTGCTTATCTTGTTATCAGTTTATCTATATCACCCCCTTTGTATCCTTGCTGTATTTACTTGTCTGTTCTCCCCATGCCTTTCTCTTCATCTATCCCTTCATCCCTCTATCTTATCTCTGTGTGTGTTTTTTGGCTGACCCCCTGTGACCTGTGGTCGAGCTGTATCATTGCCCAGCGGCTCTCTCACAAGAACCTGATCCCCCTGCAATGCATCAAGGGTGGGCACACAGCCGGTCTCTGTGTGCCATTTGCAGAGCTTTTCTCTATTTGTGTGCGTGTATGTGTTAAAAGGAAATTATAGGTGACATGACAGTTTAAAAAAGGTGCTGGATGATGGCAAAATACCTTTGTGTGTGTCTGTGTATTGAAAGTATGTGTGTGTGATGTGACCCCAGGAGGCTTCACCTCATTCACTGTAACAAAGCAGAAGGGAGGCACTTCTGCTGGCTGTACCACAAATTGCCCCTCGGGGACATTAAAGTATACCTTGACCTTGCACTTACCATCTATCTAACACACACACACACACACACACACACACACACACCTGTTTACACATATACGTTTTCTCTTAAAAACGCAGTTTCCCCTTCGTTTGCGCCTTTCATTTACACACAAACAGAGATGTCGCCTCTGAAAACGATTCTTTCTAAAAACTCCGGCAAAAGTGGAGATTTTGGAAAACTCCGTATTCACGCTTGCGTGTAAACTGCGGAAAAAAAGATAAAACGGAGTTTTAGGCAGGCTACACGCAGACTTCTGTCTGGTGGGAGAGCTTTGAAAGTGAGATGGTTGTCCCGGAGGAATGGCGTGAGGCTTCTGATTGGCTTGTATGGCTTTCTCCTTCTTCCTACACTGCGGCCCATAGGCTTAGCGAAGGTAAGACAGCTCTCAACAGCACATTTATGCAGCTTAATGTAAACAGAAACTTTTTAGAAAACGATGGTGTATGCACGGAATTATTTTGGAAAACAAAGGGAAGAATATATTTGTTTATCAAAATACCCAGGTATGTGTAAACGTAGCCTAAATCTTTTTCCCGTCTGGAGTGCATTTTATAGATCCATCTGATCAAGTTGTAGTTTAGCTGTTGTTCAAGTTCTGTCCAGATCTGGTCCAAGTCTGGAATAATATCAGCGGCGTTCTCAGTATAGACAGCCTAATTCTCAGTACCCTTGGTCATGAAACAAGAACCTACTCTTGCACCAACTTGGCTGTCCTCCCTGTGACAGGGTGAAAATCAACTTTGAATGGAAGTTTGCATTCTTTTAAAAGATTCAGCAAGACAGCATGTGCAGTGCCCGGTATGGATTTTAATGTCCAGTTTCTGCACCCTCCCCCAGAGGCAGTCAGAACAGGTGGCAGTTTTCTCTTTTTGATTGATTCCCCAAAGGAGCTGACGTCTTGGAGGGTGTGAACTTTGAACTTTGCATGTGTAGGTGTGTTTTGTGAGTGAGAGAGACAATGGGTGTGTATCCATGTGTGTGCATGAAAGAAAGGGAGAGAATATGTGTATATATGGACATGTATATCATTTAAATTCTGCCAAAGGCATTCAGAATATATGTGTTGCCTAAATAATGACTAAAAGTAGCCTAAGTCTCAAGCCAGTCTCAAGTGAAAGGCTAATTCCATTAGAATATAAACAGTGGTGTAGTGGTCCCTGGATAAGTGGGTATACTCTCGGTTTTCACCTTTTAAAAAAAAAAAAAGTTCCTGTTTTCGAAACTGACATGAAAGACTATGATTTAGTTTACCCAAAAATCTGTCATTCTACTTGCTCACTATTATAAAATGATCAACTTGATTAGGAGCCGTTTGTAGTTACCCCTGATCACACAAGCAGCCTGGATGAATGTAAAATGTGTTTATCATGAGGCAATCATGGTGTTTCGATTTTTTTTTTTTTACACATTTTTACACATAGATAAAATACTGAAGTTGACAATGCATTCATCTTAACTAAAACACACACATCATTCTCTTCTAGTGTTGTGTCGTTCATGACCGATTAGTTCAAATAGAACAAATCTTTAATGTGACTTTGGTAGACCTAATCATCCTGTGGGCTCGATTAGTTCCTCTTTTTTTGGTTGGCGGTCGGCAACCAACTGAAAGGTGCATTTGCGCCACCACTGACAGTATATATACAGTCTGTGAGCGCCACCGACTGGGTAGGATCGATTAGTTCAGTCACACATGCGCATTTGCGCAACGTCCTATAGCTTCTGTGTTGGAGTTATTTCCCTGTTTTATTTGTGTCTTTTAGTTTTTCCGAGTCGTTCATTCATCACGTGACAGCCCCATTACTTTAACCAACGCAGTTCAGCCGCACATGCTCATTTGCGCAACGCCCTGTGTTGGAGTTAACGATTAGTTTATCTCTCAAGTGCTACTGCTTTCCAATCATTCATGTGACACTGGCTCAGTTAGGCTAGTCAAGTATTAACGTAAAATTCAATTTGAGGCTATGTGATCATACTGTGGTGAAATGAATGGACAATGATTGAAGGGAATGTGTGGACACTAATTTTTATTTTAACCATATTACCGGTAATCTGGAGGGGATATGTGGGTGTGAGGTGGGGCTGTCACATGGTGACCGACCGACTCAAAACAAAAGCGAGAACTTGTCAGATGCTGGGTGCAGGGCAGACATAGACCAAAGACCCAGGTAAACAATGAATTAATATTTGCTGTTTCTTATAGCATTATACTTTTGTCTTGTTTGTAGTGTGATCAACATTTGTGTAAGCAGTAGATGTGTTTGGGAGGTAAGCCTAACATTTTAATTTAGCTCAAATGAATGAAGAACTAATGTGGAGACTGCATAGGTTTGGCTAATGGGGCTGTCACGTATTTTTATAAAGTGAACGAGAGGACTCGAAAAAAGTGTAGTTCACTTTGATGACCAAGACACACACGAATTTGTCAGTTAGGTGAACGGCTTTTCCCTACACTATTCTCTTCCAAACATAAAAAAACAATCAGATAACCTTAAAAGTGCACTGTCATAAAAATCTGTGTATTGTTCGTTCATTTATTATTTCGTTTTCAAAACAAATCCAAAAAACAAAAAATTTACTTCTTTATTTCCTTTTTCTGTTTTTAAAAACAAAATGAAAAAAAAAAAAAAAAACGACTTGACATTCATTGTATTTAGAGTAATAAGCACGGATTCTGACGTCCCATTAACGTTAGGCCTACATCAGAACACCACCAAAGATTTTTTCTCGCTTCAGCCTGTACCACAGCTCAGAGGAGTGCAGACGAGTCACGCTGTAGTCTAGAAATGGCCACACTTGAGTGTTATCGAGAACTTATTTTTGAGCTTTTTGAGGGTGGCAAGACACACCTTGACATCAGTAATGCTCTTCACCAAGTTGGTGCCCAAAACTGCTCTCCGTGTCTGTAAGGAGATTCTGTGCGCATCACAACCTCCAAAGAAGATGTCATATCTCTGACACTGAATTAGCAGAGACGGTGCTGTCTTCTATCTACAAGGTATGCCTACTCTTATCTAAAGTTGTGAATGTAAACATTATGTCTTTAACGTCTCATTCTTATTAACTTCTTATTCGGCCTATTATTCCTTAATTTCTTTTGGGGTTTAAAGGGGACATATTATGCAAAAACTCACTTTTTATTTGGGCCTCTACTGTTCTTATAAACTGTCCAAGCGCGAAAAAAACCTGTCCATCTGTTTTCTGACGGTCAGTAGAAAGACTTTGGTGTCAAGAATATTATGCTCCTGTGAGCCATTTAGATCGCTCCCTTATTTTCACGTCACTCTAAGGGAATTGGCATAGACCAACCCCAGCACCTGTCGAATCCCATTTAGCCAAAGCTAATGTCTATCTGCTTAGATTGAGAGATGTTTCTCTCCGTACCACCTGGGCGCTTTTTAAAACGCTGCCGCCAGTTTTTCAAGATGAGAAATGCGTCTTTTTGGAACAGCTGACCAATCATTGTCAGGAATCAAAACTCTGGCGTCCTGTGGCAACCAGCAGTAAGTGGAGACGGTCGAGGTAGAGGATTATAAAATGTCAACTATTAACAACGCGAGCGATATGACTTGCCAATGTCACTGTGTAATGTAGTATTGATCTATTGAGTAAAGTTATCCATATTTGGATTTTTTTGGTTACCAGTTGTCTTTATTTCAGACCTTTCAAAAGTTAGCATGTTAGCTAATATACGTGAGATTAGCTCACGTTCATGACATGGTAAAAAAAAGTTATCAACTGATAAATGCTGCTAGTGCTTTTTTTGTACTAGAAAAAGCCTCGGAGTCTGTTTTTTACTTTAAAAAAAACCCACCCAGTGTAAACACCTTCTAATGCTTGTTAAAATATTGTCTAGGTTAAAATGAAATGTTTATCATGTCATCAGTGGAGGCGCGCCATCAAGTAACGTTAGTGTAAAAGCCCATAGTCTGACGTTAGCAGTTGTAGCCTCATTTTATAAAACGTTACTTGAAGCTTTGTTGAGTTTAAAATGTTAGCAAATACTAAATGTTGTAAAGAGATGGCATTATGTTTCTAAAAAATAACCTTACATTAGGCTACATTGTTGTGGCAAACTAAACATGGTAGGCTAACAACTAAGGAGGGATCCAATGGTAACAAATTTGTTTATTAAATAAATTTATTAAATAAGTTGACTTCAGAAACCGCTTGCTGCATTCTTGCTGTTTGTGATGGTGGATCCTCTTGTTCGGCATCGGGGTCTGATACCGGCTCTATTTGCAGTAATTTTCGAGCAATGTAAACAGTTCACGCAGCGGAGGCTTCTCATGGGCAGGGCGGGTGTGACCAGCAACAGCTTATTTGCATAAAAGTGACAGAGCCCTTAAACGGCTTATATTGGGAGAGACCAAAACTGGCAAGAATAGAGTTGGTGAAATCTATTTATGTGAGAGTGATTTTGTGCAAAGAACTTCATGAACTTGATATGTATAGCCCATAGACCCATTCTAAATTGTTTAAAAAGAGGTATAATATGTCCACTTTAATGTCTATCTCTATCTCTGCCCTATAGCAACCACAATAGCTGATGCGTCAGCGCTAAAATCATAGAAAAGTAATTGATGTGTAGTAATACCGAGTTGATCCGTTTCTGACAGTAAATTGTCCTAAAAGGCCTAGGTTTTCCACTCTTCACCACAATCGTCAACAACATAGTTCGGTCATTAACAGTAACGTTAATGTGACTTTAAAACTATCGCGTTAGATGAATGCCTTGTGTGAACGACCTTTCAATCCTGCGTTGTAGGCTTAACGCTACTTGTAAAGTACAAGATAGGCTACACATTAACTTAATGTCAAATGTGTATGTACAGTAGTTAACAATATTCAGTTCAACAGACAGGTCCATCCTACGGTAGGAAATTCATGACAGGATACCTTTCTTCTTTGGGTGTGCGTGTTGGTGAAAGGAGAGTTGGGAGAGCCTTAAGAGAAGTTCATCAGCCGTACCATGATTTGCGACGGCAGGTAAGTAAAGGTGGCACATTAAAGGTAGACCTATCCCAGAACACATTTTTTGACCATCAGAAATTGTTCTTTGAGGCTCAATAATAGTGTAGCCTATGCAAATTTTTGCCACTGTCATACAGATCTTGCTAGTCATAGCTCTATACTTAACAGGGTGCTCGTAACCTGAATCCCATCCCCTACCACGCCGAGTACATGGGCCATAAGCTACATATGGACCAAAATGAGAAGCTTGGCATGTCTGGTGTGACATGTGGTGGCAGTTGATGGATACAGTAGCCAGATTGTTACCAATGGCACCATGCCTGTGAAGAATAACTTCATCATTTATGAGGAGATGTACAGGTAAGTTAATTATGTCAACAATCTGTCTTTTAATGTACTTTTTTATTATTATTATTTAAATCACTCTTCCAGACATGCTTTCCAGGCATAGGTATAACCTCAACCGGGAACCCTACGTGCAGAGTATGTCATCCATGGTAAGCTGGCTTGTTGTGCAGGACAACACCACCAAATTCTGTGTATCAAACCTATCATGTCAACTCAGCCAGATAGGATTACACGGGGTTGTACAGTCATGGAACGCACACAGAATTCCAGGTAAGCCATTTGTGAATCATTCAACATCACACCAAATGGGAAGAAAAATTTCTTTTGTTTGTCGTTTAATAGGCCGGGGGATACCAAATGTTCTTGCGGCAGGAGGTTGCCTGGCCACCTACTGCATCTGTGGTGACAGACCAATATGAGCAAAACTTGGGATCCCTTCTCAGCAGGGAAGCAATTTTTGGTGTGGACCAGTCAGAGGAAGACAAGATCCAGGCTGAGGGGGAGTTTGCGAGGAGCTATCCTGACGTATCAGTCATATTTGACAATGCGGTGAAGACACACTACAATGTTTTTTGATGATGCCCTTTTCTGCCTGTTGAATGTAACTGAAAGATATTCTTGATGAAAAATTTAATCAAATCATTCTTAAACATGAGAAACATAATAGAATTCAACGAGTCATCAAAAAATTAATGTCTCTGTAAGAGAATTGCTATTAAAATTTAGAAAATGTCACATTTGCACTATTATAATAATGTGCACTTGCACAATAATAAATAAGAAATCTGAAAAATCTGCAGTCGCTTGAAGCACACAAGTGGTGTGGTTTTACTTATTCCAGAGAGCTTCAGTGCATAACAAATAACTGGCGAACAAGAGTGAATTAACAACCTGTTAAGTTTAATAAAAGGGAAAAAAACCCTATGCCCAAACTTTATGCATGCTGTACAAAGCAAGTTTTGTAAGTTTAAACATTTGAAATTATTGTGAAATTAAGCCAGCCAATGTAGTTAAGGCATCATCCAACCTAGCCACCGGTTGTTTATGGATGACAAATACAGCAGTTCTGCACTTGGGGCAGTAACTGTGGTCTTGCTCAATTTGGTCCAAGACCTCACGGAGCTCAGTTCCCTCATGTCAATCAAAAGATATATATATATATGTGTGTGTGTGTGTGTGGCCTAAAATATCCATGTTAATATCCACATTCAGAATGATGGACCTTTTTAAAAAGCACTTTTCCATGTTTATTCCATGGAGAGATATGAGGTACACTATAGGTCCATCTCGCCTGTGGCTTAATAATTTTAGGAGTCAAGAGAATTAAATTATAAACAGCAGATCAACTATAAACAGACGAAAACATACTTACCTCTTGTTCCTTCACAATCCACAATTTCATTCCCGTGGCTGTCGATCAAAACAACCAGCTCGTACTGTGCCAAAGCCTCAGACACCTTGCTCGAAATGCTAGCCACCGAAGCTTCGAACTCTGAAAACTTAACAGTCACCGTTTTTCTTGTCTCAAGTCTGCCATCCACAACTTCTGTGATTAGTAAATTCCTAAGCATATATACAATACTATTAGGAAAAGCGTAATGTTTACAGACCGTGTGGCAACACCAGAGACGGTTGATTTCTAAAAAAATATTTGGCAACACTAACTCCCGGCCACTTACCGTTGCATCATTTTAGGTCCCGTTTGTTGTTGTGCGGTTTTCAATACTTCCGTTGGCCAGTAGCTTAATAAGGTCTCTAAGTCTATCTGTAGTAGGCTAATATCTCTATGAAATCTGGCTGTGCGTATACTCATGTCAAACCTTGATAACCATCACCAGTTAACGTAGGCATGTGTATTGTGATAGCACCAGTTAACATGGACATATGTATGTTAACTTGTGATTATTGAAGCGCTAACCCGATATATTTATGTGCGGAACCCAATGTTGTTGATGACCAGTAGCTCAGTTGGATAATCCTGGCAATTCTGTGTCAGGTCCGTAGTCTATTGATGGATCGAATCCCATTGATCACTTTCTGTGGGCAATTTTTTTTTCACAAGGCCTTCGAATTAATGCTAAAAGACTGTGTAGGCTATAACACAATAACTGGACACATTCGTTTTGAGATGATTTTTATTGTGTTGCTTACCAGCGTTTGGCCAATATGAGAAATCAAAAACCCGCCCATTTAGATTCCAAGAGGCAAGTCCATAGACAGTTTAGGCCAGGGCCTTATAAATATTCAGCGAAACTACGCAAATATCACCAGTCAACGTGAACACCAACTAACCCGGAACACCGGCACCAAACGGAGTATTTGCAGGTCGACGAAAAGCAAAGCAGTTCCGATTTGTAGGTCCAAAATAAATGGTTTTCAATTGCTGAACACTACTTTCATAGAATACTTTGTTAGGCCCCAGTTACACGGAGACAATCTGCACCAAAAACGCAAAAGTACCATTTCGTTCTCACTTTTAACCCCGCGTTTAACGAGCGGTTTGCATACAGACAGGAACGCAAAATGATGTGATATTTTCTATTTTTCGATGCAGTATACACGCCGGATGGTAGGTGGCAACAGCAGCAAGATCAAGCTTGTGCATAAACCGTTCGGTTTGCCTGTCGTGGTTTGGAATGTGTGTGCGTGGCACGGTTTGAAGGCTCATGGCATGCGCAATGTAGCCCTGTGCCTGTAAGTGACCTCGTGTTCATATATGTATTTTATTGTTATGCGAAATTAAATAGGCTGAGTTGTGGAGTGTAGGCGCAGGTCACGCCACGTGTAGAAATGTCAAGTGGGAGAGAAATGGAGGGCTGCTCAGGAGTTGGAGGATGCACATATGATGCCAGGTAACATAAAATAAGACAGAACTGCGACTATATGCAAGCATTGAGCAACACGCATTCTAGCTACCCTATGCTAATGGCAATACTTCCAATTTATAAGTTCATCCAAGAAGACATCATCCCAGTGTTTCGGTAGATAGAATACGGAGGAGCGAGTCTGTTAGGAACAACTTCTACTCTCCACCGCATTTGACACACACAGGCAGTCATGTTTTATTAGCCATTTTGTAAGTCCCATAGGGATCTATTTGCTCCTTCATATAAACAAAGTGCCAAATAAAACATGACGGAAGCTTTATTTCGCTACGATACATGTTTTGAAACATCATTGAGCACCACTAACCACTTGGTGAGTAGCACTTTTTTAAAACCAGTGTTTTAAGGATAGAAACAACACATGCCCATTGCTAGCCATTTTAAAGGCAGGCAGAGGCGATTCTACATTTCCCAATTAGCCGAGACAGAAGCAATCGTCAAAATTTCGTTTAAAATTTTAGACAACCTATGAAAGGGGCTTAATGTGTTAAAAACCGAACTATCCCTTTAACGTTTAATTGCGGAGCGCTTTGTTATTAATGTAGCTGTGGAATGTCCAACGTTCCATGAGTTGGGATGTCCTGAGGTATTCCAACTTATGGAACTAATCTCATTTAATCGGAAACAAAAATAATAGAACCCAATAGAATAGTTGATAGAACCCAATTTT
Organism: Limnothrissa miodon; assembly: GCA_017657215.1. NCBI lineage: Eukaryota > Metazoa > Chordata > Actinopteri > Clupeiformes > Clupeidae > Limnothrissa > Limnothrissa miodon. The sequence goes on along the minus strand of JAGFZM010000849.1, from coordinate 357,524 downwards.
TCTAATAATTTGTCATAAATTGTACACACAATATTACCAGTTAGCCTAAATTAGCAGTGAAATTTTCTCATGTAGTTTCCCAGCTGTGGAATGAAATGAGTATCTACTAATATGTCACCCCTTTAAATGTATCCTAGATCTGTGTTCATGGCTGAGTTTGTGAACGGGAGGTTGCAACCCAACAGAATGCTTGTAATCAGATTCCTGGAGGGGGGCGCCACTGTGCAGGGTATTCTTGCAAAGGTACAAGATGCCCTTGGAGCCTATGACCCCCTGATTCTCACCGATGGGCAGGGGAATGAAATCCTGGATTCAGAGGGAACCAGAGGTACAAAAACACCCTTTGTCTTTGTAGTGTAGATCAGGAGTCTTTAAATGTTTTGGTGATGACTAGAAATAGTACTGGGTAATTTCAGTGACAGCACCTTATTTTTTATCTCTATGGTATTGTTGATCTTTTTCTTTTGATTGCCTATCCATACATAGATCTATCTGAAATACTATTGTTTCCTCTCTATAGGCTCCATATACTGGAAGCAAAATGCAAGGAAAATTCTTGCCGTCCCAGAGACGCACTTTGCTGAAATGAAATCAGGGAAAAGAAGAGCATCAGTGTAAGTACCCTTAATGAAAGAACTGTCAATAAAACTAAATGTTTTTAAAACATAGTTTGGGAGGAAGCCCTGGAAATATTGACAGCAGTTGTACCTTTTCCTGCCTTCTCAGAGATTTAATCCCTCTTGCTGTTTCACTTGTCATGTATGAAGGTTTCTTGAATTGTCCCACCTTCTCCCCTTACTCCTCCATTTCATTAGTGGTCCCACTCTATCATACCTCTAGACACGGGGGTGCGAGTGGATCTCATTGTAAAATAGTTTAAAACTTTTTTTTTCAACAGATTTTGGTAATGTCTCTGAGAGGGTTGTAAAATCTTAACTCTTCAAATATTATTCTTGTTTTTAGCCGAAATGATGAAGCAATGGCCCTCCAAGAAGCATATGAAAAAATTGAAGAGGTAGTCATTGTATCCCAGTCCCTCTCAGATGTAACTGATGCCATCAAAAAACTTTCCATGCTGGCCGTCGAATCCAGGAATACACATGTCTTGACTGAGGAACAAGCTGAACATATCAGAGATGCATTCAGCTGTTCTGTGTGTAAAGGTACAGTATGTTGTCACATTATCAAACAGGGTAGTTGTGGTTACATTGTACTGTTGCATCCCTAGTGTCTAATTACTTTTTGTCTATCTTGCAGGGCCCGTGATGGAGCCAATGCTGTCAACATGCTGCAGGGTGATCCTAGGATGCAGATCGTGCATTACACGGTCACTACAGACAAGCAGTCAGTGTGTAAGATGTTGGGCAGACAACTTGGCTTTGAATGTGGTGGAGGTTTGTGGCCTTTCTGAGGCCCTGAATGCCTTACAATAAATTATTAAGGTTGACTGAACACATTGTGCTGTTAATGTCTGTTATTACTCTGTTCACTTGATCTGGCAATGTTTAGAGGTCAGATGTGTTTGAATATTTTTCTTGCATCGTACAACTTACAAATGTAAGGCCAAGGATATTTCTATCAACTAAAGTAAGAGAGACACATTTTGTGTGTGATTACAGTTTTTTTTTTCCCCCAAGTAGCTTTTTGCAAAACTTTGTTACTCCGCTGAGCTAACACTGCCATGTTAGAGGCATCAATGAGAAACAGTTGATGGTGAAACCTTAAACGTGACAAAAAATGTAAGGTAAATTTTACAATAAAATAAAAAAACTGAAGTTGATTTTCTTCGTTGATTATGTCAAGTGGATTTGTCATTGA
>JAGFZM010000849.1:329920-347157 GCA_017657215.1 Limnothrissa miodon | reverse complement strand
TCTGTGTTTGTGCCATAAAAAATCATTATAGTACAAACATATGTGTCTCTTATACAAGTGAAAGTATCATCATATTAGAAGTATATTTGTATCCCCAATATAAGTGAAAGTACATGGTGTCCCCATATTGTAAGTATATTTGAATCCCTAATATAAGTGAAAGTTAAATGGTGTCACCATATAATAAGCTTATTAGTATCTCTAATATATGTACAAGTATGTTGTATGGAAATAAGCACATAAATGTTTGTAGACATATATGTATCTTACATATATTTCACAATTATCTGCATATATGGGAAAATATATGTCACTTACATGAAAACGGCCATTTTTGCTATATTTTGAAATATATGTTTCATATATGTGTTTGAATTTTACATATATTGTCATATAAGCAGGACACATACATGGGCACTGACATTATATATGCAATTTTCATATATTGACATATATTACATTTCTGTATGGGATTCAGCTCCAGGACCAAGAACTAATTGACATGGAGGATGATTTAAGCAAATACTGCACCTCAAACCTTACCCGCATGTTAAGTGAGATTGGCTTATGCAGAATGGTTCAAGCATGGAATGCCCACAGAGTTCCAGGTATGCTAAACTGTCTAACACAACTACAGCATTATCAGTAGTAGCCTATATTCAGCCCACAGTCATCCATCAGTGTAAATAGATGAGGAGTTCTGCTGTTTGCAACACACATCTGTCGCGTCCCTACTCTACCTATTAGGTTGTGACCACCTACCCAATACTGAGCGTTTGTTGCCCAAACATCATGTACAATTCATGTCACCCTTAACAAAATTATCATCAATAATTTCAGCAATGGTAGCTTGGCATCTCATCTGTTGGATGTTTTGTTTTGCCATTACAAGTTGGCCCTTGTCAATCCTATCCAAATCCATACACCTGCTAATTTCCTCTTTCCTTGTTGTAGGACGTGGGATACCCAATGACCTGGCAGCAGGTGGTTGTCCTGTCAAAATCGCAGAGGCGCTGCTTCCCAGTGCCTCTATCGTGGCAAGCATGTATGAAGCGGAGTTGGGTTCCTCGCTAACTTGGGAATGAATTTGCAAATGACCCCTTTCCATCTGAGGAGGACAAATGTCGTGCAGAGGAGATGTTTGCACACCTACACCCTGATGTCTCTGTGTTGTTTAATGATGCTGTAAATGACAACTACATACCGCTTCAAATGACAACTACATACCAGTTGTGCAACCTTATAGATGTTACCCGAAGGCAGATCTAAATACACCTGTGTCTGCAGCTGTTAGAGTATGGCTAGAATTATAGCCTATTGTGTAAAAATAAAAAAAATAGATTCTCTTTTGTTCTTTTTTTTCTTTAATGGATTAATGGAAGTGCAGCATCAAACATAACACAATGGCTGTTTAACAGTTGGAACACTTGTTCTGATGGGACAAACATTTAAAGTGCAAATATGGTGTAGATTGATGTATAGACCTTTGAGGTCACTTGGTGCTGCACAGCTTAAATCAATTTTACACCCCTGTCCACATTTCAATCTAACGGGACATAGAACATCTGATTGTTGCCCATTAGGTCAACATTACTTCCCTTCCCACAGTTCATTCTATGTTGTGCCATATTTTCTTGTTCAATTTCCAATGTACAGCACCAGGTGGCCAACAACAAGGCAATGAGTGAAATTCACACAAGATTTGCACTTTTTGTCTTTAATGAAATGCAACATGTATCAAAACATACAAAGGCTGTATAAAAATTGGAACACTCTCAGAGCAAAATATCACTTTATAAGAAACATATACTCAAAATGCAATGGCATCATTCCTAAATAATAAAACATATATTTTGACCAATCTTTTACTGATCAATCTGTAAGTATAAAGTGCTCTGCTGAACTCTCAAATAAAACATGATCTATTATGATTATCTATTATCAAAGATCTACCGGTACTATGGTCTTACTCCTTAAATACATCCCTCAGTGCCGACATGACTTCAGCCAGGCCAACGAGCTTGTGCGGGTTGAAATTTTCCGCCCTGCATTTAGGGCAGGATGTGTTCTTCAGCTGCAGTCTGTGGATACAGGCACCACAGCCTATGATGCTGTTGCAGCACACTGACACATATGGGTCAGTGAGTGGGTCTGAAATAATGGAAACAATCTTCAAAATATAATACTGTCTGATTGTCATATGGGGTGGTTGGATCTTTCACACCAGCTGTTTCACTGCATTTCAAACTATCCAATGGTTGATGTAAATTCATGCAATGCGCTAGGTGCACGAAAAGGCTCTTGGTAGGCTTGTTTGTTTCTTGTGGAGCCAGGTGTGGTTGAACCTGCTGCTATTCTGAATATAAAGTGTCTTGGGAGTTGCACCTAGTGAATCAGTGTGTTACAATAAAGAAGGATGTGTAGACACTAATTACATTGAAAATAAAGCCTTACTTGTACACATTATACACGCAAATGCGTGTTTAACTGCATCAACCTGGGCTGACCTGAGGCACAGTACGGCCCTACAATCGGAGCCCACGGACTGCACCAGCTTGTTGATCTGTTCCAGTACTTCTCCAAGACCCTGGGAGGCTAGAACAACTTCCTCGATTTGACACTTCACTTCATCAAGGCCTGTATCTTCACGGCGACTGAAAAGCAGACAGAGCAAACAACACAAAAGATAGGTCAAAAAAGTGTCATCTGTTAAAAAAACTGTAGAAAACGTACTTAATACAAGCCTCTCAGCAGAAGAAGTTGTAAAATACTGTATCTAGAATGTGGAATGAGGTGTCAAAGTTACAGCTTTAACTGACAATTTCCATCTATCACATTGGCTCTGTCTCGGTCTCTCATGGCTGTCTTGCACGCAAACAGAGGGATTTCATTAGCATGGTTTGCCTCTAAAAAGCACACTAAGAACTTCTATTAAAGTACCTTGTTCTTCGTCTCTTGGGTGAAGAATGCTCCCTCAAGTCTTCCTCCCTCACAGCATATATTTTACGTGCATTTTGTTTCCAAAATGCAGATCCTGTAAAAAAGATCATTTATATCAGAAATATTTCATGTTATTGACACAAGGGGCAATAGCGGCACAGAGGCAGAGGAGTCAGCTAGCAAGAGTCAGGAGGGTTACTGGTCAGAGACCCGCATGCTCCAAAGTGTCATTGAGCAACACACTGAACCCCAAAACTCAGTCCATTTACCATTAGCCTGAGATAGCTTAAAACATAAATGCCCTTTTCTCTTCTATCTATTCACCTAATTTCCAAGGTGTAACCAGTGGAGACAATACATTTTGTGATCTGTGGAGGCCTTTAGAAATACAAGGTGACTTCTAAATGCTTCCAGATACAAATGAGACTGAGATTATGTTTTTCTGGCAATGGCCATGCTAAGAGCAAGTCTTGCAGATGATGACATGTATGATGTTCTTCAGACAAAGTATTTAACAATAGCCTACCTCTGGTACCCTCCGAATCAACTATCTTGTTTCCCTGGCCATCAGTGAGGACGTAGGTCTCCTCTTCTCCAAGGGCACTACTAACTTTGCTAAGTATGCCCTCAACAGAGGCCTCAAACTCAGAAAATCGCACTACCAGTGACTGACTGGGCTCTGGCTTGCCGTTGGTCATGTTTGCGATGAAGATGGTCCTAGTTCAATAAACACACACACACACACACAATTGCAACCTTGCTGCATTTTAGACGTTCCATTTCTTTACTCAAGTTCAAGCTCATTCAAACCACGCACCAAGTAGTTGTGGTAGAAAATTTTGACCCCCCAAATAAGTTCACATACTGACCTTTGAAGGGCTTTTGCTGCGGAAGCTCTTTCTGCTGCAGAGGCTCTTGAAGCAGAGGCTGAGCCAGATGCTGTGGTGGCCGATGGCCGGGTAAAAGAAAATTTAGTTGCCTGGGTTCCAGGTAGTTCCATACTATCGTCGCAAACCTCATAGTGGGCCTTGTCCACCAGCACCATGGAACTGAGATGGCCATCGCTTTCCTCAGGGAAAATTGCCGTATTTGTGTCATCAGTCAGGTAGGGGGTATGCTCAACCATCTATACAAATAGTGCAAGGTTAATCAAGGAGCAATATTGATATTGGTGCTATAGTATTAACTTTAACCCACCCTGCATTCTAGGAAAAAGACCAACATTTTAGCCAAACCCAGAGTTAAACACCTAAAGGTGCAAAGAGTTTCAAGCTGAAGCTCTATGATCCATTAGTTGGCTTCAGCTGACTGTCCATAACTAAGTCACACCAGGCTGACCTCAACCATTGGACTAGCTTACTGTATGGATTAATTTACACCAAACCACCACTAAGGAATCCAAGAGGGAATTCTACAAGCTAGCCTACTGTCCAACATGATTAGTTGTGTGAAACATTTTGGTGGTGGTTTGGACTGACTTTGGGGCCCATGATCGCCCAGCCCAAACTATAACGTTACTATTGTACCACGTGCATAAATATTAACATTAGTAGCCTATAACTACTCAGCCAAAGACTCTGATCTATAACACTGCTTTTCCAACCTTTCTGCTAGGCGAGCAGTGACAAAGCTAAAGCTATTGATTTCTCCCTTCTATTTAGCTACGTTGTCTAGCCTAGGTGAATCGTTTAAGGCTGAGCCGTTTATATATAAATAACACCAAGGACCTATTTTTCCATCCAAAACCCGAAGAGAAACGTCAGTCATAATGGTCACTACAATGTCAAAGTGGCATGTTTGCAGAGGCAGCGGTAACAGCACTTACGCAAACAATCAGTTAGAGAATAATGTTCAACAAAAAAAAATTAAAACTTCTGAGAAAGTAATTGTTGGACTGCATGATACACGATAAACTCTCAAGCCACACGTTAAATTCTTGTTCAGTTGACACTGAATTCACTCGCAGCTGCGGAGGCAGCATAACTTCCGGGGCAGGGATTTTTTTTATAGCTGAAGCTAACATGCATGCTGGTGGAACATTGACGTTAATGTTACAGCTATCACAGGGTCTCAAAATACTGCCACGACAGAGACTATGGTGGAAGTTTTTATTTCGTGGATTTGACGTTTTTTTCTGGACAGTTTGGCTTTGTATTAAATGTTTTTTTTGCTTTGTGGGACTAAAGTGAACTTCGCGGTCAAAGGACCAATGTCGCTGTGTAACTGATTTCGTTGGAGCTCGTGCCTGCAGACATTGGACAAAAACTCGGCATACAGGTGTGGAACGTTGAAAGGAGAAGGCATATATCTGATTGGTGGAAGCATCTCAGTGAACTGCAATGATAGCTGTCTTGAGAGAGAGCAGCGGGGCTGAGACTGGCGACCGAAGAGAGTTAAGTAACTACGAACTGAAGTTATTCAAATTCTACAGGTTTGTTTAAAATATGTATATAGGTATGATGACAAAATTTTGAAACAGCCCCTAGCTCAAAATGGATCACATGACTGAACAGGGCTGAAGTTTCCCTTTACAATGACACCTGGATTGTGAAAATTGGTCCAGGATTGAGAAAGTTATGATATTTATAATATCGAGAATTAGGGTAAAATATTATACATTGATTACAATAGAAGTCATGTAACCGAAAATGACGCACATTCACATAGTTATGCTTGTAACCTCCTCATTTTATCAGATATTTGCATGAAATTTCACCAGAATGTAGAATTTTGTTAGTTCTTTCAAATGAAATCATGAAAATGTACTATTGTACAAATGTACCAATTGTGCTTCACTGAAATAAATAGTAATTAATACGTGTTTATTCATATTAATAATGGAGACAGAGTTACACGGTAAACCAAAATCAGGTTAAGTTTATTGCCTATTAATTTACAACCTAGGCAAACAGGCAGTAGGAGGTGTCCTAGTTAAAAAAAAAACAAACCCCAGCTAGTCAATAAAATAAATAATTAAGTAATAACACAGCGAGAATGAGTTGCATCGAGACGATTAATTTTTAGAACTATGCTTGCAGTGCATCTCACGTGACGTTCGCTAATCTGCCCGCCAGAAAATGTGACTACTCATTTTCCGCGATCTAGTAAAGTACTTTCTCCACCATGGATTTCGATGAAATTTGGTCAGTATCAAGGTAAAAGCTTTATTTATAAGTCCACATATGTTTTACTGGTGTCCGGGGCATTGATGAAGCCCAACGAGTGGTTAAACACGACTCAAATGTTAAAAATAATCTTCCGACCAGAAAATCACCTCAGGGCTGAAAATTCGAAATCCCTGACACTTGGGGGGGGGTTCTTTTGAACGTAGTGACAGTGGTATTCAGGAACATGTATTAGTTTTTCTGCATCCTCAAAAGAAAGGAATTTTCTGACCTTAGCAATGTTGCGTAAATGAAAGAATGAGGTTTTGGAGATATGCTTTACATGACTATTTAAAGAGAGGTCTTGATCAATATACACCCCAAGGTTCTTGACCTTTGTGTTAGGTGTGAGTAAAAGGTCACTAAGTAAGCTCTGATGATGGGGTAAAGTGTTGGTCAGGTTTTTAGGGCCAATCAACATGACTTCAGTCTTATCAGAGTTTAAGCAAAGGAAATTATTAGTCATCCAGTTTTTGATGTCACTGAGGCAGGCAACAAGTTTTGTTACTGGCGTACAATCATTAGGCTTCATTGAAAGGTATAGTTGGGTATCATCTGCGTAAGAGTGGAAGGTAATGCCATGTTTTCTAATAACAGATCCCAAAGGTAGCATGTAAAGGGAGAATAGCAGAGGTCCCAGTACTGATCCTTGGGGCACACCATACTTGACTTCAGTGTGGCATGATGCTTCATTATGTGCATGTACAAACTGGTAACGTCCAGTAAGGTATGACCTGAGCCAGGCTAATGCAGAATCTTTGATGCCAATCATATGCTCAAGTCTATGTAGTAGGATGCTGTGATCAATAGTGTCGAAAGCAGCACTTACATCCAGTAGGATTAATAATGAAATGCATCCATTATCAGATGAGATAAGGAGATCATTGTAGACCTTTACTAGGGCTGGTTCTGTGCTATGGTATGCTCTAAAGCCAGATTGATAGGTTTCCTGAATGTTATTTGCGTCCAAGAAAGTACGAATTTGCTTAGACACTATTTTTTCAAGAATCTTTGATATAAATGGGAGGTTGGATATAGGTCGGTAGTTAGCCAGGACATCAGGGTTTTGATTAAAGGCTTAATGACAGATGTCTTGAAAAGTTTGGGAACATGTCCTGCTGCAAGAGAGTGATTTATAATATTAAGTATCGGCTCAGCTAGGCTAGGGAGAGTAGCCTTAAGGAGATCAGTAGGAATTGGATCCAGTAGACAAGTAGAGGCCTTACTTGATGAGATCAGCTTGATAATTTCAGATATACTGGCAGGTGTAAACGAGTCCAGGTATGCTATAGGTCGGCTAGGGGTTGCTGTTTCCATTATAGGGGAACCAGCTGAATTTGAGGTTTGAATGGTGTTATTTATTTTACCTCTAATACATTCAATTTTAACATTAAAAAAAATCATGAAATCATTACTGTCTAATGTTATTGGAATTGAGTGTGTCACTTCATTCCTACTTTTAGTTAAGCGTGATATTGTGTTAAAGAGGAATTTGGGATTGTTTTTATTATCATTTATAAGTGAGGAGTAGTATTCTGTTTTTGCATTATTAAGTGCTTTCTTATAGTCTTTTAGGCTGTCTTTCCATGCAAGATGGAACACTTCAAGTTTGGTGGCATACCATTTTCTCTCAAGTTTACGTGCAGCTTGCTTCATTGAGCGTGTCTGTGCTGTATACCATGGGGCAATTTTGTCTTGTTTTCTAATTTTCTTTTTAAGTGGCGCAATGGAATTTAATGTAGTGTAAAGTGCATCTATAACATTATCAGTTAATTGATCAACTTGAGTAGGGCTGGGAGGAGGGCCTTTTAATGTGTATTGTGTCATTAAGGGTTCAAGAAGAGAAGGAATTTTATCTATGAAGTCGCTTGTGGCTTGGGAGGTTATTCGTCTAGTGTGGTAGCAAATAGAGTTAGGGGCTGTAGAATCTATTGTAGTCTTTAGAGTTATTAGGGAATGGTCAGTTAGTGAAGGACATTGAGGTAGGATAGCAAGTTGTTCTATTTGTGCACCATATGTTAGAACAAGGTCAATAGTATGACTACCTTTATGTGTGGGTGTATTAACATGTTGGAAAAAGCCAATGTGTTCAATTAAGGATTGGAACGCTGATGCCAGGCTATTATTTACATCATCGACGTGGATGTTGAAATCGCCCAACACTATAATATTATCAGTTTTAATGACTAGTGAGGAAAGAAATTCTGAGAATTCAGTCATAAAGTCAGAATAGGGGCCTGGGGGTCTATATAACGTTACAATCGTTAAGGGTATATTAGGTCTAGATGTTTTGTCAGGTTGCATAAGATTGAGAACAAGGACCTCAAAAGATTTTCAACATCCACTTCCACAAAAAGCGGAAGCCCGCCCATTATTTACCTTGACCCCCGCTACATGTACATTCCCTAGGTGTGACACTCATGTTGGCCAATCCACAGACAACTCACAGGAACAGAACACAAACACATGCCCCACAACTGTTACTGCTAACACAACCCATATTCCTGGTCTCGTCCCACCCAAGTTTGATGGAGGTAAGTCAGTTGACCCTGAAGAATGGCTACAGTCAGTTTCCTTGTACAGGACAACTCTTGGCCTATCAGATTCTCAGTTCTTTCTTGAGTTGGCACGACTATTTGAAAAGGAGCCTCGGAAGTGGTTTTGTGCGATGCAGCCCCACCTACTCTTATGGAGTCATTTTTCAGATCTTTTCCGTCAGGCATTTCTGCCAACAGACAATGAGGAGACAATTTGGAGAGGGATTTTAGACAGACTCCAAGCTAGTGAGGAGCCGCTCCCCACTGCTGTAGCTCACCTAGTAACTGAGTTCAAGCGTCTAAAGCAACCACCTTCTGAGCGGGAACAGATTGGGGTAATTAGCCGACATGTCTCTGATCAATTTAGGCTAGCACTTCATGCAGCGGCACCTACCACTTTGACAGAGCTACTCCTCACAGCTCATGAACTTCATGCCGCTCTAGGGCCTAATTCTCCTGTCAGAGCCTCATCTGCTTTTCGGCGCACAGAGGTATACTGCTATAAATGCTTGACTCCTGGGGTCACTACTCGCAACTGTGACAACTGCAAGATGACTAGGCAGAATGCCAGGGCTGAATCTAGTGGATGGCCCACCTCTGTGTCTGGACAGGACACCTCGAGCACTCCTATGGGCCCTAAAGTTGACACAGGAGCTCGGCCACGGAGATTTAACAGAGCTTGTGATGTTAGACTGGAAGCAAAGTTTGAGACTTAACAGGCAAATAGTCCTCACAAGGTCAGTTTTGTGCATAGGGGCCAAAGGAGGTCAAAACATACCCCGCTAACGTCGGTGGTGGTTGTCAATCACATGCCTTTACAAGCCACTCTAGATACCAGTGCATCTATTTCAGCAAGTCCACCCGTCCACTCTTGAAAAATGTGGAATAGGGGACGATGTGGTTCTCCCATGGACCTTTTCCCCTTTAGAGTTGGCTGACTCAAAACAGTGCAATACATCTGGTGTGGTGTGGCTACCTGTCTTGCTGTTAGGACACCCATTCACTCATCGGTTTGCAGTAATCCCTGACTTGTCTTGCTCCATTTTGCTAGGAACTGATTTTATGATCCAGGCAGATGTTCACATTCATCCGGCAACAGGGAGTGTAAAATTTGGAGACTTTGCCTGTTTGAGGAGGGGGTTGGCGATTTAGAAGGCCACGTGGCCTGCCTCACGTTCAAGGAATCACATCCTGATCTGAGCCCTGTAGTGGAACAGGCAGCCCTGCCACCAGCAGATAAAGCAAAGTTAGCAGATCTGTTGAGTGATTTCTCACATCTCTTTGGGGGAAAGCTAGGGCACACATCTTTGGTGGAGCATGTTGTCGACACAGGGACAGCAAAACCAGTGTGCCTCCCTCCATATCGTGCCTCACCAGGTAAAAGAAAGATTATTGAAGATGAGATCAAGAAAATGTTGGAGGATGGAATCATTGAACCAGCATCAGGACCATGGGCCTCCCCAATTGTTATAGTGGAAAAACCAGGTGCAGACCCTAAATTTCGTGTTGATTTCCGAAAGGTCAACAAAGCTACAGTTAGAGATTCATACCCACTTCCAAGGGTGGATGATTCTTTAGATTTTTTAGCACGGGGTAAATTTATTTCCACATTGGACCTCGCCCGAGGCTACTGGCAGGTCTCAGTTGCTGAAGACTCAAGACCAAAGACTGCTTTTGTCTCACACAAAGGACTATCGGTTTAGGGTCATGCCATGTGGACTATAAAATGCCCCAGCGACATTTCAACAAACTATTGAATACTGTCCTTGCAGGGCTGACACATAACTGTTGAATGGTGTACCTTGACGACATTGTCGTGGCCTCCTCAACCTTTGACCAGCACCTACTGGATCTTGGTAGGGTTTTAAGACGTTTGGCAGATTCTGGCCTTTCTTTAAAGATGGCCAAGTATCATTTCTGCACTCCACAGCTACTTTACCTAGGCTACTTGGTGACTCCGGGAGGCATTGGCCCTGATGAGAGTAAAGTGGCAGCAATAAATAAGTTAAAAGTTAAAATCAGAGACAGTTAAAAATGTACGGCAGTTCCTGGGTATGACAAGTTACTACTGCAGATTCATCTCTGGATATGCCCGAATTGCAGAACCAATGATTCTTAATGAGGGAGGATGTCCCATTTGTGTGGTCCGCTGCATGCCAGACGTCGTTTGAACCGAAACGGGAGAAGATGGCCTAGAGAGGGCTGTTGCTTTTGCCAGCCGAAGACTGCACAAGTCTGAACGCCCTTATTCTACTTCAGAAAAGGAGTGTTTGGGGGTGATATGGGCTCTGGAACATTTCCGACCATACATTGAGGGCTCTAGTGTCACAGTGGTTACAGACCAGAACAGTTTGAGGTGGTTGATGACAAGACCCCTGTCTGGCACGTTGGTGTTTACGGCTGCAGGACTTTGACTTTGAAATCATACACAGACCCGGCTCTGAGCTACTTTCATGACCACTCTATGGCTGGCCATTTGGGGGTGACAAAGATTCTGGGACGATTACAGAGACGAGTCTACTGGCCAGGTATGAGGGGGGATGTTAAGAAATATGTGCTGTCCTGTGTAACATGCCAACTGTCCAAGTCAACTAACCAGAAGCCTGGAGGCTACCTTAAACCAGTAATCGCAGCCTACCCATGGGAATTCGCTGGCGTTGATTTCATGGGCCCTCTCCCTCGATCAAGCCAGGGTAATGAGTACATTCTTGTTTTTATTGACTACTTTACAAAGTGGGTCGAAATCTGCCCAGTTAAGCAGGCCACAGCAATGGTGGCGGCTCGAAAATTCATCTCAGAGGTGTTTGCAAGACATGGGGCTCCTACCCACCTGGTGTCAGATAGAGGTGTTCAGTTTGTGAGTGACTTTTTTGAGGCAGTTGTTGACGCACTGGGCTCAGAGCACAGATTAACCACAGCATATCACCCACAGTCTAATCAGACGGAACGAGTGAACCGTACAATCAAGACTGCAATCAGAGCGTATGTGGGCCCAAAGCATAGAGACTGGGACCTTCACCTGCCGTTGATTTCTTATGCATTGAGAACAGCCCCACACCAGAGTACGGGGGACACTCCTGCATATCTCTTATATGGCAGAGACTTGAACACGCCTCTTGATTTGTGGATGTCTCCGAGCCTGGGGAACATAGCAGACTCCGTCGGGGACTACAAGATCAAGCTCTCCTCTGCTTTGCAGGAAGCATATGAACACGTGAGGGAGTGTTTGGCAAATAGACGAACATCACAGAAGAAACACTATGATTAGAAACGAAGAGGGATTTCATTCTGTGTTGGCGATTTGGTTAGACTGAAATTACAAGCTGACCAGAGTAGCAGATGGAGCTGAGAGTGGCGTTCACCATGTCAGCAACCTGCTCCCTTTTTTTACTTGGAGTGTTGAGTGGAGTTGGAGTGGGCTGGGCTCTGGATGAATATTCTGATGGCATACCAGCTGACGCTAACACCATGAACTCTTACACGCCCTGTCCTGATAATAATGCACCAGGCCTGCAGCCACCACAGTTGCACCCATATTCCCTTTGCCCTAGGAACCCAAATGCTTACGCTTCTGCTCACTTGCAGCCCACTCATGCCACCTCATGCCTCCAGTGACTACGGGTGTTTCTCACCTCTCACCTATAATACCCGTGCACCCAGATCACAGGGGTGTTTATAATGTAACACATACGCAGCCTGCTAACACAGGAACATACCCATACTTACTGCGTCCTAGACACACACCGAGGGTCACTAGTAATTGGGATGTGAATGGGTGGACCAACCCTTACTTTACTTCTAGACTTGAGTATCGATGTGTTTTTTTCCATTATTGTTATGTTTTGTCAGGCTTTATTCTACAGGGATAGTCTACAGGGCTTACCTATATAGCCTACCCTAGTTTGGCCTATATATGTTTTGAAGGCCTTGTTCCAAAAGTGACTAACATGTTTTGGCACTGTGATGTTGACTGTGGGTTGATATGCAACTCTGTTCTGTTTTAACAGTCTTGTGTCATTCTTTGAGAGTGTCATTGTTTAAAAAAAAAAGAACTGCTTGTATGTTTAAAATGTTGGCCTATAACCTATAACCATGTGGACTGGACAGGTCTGTCAGGGATATTTTACTATTTGTTTACACTGATATAACATTTGTGTCTTGTGTCATAAGTTTCCTTTCTGTTAGGCTGTGGTCTGGAGACAGCCCTCATTTTAAGTGGGGGTGGGGGGGGATATGTAATGATCGCCTTTTGATGATGTCATTTGTTGTTGCCCCCACATGGTTGCTATGCTTTTTCTGACTTTATGGAGAGTGAGCACTTTTTTACAACTTCTCTCTGGAACTGTATTATTTACTATTGACCACTGTCCGTTCGTCCGTTTTATGGTGCCCTTCAATGTATTAAACACGGACGGTACTTTTACTTCGTGTCCGGTGTCATTTTAATTCTAACCTTCTTAAAATACCGTGAGGATCCAACCAGATCCTTACAACAGGCACCAATGTCAAATCCAAATTAACACAGGCAGACATACACTCACACACACACAATGAAATGCTTCACTGAACTGTTGGTTTTTGTGGTACCTCTTATATCTTATGTGATTCAATCCCTTGGGTGTTTGTAAATGTATGTTTGTGTGTGTGTGTGTGTGTGTAAGCACATGTAGCTGGGTTGAATAAGTACATATAGCAGAATCAGGTCCCGAGGGTTATGTGTTTCAGTGTGTGCGTGTTTGTGTTTAACAAGAATGCATATTCAGGCCCATTGCTAAGCATGTGTGCTTATTGTGTGTATTATGTATGTTTAACTGTGTGTGTGTGAGAGAGATAGAGAGAGAGTGTGTGTGTAAAATGTCTTAAAAGCATGTAGTGAGTGAAGGGATTAGATAAATCTCCGTACACCCCTGAGATGTTAAGTTTGCTTAGTCGGCAGACAGGGCTCAGGGAGAAGCTCTGGTCCCTGTGTCCTCTGCTGCGTCAAATCTGAGCGCCGAGGAGAGAAGAGAGGAGAGCTGAGCTGGTTTCCTCACTAAGGGAAACTCCAGAGGGTTCCACAGCAGAAGCAGCAGAATTGGCAGCTCTCTCTATCTCTCTCTCTCTCACTCACTCACGCACTCTCTCTCTCACACACACACACAGACACACATCCTCCCCACTCACTTACTCTTACCCTCATTCACCCACTCCTGGTCAGACAGACAGGGATGCAAGAGTGACCACCCCCAAACAGCTGCATTCACATCTATTGTCAGGTAAGAGGTACAGTAAGCCTGTTTGTGTCTTTTAGTGTGTGTGGATGTGGGTGTGCATGTGTGAGGCATCCTTCATGGTGCCCTGGCTCTCAGGTTACCTGAAAGGCATAAGATTACAAAATACGAGCTTTAATAGCACCCAGGACGCCTAGCCCTGCTGATTGGGACCCAGGCTGAGTGCGAAGCAACAGCCAAGCAGCACAGGGGGAGACAGCACTGTTACTTGGGATAATTTGAACAGCACGGGATCTACACACACAGACTCACACGCATTCACACATACTCACTTGTTCTTTTTCCCACTCTTATGCCCACAGGACTGGTGAGTGCTCTGAGTTTTGAGGACTTCCCTGGATATTGTTGAAACTGTCTCTTTCTCTCTCTCTCTCTCTCTCTCTCTCTCACACACACACTCTCTCTCTCTCTGCATGTGTATTGGCGTAGTACCTAGATAGGTATCTGGTTAGATATTTACTTGGAAAGAGTTTACCTTGCTAAGGCTGCTTAGTAAAACCTTTTGGGTTTGAAGTCATTTTGTGAGTGGAAACAAATGCTCCCAGTCTGATTCATGTTGAAGGGGTAAAATTTTGGATCACAATGTGTGTGGCTTTGATTACAGTTTTTCAAATTAAATCTTGATGCAATTTTTGCGTTATGCGTTTTTTTTTTTTACTTTAAGAAATGTTTTAGACCAGTGACTTCAAGATGCAATTATACCTCAGAATATGGGCTCGGTACACTCTATCTTTCATGAGTTTTCATGTTTGTGTGTGTGTCTGTTTGGTGTGTGTGTGTGTGTGTGTGTGTGTGTGTGTTTGTCTTTATTTGTGAATGTGAGAGGAGCCTAGCAGCAAGGCTGGTAGTGTCTCAGTGATCTGTCTTAATGACAGCTACTTTAATCATTTAATGTTCTGCAACCGCTTGCATGTGTATGAAGCCTGTAAAAATATACAATGTATATCTATATTTCTCTCGCGAGGGAGAACAAAGGAGCTTAGGCCTTGTCCCTCAGATGCATGTCCATGAACAGGATAGGAGAATTGGTTAGTGGTAAATATTAAGAGAAAATATAATTAATCTGACTTCATAAAATTAATAGTTATGACTTTGAATATTACCAAGTGGAACTCGAGTGGCATGGTACATGAGAAGAGATAAGGAACTAGTGGAGCAATGACTGGTTTGTGTAAAGCAGCACCAAGGAGTTTTGAAAATTGCACCCTCTACAGATTGGAACGGAAGCATTGCTATAAAGCTGGATTTATACTTCTGCGTTGCGTCGTCGCAGACCTTCGCCGACACCAATCAGACCTTTGCCGACACTACGCATACACCTTTCGTGCGCATGAAAAAAATCCTGACTACGCGTCAAAGTGTCGCCGACACGGTACGCAGACCGACGCAGACGTAATGGATTGTGATTGGTCCGCTTTACATCAATTCCAGTTCTCCGCCTTTCCAGTGCGTTGTGTACAAGACCGGCATTTTTGAACTTACATAAATGGCCTTATAACTACCCATTCACCTGACAAAGACAAGTAGTGAGAAATTAAGAAAGTAATGACCTAATAATTATGCTTATTAACCAGACAAAGCTTCCCATCAACGCATCCAACACAGTTTGGGAAGTTCCAGTCTCCAGAAATCTCCGGCTATCGTTTCCCACTGGTTAGTTGACGGACAGGGCAAAAACTCGGGCTGCAGTGTTGTCCACAACGCTTTGCAAACCTCTGACACAATAGATGACACTGTGGACGCGACGCAGAAGTATAAATCCAGCTTAAGGCAAGTCAATTGTAGTTTTACTTAAACTGCAGATCGCTACCCGATTGGGCAAACTTTAGTGCCATTTAAGCCGATAGAGGGCCGCACAGCAGATACAGCAAGTATCGTTCACTATTACGAGTTGATGGACCACCAAAACGATTTTACGTTGAAAGAAATATTTTTAGGTTTTAAAAGGTCTTTGGTGCTGCTTTAACAGTACTGTAAGCCAATGAGTGAAATAACAGCTAAACAGGTATAGCAGTTACATGAAATAATCAGATTAAACTCAATGACTGAAAATAGCAACTAAACAGACCTAGGAGTAATGACCAAATTACCCAAAACAAATATAGAGAAGCTGAATCCTGGCCTAGGGTGGCCCGGGAGCAGAAAGCTACAGTAGTTAGCAAATCAATTCATTTTGTCCTCACACATACAAGACAATAAACATCTGCCTAAAGCTTTGATTGGTTAGACAGCAGAGAGGTGTGAAGTCATATTAACATACAGTATCCAATATAGTTACTTGGGTATAATTGTGTACAAATGCCTTGAATTGCCAAAGTTATGATCATATTGCTGCTTACATTACAAGTATAATTTAAAGACCAAATATGACAATATTACATTTTAGTCAATGCATTATCCAGGAAACACAAGTAAACTCATTGTTCAGATGGGGGGGGGGTGAGTCAGACGTGAGAAGCATAATTTAGCCAATTGTGCCTTACACATGCTTAGCTTAAACACTTGGAATACCGGCTTCTCCCATCCATTCGATCATGTCTTTCCAGCCCTCCTCTTTTTCCTCTTCCTTTATGTTTGTGACTTTCTCTCCCTTCTACTCTCTATTTGTTTCTTTGGTCTCTCTCTCCTCTCCAGCTCTCTTTCACTGTCTGTGTCTCAGGGTATAGATTTCATTTCTCCCTCCTGTACTTTCACATCTTCAGCATGTTTGCCAGTTTAGCACAGCAGGAAACACTTCCCCCCATATTTTCCATGTATACCCTTTTATCTAACAAAAATAACAACAGGCTCTTAAAGAGCAGCTAACCACAACTGACCCAGATCTGGCTCAGAAGCCCAATATTGGGCCACTATGCAGGTCTGACACCCCATACCATATCAGTATTACTCTGAGACACAGAGGGTGAAGATGGTTATTCCTAACTGAACAATTTTGTGACATTTGTGCTGACATTTTCCATTATCTGTTAGACAATTGTTGGTTAAATATCCTAGTCAATTAATAGGTAAGGGTGGAATTCTTCGATAATCGCGCAAGTCTGTTTTTACGCGATTTCATTTACGCGCTTTTGAACTGCATGTTAATGCCTGCCCCTCCTACAGCGCTTAAGTTCAAAATCCTTCAAAAAAAAGTTCAAAAGCCTTACAAAAGGGGCGGTGTTAACCCAAAATAGAGGGCAGTCTCTGTGCAAACGTTGTGGACTGTGGCTTTCAGGAAAACATGGAACAAGGACCATTGAAATGCATGGGGTGGGGGGCTCCTCATTGAAAAAATTAGAAAAATGCTTGTGTGTGTGTATAAGTGTGAATGTGTGTGTGTGTGTGTG
>JAGFZM010000849.1:289123-329520 GCA_017657215.1 Limnothrissa miodon | reverse complement strand
ATTCGGGGGGTCTTTAGGAGGGTTTTAGGGGGGCGGGGGGGGTGTTGGTGTTTGAGTGTTGGAGGGTGTTAGGGGGGGTTGGTGGGGGGGTTTGGGGTGGTGTTTTTGATGGAGAATGGAGAGGGGGGGTTGATGGGTGGGTGTTGGGGGAGTGGGGGGGATGTTGGTGGCAAGTCCACCTTGCGGTTTCTGCCGAGAATATGCTGTCTAGTTACACTTGAGTTTTCAGTGCTGGATGATGAAAATCTGACATTTTGAGATTTGAGATTTCAAATTTACAGTAATTCATTCATTATGTCATGTGTTCGGTGCAAATGGCTAAAAAACTATCATGCTCTAAAGAAGCACCCAAAATTGAAGGTGCGTAGGAGGGACCCCAAGCACTGTGAGGCATCCTAGGAACCCATCTTTTGGGGGGTGAGGCAACATGCTATGGAATTTAAATAAGGTCACTGGAATATCAAGCATACTGAAGGTGAGAGGTGTTCGTTACCTGGTGACGTCCTTAGCATTAGCTGTCATGGAGCCAGCAGTGTCTCCCCAGGGTGTACACAGGGCCCTTGGTGTCAAGTGCTGCCACCACTTGCAGTTTAAAGGTTCGAGGCAGGCTATAGTTACCCTGGGACACTGACCGTGGTGGAAAATAAATGTTGGCTAATGGGTGACCTCTATCTCAACCCTGACCTCACACCCACAGGGTTCATTACCTTGGTCTGGGCACTGTTTACATGTCAAATACCACTCATGATGACTGAAGGAGGTCCAACATGATGGACACAAAGAAAAAAATGTCTGAAAAGATTGAGCAGCCAGTTGAATTAACCTTCTCAAGAAGAACAGCAATATCACAGTTCAGTCCAAGTTAAACCAAACATTGCATAGTAAAAATAGCATGTTTCTTTGCATGGCAGAGTATATGTTTATACTGTTATCCTGTTCTCTTGTGATCAGCTTTTTATTAGTGTAGCTGACTGCGTGGCCGAATGAGGCGTCTTGGCCCTGGGTGCCGTGACACATAAACAGGAATGGTGATGCATAGGAATGATGTGGCATCAGCAGGTACTGGGTGCTGGGGTGATGCATCGCCAGGGTGATGGGTGAGGGTTGCCTTGGTGAAAGATGAAGAAGAGGAGCATGGCTGGCTTCTGCCTGCCGTCTGCCCCGGCAGGTCCCTTGGGTCCCATGCTGATACAGTACCGACTGCGCAGGCATCATTAATAAGCACACTGAATGCTCTCAAGGACCTTTCAAGGGAAACACCTCTGCACAACCACAACTATGCAGCTCTTTCTCAGCATACACTAGAATTGCATGTATTTGTTGTGCAATTTGAATTATCATTACAAGAGGACTAGTAGATTCACATAAAAGCACAATAATAAAAATATGAAATTGCTAAATTTACAAAAAGAAGTAATTTTTAAGCTTCTTTCTCTCTTTTTTTCCTGTATATATATATTGATGTGCTGAGGCACCTTGTTTTGAAGAACATCTAGGATATCAATTCAAAGTTTCTAGCTCTAATAAAGGTAGGTGGGTGGCAGAGAACCCAACATTGTTTACAGGCAAAAGACGTTTATTTTCACAACGGTAGATGTACAGTCGCAGGGTCATTCCCCCTGGTTGCATCCCTGTAAGTGTGCTCTACTTACTAGTAAAGACACAGGATCCCAAGTAATTGCGAGGTCAACTGTCTGAGTGGACTAATGTAACACTGGATCTATTTCTTTTTCTCCTTAGTTTCTCTTTCTTACTCTCAATTCTAAAGAAATGGAACAATTTGTCATTCTAGCAAATCACATCACATTTTTAAAGGTTACATACACATATCTGTTTGGTGCTATATTTTTGCATTTTGTGCTTGAGACTCAAATAGGGATGCAAGACACAAAGACACAAACAAATCCAAGACACAAGTGTCCAAACACACACGATGGATTTATTTTATGTAGTTCATGCAGTTCCCACTGTGAACACTGTGTCATGGACTTAGTTTTTTTGTCTTACGTCTGTAGCACTGCTTCAATACAGATACACTATTCTTTTTTGGTAGGCATTCTGTAGTTTTAGTCCAATTTTCAATTTAGACTAAGGTTTTCTGTTTGTGTCTGTTTGCTTTTACAGGTCTGGAAAGAGGTCTCAGGAGATTCCTACTTTGTTAGTAGCCCTACCTTGATGCTAGCTGAACCAGCAAACCCTTCCCAATTGCCCTGACTGTGGGTGTCTCCCTGTTACCTCATCAACCTGGGTTAGGCAGCATATCTAGTCCCTGGGGAGGACAGGGCAGCTATGGAGGTCCCACTGGTAAACTTTGAGAACCTGGATGATATTGGCATTAACATGGGAGACCCCAGCGACTCAGGATACCCAACCTCACCCACTTCAGACGTGCCTGACCACCATGGAGTGACGAATTGCATTGCTGCATCGCCTTCAAACTCCCCCCAGAGACGTCAGCCAGCTGGCCAGGAGCAGGTGGGCTTCTCACCAAACACAACTCCCGCTCTAAAAAAAAAGGGGAACTCCAGCTGCACCAGCCTCATTTCTAACTGGAAGGTCCTAATGCAGAGTGACGGCAGCCCCTGCGACAGCATCTTCAGCAAGGCCGCCAAGGACTTCTGTGAAGATGTATTTGGCGAGAAGCAAAGCTTCAAGCAAGAGGATGGTGAGCAGAAAGTGGTCATCAATGTTTCAGGCATGAAGTATGAAACACAGCTTAAAACCCTTAGCCAGTTCCCTGACACTCTTCTTGGCGACCCTAAGAAAAGAATGTACTATTTTGACCCAATGAAAAATGAATACTTTTTTGACCGCAATCGTCCGGCTTTTGATGGAATTCTATATTTTTACCAATCCGGTGGCAAGATACGAAGACCTGCAAATGTGCCGTTAGAAATCTTTGCTGATGAGATTATTTTCTATGAGCTAGGCACAGATGCTATAGAACAGTTTAGAGAGGAGGAAGGTTTCATAAAGGAGCCTGAGGCACCCTTACCCACAAAAGAAATCCACAAGCAGTTCTGGCTCTTGTTTGAGTATCCAGAGAGTTCCAGTGCTGCTCGGTTTGTAGCTTTAGTTTCTGTCACTGTCATCACAATCTCTATTGTTGTCTTTTGCCTGGAGACATTACCAGAATTCCGTGATGACTTGGAAAATACAGTCCCAGGTCAAATGGGCAACCAAACTGATGCTGATGGTGCCTACCTTGCACCAAGCGTTGCACCTAAAACTCTTGCCCAAACGTTCTCTGACCCTTTCTTCATAATAGAGACAATCTGTATTATCTGGTTCATTTTTGAGCTGAGTGTTCGGTTCGTCTGTTGTCCCAGCAAGAGTGAGTTCTTCAACAACATGATGAATGTCATTGACATCTTCTCCATTGTCCCCTATTTCATCACCCTGGTGACGGACCTGTTGGCTGCACAAGGTGAGGATGCTGGTCAGAACATGTCTTTGGCCATCCTCAGAGTCATTCGTCTAGTGAGGGTCTTCCGAATCTTCAAGCTGTCCAGGCACTCCAAAGGGCTTCAGATCCTTGGCTGGACCCTAAGAGCCAGTATGAGGGAGCTAGGCCTGCTCATCTTCTTCCTCTTTATCGGAGTCATCCTTTTCTCAAGTGCCATCTACTTTGCTGAGGTTGATGAGCCTGACACACAATTTGTCAGTATTCCTGAAGGGTTTTGGTGGGCTGTGGTCACCATGACTACTGTGGGTTATGGTGACATGACCCCAATCACGATGGGGGGGAAGATGGTGGGCACACTGTGTGCGATAGCTGGCGTGCTGACTATTGCTCTCCCAGTGCCCGTCATCGTCTCCAACTTCAACTACTATTATAACAGGGAAACTGAGCAGGGTGACAAGCATATCATGGAGAGTGTTGAAGCGGCAGCACAGAAGTCCGCTGAAGCAAACAAATATGACAGTAATGTCTCGCTGGACAAGAGCAATGGCAACTGGTCAAGTGAAAAGAACGGCATGGCTTGAGGTACTAACACCAAACTCAAAAGTGCATAAAAGAGACATACAACATAATGCTATTATTCTTAATATGTTAACTGCAACAATTCCCTCTACTATGCTGCATTTGTTTATACTCAGAATCTTCCATATTAAAAATGTGGAAGGAGAGACTGGTGCACGAGG
Source organism: Limnothrissa miodon (assembly GCA_017657215.1). Lineage (NCBI taxonomy): Eukaryota > Metazoa > Chordata > Actinopteri > Clupeiformes > Clupeidae > Limnothrissa > Limnothrissa miodon. The sequence goes on along the minus strand of JAGFZM010000849.1, from coordinate 325,374 downwards.
CAAAGACATTTTGCTCTTAGGATTTGCATGGCCCAGGATCAGGCTTTGTTGTGTCTGTCAACTGGTTTGCTTATACAGTAGGAGCTCAAGTGGATACCATGGATAGGCTAACTGTAGGTATAAAATGTAGTCAAATGATTGTAGAGGCAAACAAAGACTTCTATTGCCTAGATATATATGTTCAAGACACCCTGACAGAAAATGCCCTAAAAACAAGTGAAAAGGAGAACTTTTGCCCCAAATATATTAGTACCGATAGCATTAGCTCAGCAGTACTTATGGTGAAGACACGTACAGTAGGCAAGCACTGGCTACATGCATTTAGCACTTTACAGTCTAAGCACTAAAAAATGAATGCACTTTAATTAGCAAATAAGCTCACATAATTAAATCATTAGCTTTGTCGACTACTGCAGATATCCAGTTTGTCTGGTCCTAGCACATTTGAATAGGCTCCTGGCTCTGCTCTACCATTCCTTGAAACACACGCTTGAGCTGCCTGCTGCTTTGGCAGGAACCAAAGGGCTTGATGGAATGACTAAATTTGCAATTTGTCACCTTCCCAAAAGCCCTCCATACGTAGCAACACAATTAATTAGAGTCCATCAGCTATGCAAGCAGTCTACTAACAGCCCTTCTGGGAGCAGATGCATTCTGGGAGGATTAAAACCACAGTCAAGGAGGCAACCATAGGGTCATAATTTATGATAAGTAATATTTTTACTGATTTATATCAAAAAGTCATGCTTTTGGCATTGATTATCCAATAGATCAAAGAGGTTATAGTGGAAGAAAAAGGATGCATGTTTCAAAGGTTTGTTTATTAAAACAATGTACTGTATCCAAAACAACACTGCACCCTGATCACACGAAACCCTGCTGTTTATCACTTCACAAGGTGGATATGCAATACTAAATTAGTATGAGCTCACTACACATTTATTCATTATTAACACACACACATGCGCACATCCACACAATCGTACAGCATAATTATTTACACATGGTAATCAAAGATAAATGCATGTTAGAGTTAAGGTTTCAATTTAAATAAGGGGAAGAATTACCATACCTCAGTAAACTAAAAAAAAAAAAAACACTAAAGCCAAATTGCAGGGTCAAGTTATGTCTCCTAACTGAACTACAGAAGTAAATGTAAAAACAAATAAAAAGGTTTAGCAATAATGTCATCCAATTATTAAAAAAAAAAATTAACAACTTATTTTACCAGGTGGACGCACATGCTGTATATATTTTGTGTATGCACTGTTTTATTTATGACAACAATATGAGTGCCTTTTATTAAACATGTACTCTCTTTACGCTGGACTATTACACCGTATCATCTGCAGGGGTAGCAGGGACACACACACACATACAGACCTGTCCTGTCAATAATCACATATAAATTCATCAATTTGTTTATTTTAAATGCCATTAGAGATCTTACCTACGATTCTGTAACTATGACAGATCTGCTATCCATTCAAAACTCCAAAATGTAAAAAGTTGGGTTCACAATCTGAGCGCAATCTCAAAAAATACGTTGATTTATAAAATGTCCTAGTAAAGCTGTGTATGGCTGTGTAAGTCTCCTCTGTGCAGGAAGAAGGCTGAAAATATGGTTCAGCACAATTAGAATTATAAATGCTGTTTCTAAGGACTCTCCTTACCAGTGTTTAAAAACAGCTTGCAGCCAGGCTGGAGATTAATGAAGATGTGGCTTTCAGCAGAAGCCAGCTGCTTTCCCCCTGAGGTCATCACATCCAGGTCCAGAAAAGGGCTTTGGCCAGCATCCTCTATGCCCAGTCTCCGTGGCAATGCTGCATCCACAGCATCAGCACCCCCCACTGATGGGCAGCAGGAGACGTGATAAAGGAGACAGAATGAAAGTGTGTCAGCTCTCAGAAAGACTGAATCCTTTCATTTGAGTTTCACCTTTTCACGTTTTTACCCTATTGTTTACTGTCCGTTTTTCTCACCTGGCCCAGTTCTGCAGCCTCACAAAAAAGGGCAATGATGAAGTGAGAGAATTTACATCATTTGTTGAAGGTATGATATGTTCTGAAAAATGGTTGACAAATTAATAATGAAGCTCACATGGACGCTAAGGTTCTATTTTTATGCCAGTTAATTCAAGTTAATTCATTCACATTCGAAAACCAGAGGGGTGTAGAGGTAGTTTCAGACCTGTTCAATAATCATTTGGGCAAAACGTGTACATGCATGTGTCGTCACTTGTGCCAAAGGAAGAAGGTGATGCTAGGCTTTCTCTGAATACTATATTAGGGTTTATATGGTTATATGGTGCTGTCTCAGCCATGTAGCCATGCAGGTCTGGTTGAGGGGAAATGGCTCATTGTGGACATGCTCACTGGCAGGGACACTGGTGCTCTGGTTCACATGGAAAGCTCTGCTGCTGGATTTGGAGGCTGTGTGACAAAGGGGGTCCTAAGGAGTCTGTGTAGGCAAGAGCAATATTTCAAAGGATATGTAAATATCCAAGATGTAAGTGGACTGTCTACTGTCAGTACTCATTAGACTTTCTAATCATGGCCCCATGGCTTCAGAACACCCCCCCCCCCCCCCCCCCAAACACACACAACACAGACACACACTTTTTCTCAAAGAACATGGACAGGTGAAACCTGGAGAGACAGAGCCTCTCACCACCATCATCAACCCCACCCAGGGAGTAAATACATTACTGATACCACCCTCATTCTCTGTCTGTCTCCATCTTTCTCTGATTCTCTTGTTACTTAACAACATTGCATATGTTTTATTGGTGTAATCATGTAATACATGTAGATAGTAGTCAAATAAAGAAGTGTTACTTGAGTTCCTCGTTTTATCTGTTTTCCTCCCTCTCCCTCCCTCTTGTCCCCTCTCTTTTTGCTTTCTCCAGCTCCTCTCTCACACTGTCTGCTGGTTTTCATCTGTCTTGTTGAAAGGAACACGAGCTATGGTGACAGGCACAGACAAAATTACGTATTACAATGTGCTTGCTCTTTACATATGTGTTTGTGTGTGAAAGAGAGAGAGAAAGAGATATTGCGGCCTCTCCAAAAGAGACAACTAAAGTGGAAGGGAGACAGAGTCACGTGTGTGGTGAGCTTAAGCTTGTTCCAGGTTGCGAGCTGCGGGTTACAATGATAACTGATAGTCTCAATCAAAAGGAGAACAAAGGCGTGAGTTCAATATCAGATGTCTGCTCCCCTGCCATTGACGCAGCACAGAAAGCAGAAAGATGGCTGACCTGAGAGGGAAGAAGAAAACCTTCTTTTTTGACTCATTATCCTCTAAAAGCCTATTAGCTCATGACCTTGGTGAGTGTATATTTTACATTACCATTTATCACGGAACCTTATCACTAGCAGTGGAGGCACGGCACCAGCAGCTGAGCCTAAGCTCTTCAAGCAAAATGACATGATTAAAAATTCAAAACAGATAAATTTTTAATAGGATCATCTATCTTGGCCTCTTGGGCGGCCAAATGTGTGGTGCAGTGGCGAGCCTACAGTGACACTTGCTCATATATCAAACTCTGCTGTTCTTCCATTCAACTCGCCTTTCATCAAAGTCATGAGGGTTGAGTGCCATGGCCCAGGCACCCTATGGGCAAAGGAGTCAGGAGTGCTTGGTCAGCACTGCAGCAGGGGACAACATGGCTAAGAGGTGGACGGACTGGACAGGTATCACTGTTTCAGCTTGGGGGACTGCGAGACTAATACAGACTTAAGACACATGCATATTCAGACACGGTGCTCTTCTCACGTTGCAGCCTGAATGCACACCCTTGACACTCCTGTAACTCAGACGCTGTCTGCACTCATACAACAGCGCTGCTGTTTAACTCACTGGAAGAAAGGAGGGTTTTTTAAGGAGAGCTGGCTTGATGGTTTTCATTTTGTTGTTCATTATTTATTCATTTTCATGAGTTCCATTTGTTCATCAGATATGTTAATAATAATTACTTTATAGTGTTTCAAGAGGCTGCAGTGCAAAAAGCTTCCTGCTAAGGACAGCCAACAAGAATCATATTCTTATTTGATATCATCAATAACCCCTGGGCTTGCCTTAAAACAGTGATTGATTATTTCATGCATTTATTCCTCTTCTCTATACATGTAGGCCTATTGTATGTGTGTGGCCACCTCTTTTCATTTGAATGAACAGTTACTCCTTGGCTGGAGATTCACAGCACTTGCAGGGCACTTTGTTCAGTTCAGTCTGACTAAACACTTACATTCAGTAGCTAGGAGGTAGATGGACTAGGTTTGATTTCAGACAGACTAAAGGATATACATGCATTTAAGAATTTTAGTGTGATGTAGATTCTCTCTTTCTCTGAGTGTCTCGGCCATGATGCTAGGGGCCAGCAATCCCATGCATGATGGCTCAGATCAGGATTCAGATTCACTTTATTGATCAGACAGCAGACACAGAACAACATTGATCCGTTTTATCCAAACACCGTTCAACACGTGTGTACATGTTGGGTGGGAAGGGGAGTCTTTTTGGAATGTGCTATCTCATCATGTTTTTTTTTTCCCTGTGTGTTGGGACACTTGTTATGTCACTCGTCATATGTATGAGCGTCCGTCAACTGTACCTCACCACATTGTCATGAATAATGCATGCAAGTGTAAAGGTCATTTAACTGGGCCTCACACCATTGTCGATTCCTAACGTCAGGCCCTTTGGGGGCAATACTTTCCATGAGGCGGTCGTGTGAGCAGGACAGTGTTGGTATAGGCCCAGGTTAAGAACAGGGAGCCAGGGTCCTGCGAGTGCACAGACAGATGATCTAATGGGAGGGACTCATGTTACACTTTTGTCAGCAGACACTCAGACCAACTCCTCTAAAAGCGTGGACAGCAGCTGGCTCTCATGTTGGCCATTGCTGCTGCTGCGGTGCTGATGGTGGACGTAGAGGCCAAGCTGGTCGCAGTGCCTGGCAACTGCTGGTGCTGAATGGGTGCTGCTGGAGTAAAAGTCACACCTGAGTCTTGCCTGAATGAACAATTATACACAGATACAGTACAGACTGCTGAGTCTCGACGACCTTTCCTACTCACATACACCTGTTCTATTTGGACGCACAGGCTCTCTTGTCTTCTTTTGAGTCCCCCTACCTCTGTCTTTTTTATACACACACATATACACACAGACAGGTGGCAGCCCCACACACAAGGTCTCTTTGTGATGGAACTGCGGCACCATGTGTGAAAGAGAAAACCCCATGTCACCTCAAATAATGCATGACAGCAGATTTCTGATCGGCTGTATTATGATTAAAAACCCTGCCCTTTCATGAGGCTTCAATACCACTCTAGTATTGATCGCAGGGTCCTTGACTTTGCTGAGGCGGAAACCTTTTTGACCTCGGGTTCATATTACTCCCATGGCATCCCCACCATCTGTGCCCATAATCTAATGCAGTGGTCGCCAACCCGTCGATCGCGATCGGCAGGTCGATCTTAAAGCCTTTCCTAGTAGATCTCTTGTGCTCTGGCAAAATCACCACAAATATAGACCTATGAAAGTAGATTTCATAAATTTTATGAGAGGGCGGTAAAACTGTAGTACCAAGAACAACCACAGCATGGGTTTCAATGTCGTAATGGCGCTGTGTACTGTGCCCCTACTGGCGCTGTGTACTCCAAAAGAGAACGAAGAAGTCCCAATAAACCCCCGCTAAAAATCCACACATTGTCTGTTGGAAATACAAAAATTTGTGTGTGATTTTATTTACACTACTGTTGGTGGATCTTGTAGTTGCCTAAGTGGGACCAAGGTGATCTTTGGGCAAAAAAGGTTGGAGACCACTGATCTAATGAAATCATAGACACTTGCTTCACACAAGTGTACTCTGCTGCGCACACACCCAAGTTGGGAGAGGGTGTTCAGGCTGCATCATGCACTTTTGGTGCCAGACAGTATCACGAGAGATGTTCACAGAAAGCTGGCTTAGGTCATGATGTCATTTGTTACACCAAGCAGAGTCAGCTTTTTGGGCTTTATTTTCCCCTTGCTTCTGAACATGCTGCTCTCACCACTCAGTGCATTCAGCTAGTTTTTATGTGTACCATGTGTACCATAAAGTATACCACTTACATTGTTGTGAAAAACTCCACAACTATTTCTAAACCCATGAGGATGAACTCCAAAACAGATTTAAACTAAATGCTTTAAAAAAGTGTGTGTGTGCTTGGTGTTCACCCACGTGTGAGTATAACAGTGACCAGGCACTCACTGTGGTCAGGGTCAGTGTGGACCACATGAACTTTTAATGTCTTCCCGTTTAGTTTCCTGTCTGTCTGTGTGGTGAAGTGGACAGGGATGTGTGTCAGGCAACACGTGTGAGTAGACAGATGCAGGCGTGATGGGCTGGCTCCTGTCTAGATGGCAAGACTCCCCATTGGCCCAATTGTAAAAGCAGGCACAACACTACAGGGCTGACACCTCCCAGCCCCAGCAGTCTAAAGGAATTTACAAGGTCTAAAGGAATTTACAAGGTAGACTACCTACCAAATCACCCTTACATTTCATTCAGTTTTTCAATTACGTTCAATTTTATTTATACAGTGCATAAAGGTCATGTCTCGTAGCGCTTCACAGCAAAGAGCACTGATGAGTAACAGGGAGTTTGGGGGTGTCTTTTTCCACAGGACAGGTGCACGGTAGCAAAAAGCTGGGTAAGAAATGTCCCCCTGTAGACTAATCACTCTGTCATTTTTAGTGTATGCTCCTTATTTGAGTTCATCTCTACATGTGCCGTGAATAAGGTCTATGAGACGATTTCTACAACAGCAACCTAAGATCTTCCTACTTGTCTGCCTAAGAAGCAACATGCATTGCACGTGAATTTCTATGATGTAACATGATTAAGACCCAGAAATGATCCGGTGGAGGGTGCTAATAGGATCTGGACAAAAAGTCCCACAAGGATGCTTCAGAATAGTAATTTTTTTGAAGGGCAGTATACTACACTGATATTGGGTAAAAGCATTAGCTACTTTGGTATAGTGTAGTTATTGAATTCTACTTTCCAACGTAAGCCCAACAAATAAGCTAATGTTCTTTGCCAGTTTTAGTTTAAAGTGGGTTGTAGCTATAGTGTCATATTTGTTTACAATAGTGTACCAATGTAAAAGGTTGACCATTCTAGCTCTCCCAAAGAATTATATATTCTTCCCCAGTTAGAAAGGAAAAGACATGGGCACAGAGAGCACATGTGGAGAAATCTAACAAAGAGAGAGAGAGAGACCAAACGTGGTTCACATTTCCAGGTCAATGGATGAGTCTGCCTGAAATTCATGAGGACACACTATTTGCAACCGTGCATTTCTGTGGGTCTTCAGTTCACACCTGGTATGTGTGCCTCTCTAAATCCGTTGTCTGCATGTGTGGCTATGGACTGGGAGAGAGAAAGCAAGAAAGAGGGAATGAAGGGGTTGCCAATGTTTGACAGAGGGCTTCACAGAATGACCCTCCCTCATGGGAAAGGTAGGGGCTACTGCTATAACATCAGGGAAGTCCTGGGCCTCAGGCGAGCCTCCAGCCCCCTGACCATTAGTCTCCTGATCCAGCTGGACCTGCTCTGTAGAGTCCTTCAAATAAAATAAATCCAGTGCAAATCAACTTATAATACTGAGTGTTGTCCATAGGATAAGGAATGAGAAAAAAAGATAACAGATAAAGTTGACAGAATGAATGCAAACTGAAAGGGGAACAGAAAACCTGAATTAAGTTTGTTATCGGTGTGTGTGATTGGGTGAATGTCATAGCAGGCAGCACGTGTAGACGCAGTGGCCTCTGGCTCTCCTGACCGTGCGCATCCCTGTGGGATAGCAAGTAAACATAATTTCGATTCCTCTGTATGTCCAGTATATGTAGAGAATTGACAATAAAAGAGACTTAACTTAACTTAACTTAACTTGTAGCATTAGCCACCATTTTGCTATTTGATCCTGACTTTCAATTGCCTTTACTGAGTCAGCTTGAGCAACAGGGATAAGGCTTGATCTCCACTGGACTTTTCCTTTAACAACCACTCATCACATCTACACGTGTACATGTTTAGCATACATGCATGTTTGTATGCATTCAAACATAACGCATTTGTGCTATTATAATATGCAACAAGTACTTAGTGAAAGAGGAAAGGGTACTGTACTGTCGAACCCGCCCAACATACACCCTGGAATATTCATACATGAACACTTGCTGATAAATACATACAGACTGAAAAACCCACACAGACACACATCTCTCTCTCTCTCTCTCTCTCACACACAAATACATACAGGCTTATAAATACACAAGCCCACTCAGACCGCCAATTCACTTTTTCTCACATACACCTTAGCCAATACTTAGCATGTTAATCTTAGTCACCATCTCTGATTCTCCTGAAGGGAACTTGAGAGCAGGGGGTCATCTGTGTTGCCCCTTCTGTCTCCTCTCTGGTCCATCTCCTCAGCCAGATGTCTCTTGGATGAACACACACACACACACAAACACACACACACACACACAAACATACCCACACACAAATGCAGCATCACAAGATGCTGACAGAGAGGAGTGTATCAGAGACAGCCAGACCTGGAAACACTTTAGCGCACACCTTACATGATACCATTAATCAGCTATGTATAAGGCATTATTTATTGTCCGCAGGGTGTACATCATCCATAAATATCGTCCTCTGCACATGTTCACTTGAATGGACAGCATTCTAAGAAGTAGAATGTTGTGCAGTGTTGTTGTGTGTAATTGTCACAGCATGGGGTGACACGTGAAGTCTACAGAAAGGGACTCGGAGGGATTTCCCATGCACTGGGGGCAGCAGTCTGCTGGCAAGACTGGGTTACAACCAGCGCCTGAATAATGCAGTTAACGTTTTGGTCTCGCTCAATTATTCAGAGTGGTCATGGGGTAATTTGATGGCTATCCCTCGGTCACTTAGATAACAGTTGGCCAAGTAATTGTCTTCTTTTTAAAATTGGTGCATTTTCAGTGCCCCAAGCAGACACTATGAAAGTCATTTATATCACTGTCATAATCTAATTTGATAGATCAATGACAGATGAGTACCAAATGAACCTTATTTTTTTCCTCTGTGAACACTAACACAAATTATATGCTATCCTTGCGATGAATGCTTTCTGACGGATATAATTTTATGGATAAATATTCCATTCTTGTCTTCCCTCCACCAGGCATTGCCATGCCATTATTAAAATTGTCATTTAAATTAGTCATGACTGGAGTCATAAGATGTAATTATGTTTTTAACATAAAGATAATAAAGACAATATTGTCACTTTGTTAAAGAGGGGCTAAGCAACATTCTGTTTTTCTCCCTCTAAAAGCTCCCTCTAAAGACCGCTGTATTGCATTGTATTGCACTGCATTCTATTGGAGGCGGTCCACGCTGCTGAACCTTGCAAGTGCTACGGAATATTCCTAAACACATGTTGTATTGTACCATCATTCCATTTTAATAATAACTGGAATAACTGGAATATTTAAAATGAGTCAAGGTCAATAGACTATACACAGACTAAAGGTTTAGTATGCATGTGTAAAATTGGTGAGCAAACAAGCTAAGCATTATCAAAAAGTAATACCCATAATAGATTCGAATATTAGGCTTTTTTAATATCCGAATTATATTCGAATACTGACGTTCAGTGTCAAAGCCCAGTTCAGGCAGTTTCGACATCATTAACATTAAGCAACAGAGACGAGTCAGAAAACGTTAGAAGATAGTTTGATATTAGTCTAAATTATGGATATGATAAGAAAGTCATTTTGCTGGACTGTTCAAAGTGAAGGCGTAATTGATGCAACAATAAAAAAAAATCATATGTATCCTAACGCAATAGCAGATACTGCCTACCAGCAATAAATAAAGGCTTGCGTAAAATGAATAAGGCCTGGGCTTTGGGTAGCCTATTCTAAGTAAATCAAAGCCTGGTCCATAATTTCAGGAAATACGGTAGGCAAGCTATTTCTGAGATTCACTCACTTCAGTCTTGGACATGTGAGATAATAGACATGCATACAAATACAGTGCTGTGCCTGAACGCGTTCATTGAACGAAAGTTCATGAACTCGTTCATAATTTTGATGAACTTGAACTGAACGTACTGTATTAGGGAGGAGTAGGGCTGATACAAGGCCGCTGCATCCATTCCAACAACTTTCTCACGCTCGACTGACAAGGGAGATGGTGGCGCAGGTGGTAGGAGTGCCGTTTGGCAACCGGAGGGTTGCAGGTTCGAGCCCCACTCAATCTGACTACATTGAAGTATCCTTGAGCAAGATACTGAACCCCAATTGCTCCCGGTGGAGGGTGAATGAGTAAATGAGAGGCATATGTTGAAAAGCGCTTTGAGTGCTCGTAGGAGTAGAAAAGTGCTATATAAATGAAGTCCATTTACAAGAGAAAACCCCTATGGGAAAATGAATAGCTCAATTAACACAACACATATGGCAGTGTCTGACCTAGACATTCTTTTTTTTTATCAATAAAATGAGTATCAACATCGTCTGGGTGTGTTTTTAAGACGCATTGTAACGATGGTAAATGAATGTTGCTATACTTCTGCTAACAGCAAACAATTAAGGACTACATGGCAGTGACGTGCGGTGAGGTTCATGTTTGGTGAGGCACTGACTCCACCAGAGTCAGATGTACAATTACAAATATCGCATATTAGCCACTATCCGTCAGTTCAAGTGCGGTGCATTTTTGCTCAGTGAAAATGTCCTCATAAGCTATAATTAGAAAGCAAGTTGAGGCTTTTGACAGCCACCGATCATATCCATCGGCCATCATTAATGTGTCATTATCCCAACTGTCAGGATTTTCTCTCATAATATGAAACACAGCACACAGATCAGATTCACATCACAACATCATCCAGCAACTGCGTGCGCTTTGTAGACTTACTGAAAAATGAATTTGTGAATCAATTTGTGTGCGTAACAGTGGGTAAACATGGCCTCGGGCACCTTTTGTTTAATTTTGGCCTGGACCCCATTGAGCTCGGATGCCATTACAGAAGCTCCATCATAGGTTTGTGCTACTAACTTTTCTACACAGTTGTATTTCTCCAGCACTCCTAAGACATACTTAGCTATAGCAGGGGCTCGTCTGTCATCACTCACTAGCCTTGTCCTTGCCAGCCCCGCCCTGTACTTTCATTTCATTTTGTACATTTGGTCTGGAGAAGTAGGAGTGTTATAGTGAGTGGTGACGTTGGTTTTATGTGTTATGTTGTTTGGCTGCACGGCTGCGCATTGTGCACAATAACAATGGCGGCAGCGAACGTAGTACAGGAGACTATTCAGTCCGTTGTGGGAACGCTTCGGAACATACAGGAACTGAAGTCTGAACAAGAACAATGTTTATTTAATTTTATCTGCGGAAAAGATGTCGTGGCCCTACTACACGCAGGTTTTGGGAAAAGTTTGATTTTCCAGCTTGCTCCGTTCGTTTCCAAGCAAGTGGCTAGGCTAAATGGTAGGGAAGCTATCATCCTTCACAAGCCGTTGCGTTGTATACGAGGAAGCTACACAGAAGAACCTGAGAGCATTTGCTGAGTGGTTTCAACTTTAAAACTAATTCAGCTGAAGGACACTCATCAGCTGACAGAAACTCACAATTGGGCAATTAGCAGGTAAGCAGAAACTCTGGACTGAGAAGCACCAGCTCCTCCCACTGTTAGGCCTTTTCTTTGTCTGGTCTCTTGGTGGGTGGTCTCAGCGAGTGCAATAAGCAACTGACTTGCATATCCATAGGGATCTTTCCTGGAGCGGAAACTCTGGTGTTCAGCCCCTCTCTTGTGAAGACATTCGAAGGTAAAGACATACATGTCAACCTGTGCGTGTCTACCGAGCAGGGGCTCTGAGCATAGCAACAATAATCCATCCAATCGGTCAGCATGTGTCTCTACCCAATCCCTACATGGTCCGGATCTCGCAGGAGGTATCGCTTTGTCAGAAGACGTCGCAATCAAGGTGACCTCCGGTTGCTAAAGCAAGCCTCTGAGAACCGCTCGGCACTCTCAATAGGACTCTGGAATTGTCAGTCGGCCGTCAACAAAGCGGACTTCATCTCTGCCTATGCTAAACACTTAGCCTTAGACGTCCTGGCCCTAACCGAAACATGGATCAAATCTGGAAACAATGCAACCCCAGCCGCACTTTCTGTCAACCACACTTTCTCCCACACCTCTCATCCAGCCGGACGGGGCGGTGGGACGGGCCTGCTCATCTCCAACAACTGGGAATACAATCAACTGATACCCACAGCTACATACAACTCCTTTGAATACCATGCTACACTGGTGACAGCACCTGTCAAAATCTACCTGGTTGTCTTGTATCGCCCTCCTGGCCAACTAGGAGACTTCTTAGACGAGTTTGATACACTACTCTCATCCATTCCTGAGCACGACTGCCCCTTGCTTGTCTTTGGCGATATGAATCTACATCTGGACAACCCAAGCTCTTCTGACTTCCTCTCACTCATCCATTCCCTTGATCTACAGCTGGTTCATAGTCCTCCAACTCACAAAGCAGGCAAGGTACTAGATCTTGTACTTGTCCGCAACTGCTCTACGGAATCCCTGACTATAACACCTCTGCACCTCTCGGACCACTTCTTCATTCAGTTCAGCTTACGCCTCCCTGTAGTATCTCGGACCATCCCTCCTCTAGTATCGTTCCGCCGCAATCTCTCTCCCTCTCACTTTGCTTCTCTTGCTGCCTCTGCTCTTCCACCAGCATGTACATTCTCCTCACTTGAGGTCAATGATGCCACTGAGTCTCTGTGCTCTACCCTGAGGATGTGTCTTGATAGGCTATGTCCCCTATCCACCAAACCGGCTCGGCCCTCCCAACCGCATCCTTGGCTTGATGATTCCATCCGTCAACAGCGTACAAACCTCAGAGCTGCTGAAAGGCAATGGCGCAAATCAAGAAATCCTTCTGACTTAAACAGGTTCCACTCTCTCAAACAGGCACTGCTCTCTTCCTTCTCATCTGATATCACTGCTGCAAAGAAGGCTTTCTATAATGACAAAATTCAAAACGCCACGGAAACCAGGAGACTATACTCAACCCCCACCACCACCTTCCTTCATTCAAACCCCTCACCGAAATGGATGTGTCCAAACTTCTCACTTGCAGCCGTCCTACAACGTGCCCTCTGGACCCGATTCCAACCAACCTCTTGCAATCCATTGCTCCAACTATCACACCAGCTATCACACATGTGATCAACGCTTCACTATCAACAGGAATCTTCCCTTCTGCATTCAAGCATGCTCAGGTAACACCTCTACTCAAAAACCCTCTCTTGCTCCCGACCAAGTAGGAAACTACAGGCCGGTCTCTCTCCTTCCGTTCCTTGCTAAAACTATTGAAAGGGCGGTATTCAAACAGATTACTGAATTCTTGAGCCAACAGAATCTACTCGACGACAACCAATCTGGCTTTAAGAGCAGCCACTCCACTGAAACAGCTCTACTATCTGTGGTTGAAGCCTTAAAAGAAGCCAGAGCGGAATCAAGGTCATCTGTACTCATCCTGCTTGACCTGTCAGCTGCGTTTGATACGGTAAACCACAGTATTCTATTGTCTATACTGTCAAACATGGGCATCAAGGGTGATGCATACTGCTGGTTCGAATCCTACCTCACTGGACGACTGTTCAAAGTGTCCTGGCTAGGACACACCTCTGCGCCTTACCACCTTGCTACTGGAGTACCCCAAGGATCTGTGTTGAGCCCCCTTCTTTTCTCCATCTATACCACTTCTTTGGGCCAAATCATCCGCCAGCACGGCTTCTCTTACCACTGCTATGCCGATGATACCCAGCTCTATCTGTCATTCTCACCCGATGACCCAACCATCCAAACGCGAATCTCGGATTGCCTCTCTGACATCTCTGCATGGATGCAAGACCATCATCTCCAGCTGAACCTCTCAAAAACCGAGCTGCTGGTCCTCCCAGCTAAACCAACTATTCACCACAACATTTGCATCAACTCTGGCTCCCTCACGGGTAGCCAGGAACCTAGGTGTTATGATTGACGACCAGCTAAACTTCAATGACCATGTTGCTTCTGTTGCCCGGGCCTGCCGCTTCGCATTATTCAATATCAAAAAGATCAGGCCATACCTAACTCAACAAGCCTCCCAATTGCTGGTTCAAACTATGGTCCTCTCACGCCTTGACTACTGCAATGCCCTTCTGGCAGGACTTCCTGCCTGTGCCGTCAAGCCACTTCAGATGATCCAAAATGCTGCGGCGCGTCTCATCTTCAATCAGCCGAAGAGGACGCATGTCACCCCTCTGCTAATCGAGCTCCACTGGTTGCCTCTGGCGGCTCGCATCAAATTCAAATCACTGATGCTGACTTACAAAGTGCTTAGAGGATCTGCCCCTTTTTATCTAAGCACTCTCATAAAAGCTCAAGCTACCCCCCGACAACTTCGGTCCTCCAATGACTGTCGACTGGCAGTCCCGACACCTCGCCCAAGTCAATCCAGACTCTTCTCATGTGTCGTCCCACGCTGGTGGAATGACCTACCAAAAACAATCAGAACAGGGCCATCTCTGGAGGCCTTCAAAAAGCTCTTAAAGACCCAGCTATTCAGAGAACATCTTCTATCCTAGCACTAAAATGAACTAAAGCACTATCCCCTAGCACTATGCTCCTTAAGGTTTCTGCTATGTAGCTTGATTGTTATCCTCGTTTTGTAAGTCGCTTTGGATAAAAGCGTCTGCTAAATGCATAAATGTAAATGTAAATGTATACGCCACGACCAGGTATTAGCAATTGGGTAAAGGCAGATCCAATCAGTTTAACCTTCAGCAGAAACCACATATCTACGATTGTTAATGCAGCGGTCCCAGACCAACTGTACGAAATGAAATGAAAGTACAGGGCGGGGCTGAAGAGGGCGAGGCTAATCACTCACAATCAATCAAATCCCAAAAACGCCTCTTTCACCTCACAAGCCACTTAATTTTTAGCCACATAGCTCAGAATAACAGAGATCTGGGCTTTATTTGGTGACATCGGTTGTCTCGTCTAGCCTACTTCTACAGCAACAAATGGGGCTGCGTTAATCTCCTTTTTGATATCGTTTCTAATCACTGTACTAACTGCTTCAATTAGATCGCTCTGTATTCTATTTGACAAGCCAGAAAACACAGTGGATGTTTCCAAATGTTTAGCTAACTTTTCATTTTTCTCAGCAAAAGCATGTAATAGCTCTACATAGTTGCCACGATTAGAAGAGCTCATGATGATGATCTCATCGTTACCATGAAATGCTAGCTCCCATTTGACTAGGAAGCAGGTTGCATTAATTAGATCTTTTAGAATCTCTCTGTTTTCCTTTACCTTGGCATTGTGGATGCTAATATTTAGTCTCCGCTGTTCGTCCAAGGCCAGATCGATTCTTGTGCTTCCAAAAGTTTTCAAAGCTGTCTGGCTTTGAATGTGCCCAGTCGATCTCTTGTGTTTGCTGAGGCTTCTTGGTAGATTTTTCATGTCACAATATCCTGTGTTAGTCCAGACATTTTCAGAAGTTGAGAACAAAAGGCACGGAAAACAGTAAAGGCGGTTTCTTGTAGTACAGCCACACGGCAGGTCTTTTCGAGTGTACCAGTCTGTTTGAAAATTTTGAGTTATCTTTTGTCCCGTAGTTTGACGCTGAAGCAAACCTTTCAGCTCAGGTGTTGGTCTTCCGTTGTTTATGATTTCCTTTTTCGATTGAAAGTCGAGTTTTGAGAAATTTTTGAACTTGGATATATAATTTTCCATTTTTGCAGTCTGTCAGATGAAGAACTCAAAGACAAATGGACCACTGCAGTGCGAACCTCGTGATATCGGTGACCGATGGTTCGCCTCGTCATATGGGTGGCCGTTATCCACTAACTTCTTAGCGCCTCAGCATCTTTATGTCCAATCAACAAGGCTAATTTTGACATACAAATTTAGCACAAATATTAGGCACGCCATGGAAAGCAATGATGCCGAATAAACGAACATCCAGAAACATTATATTGGCAAGATACAAAGAGACAGCAACAAGCACGCGCATCAACTCAGTGTGCAAGGGAAAATGCGTGTCTGAGGTGAGGTGAGGCTTGTCGCCTTTCAGCTACACCACGCCTCGCGTATTTGATGAGGAAATGGCAAATTCAGAATTTGGTAATAAAAATAATTATTGAAATCAGAGAGAAATCATCAAAGAATAATGGATATTTTCCAGGGTTCCGGAAAAGTATGGAATTTAATTTTAGTATTTTCCAGGTCTGGAAAGGTATGGAAAAAGGAAACCCTAACCCTAAGTTTTGGAGAAATATTTCTGTTTACAGACCTTTGCACAACGTTGTACAATGCTGCTCTACTTCCTACTGCCCAAGGTTTCTTCCTCTACAATAACAAAAAGCGCTGCTAGGGAGTTTTTCTTGCCCCTGTTGCTCATTGGGCCTCTTGTGTTAAGCGCTTTGTGACATGCCTTTTGTAAAAATGCGTTATATAAATAAAATTGAATTGAATTGAATACTTTCAGAATATAGACTAACAGAATTCGTTGAATTCCGCCAAGAAAATGCTGCAATGTTTACGGAGGAAGAGAAACGGTGTCCTGTTTTCTGACGTAAGTTGCGCGACTCGCATACAGTTGAGAGCATGCCCTCTATAAGCAAAATATGTTCAGGTGGTGTAGTCTAATATGTAGTTTCCTGTTTCTTGACAACCTAGCTTGAAAAGTGTATTTATATACCTACTGTATGTGTCCACCACTGCTGGTCAAATAGCCTTACAGTTACTTGTTATTAATTTTCAGTGATTACTGTAATCAACTAAGTTTTGTAAATATTATATATTTTAATAAAATAACCATGGTGTGATGTACATTTGAATTTTATATTTCGAGGACTCCATATGCGCTGCTGCTTGCTCCTGCTGATGTAAGAATCAGCGTGTGCGCGCACTCTTCCATATCCCAAAGCACCAAGCACCCATAAAATAGCATTTGAATAATGATTCCTGACCCGTTTTTTTCTGGTCAGTGGCGCACTGACTTTCAGCACCCATATAATAGCACATTCCACGCTACGCGCCGGACCACACGGTTCTTTTCACTGACACGCCCGACAGAGTGCAACGCAATCTGCTCTCTTGACAATGTACATTTCTACCAGAAAAAAGAACAATGCCTTCGCACAAAATAGCAAAGATAGGTTGTAGGCCTGGCAAAATCGATTCCTCTTCAGGATTCGGGTTATTCTGAGTCACTCACTCAACTGATCCGGGTTATGCGAGTCACTTGAGTCAGTATTGCTAAACCGACAGACGGAAACATAGAAACAGGAACGGAGGAATGCCAGTACATTGATTATTATTATTATGCCTAGCTATTGTTATTATTATTATTATTATTATTATGCCTCACACGAACTTATGCACTGAAATATCAATGTTGACCAGTAGAGGTCGCTCACACCACAAATGACATTAAGGTTAATAGAAGCTGTTCCAAAAAAGAGATAGAAACACTAACATCAGTAAAATAGAGTAAACTGTATAATAATTAAGGTCATAACATCTATAGGCTACGTGCAGAACATTATGTTATTTCAGAAGTGGGAAAAAATGGCATTTGTTGTGGATTTGCTTTTCCTAACACGAGGAGAGACTCACTTTGGCGCTAACCGGATGACTCAAGATCCAAGTGATCCAACCTTGTAACCGCGGTTACGCGAGTTTCCTCATGTAGCCGGTTAATTCTGCTGACCCGGGGATTCAAGAGTCCCCATCTACAGTTTGCAATGTTTCGGACTGTCTACCAGAGCAAATTAACAATTTAATTTTAATACATTACATCTATAGGCTACGTGCAGAGCATTATGTTATTTCAGAAGTGAAAAAAATGACATTTGTTGTGGAGTTGCTTTTCTTAACACAAGGAGAGACTCACCCTTGCGCTAACCGGCTGACTGAGGACTCAACTGATCCAACGTTACTGCGGTTCGCGGTTAATTAGCGCGACCCTACGGACTCGAGATCCAGGAGTTCCCGTCTATGAGCTTCGCAGTTTCCGGCTCTGCAGGAAGTTTTTATCTTTGACTGCCTGTGCACATTGTCACTTGTGTAGTTGTGGTTGCCTACGAAATTGTAAGTTATACATCTTATGGCAGCTAAGATGTCTAGGGCTAGTATTAGCTAATGTTGCAAGAGGTTTGTGTGTGGTGCTGTTCATCATTTTAAATCGAACCTTAGGACTCAAGTGATCCGGGTTAATGATATCAGAGAATCGCGAATCATGAGTTAATATAAAGATACGGATGAAAGATTCGATTGAATCAGGATTCAACCAGGTCTAATAGGTTGCACAAGTGCGCTGTGTGCATGATGGTGCCCGTAATGTCCTTCTATGCGCTCATGTTATTTTGAAGTTATTTAATTATATAGAGAATTTGAGTATGGAAAAAGTCTGGAATTTTAAATGTGAAAAAGTGTAGAAACCCTTTTCATTCTATCATTTATTTACTATTTGCCTCACCTGCCTCCCCTGACCACACGTCCATGCTACATGGAGTTGTCTCTTACCTTTGATGTCATTTTCAAAAAACGACGGTAAAATTATTTCAAATACAAAATGTTCTGTATGTACAATGATTCAATGTAATTTACAACAATTACAACGGTCAACAATTGGTAAATTGATTGTTTTAAAAGACGTGGTCGAGCACTGTTTTTTTTATAGCTCTGGTTACCATGGTGTCTGTGCCTTCATGTACATGATGTTTGATGCAAGTGCCGGTAACAGTGTAGTCAACAGTTCTTCCTGCTTTAGCCTAGTAATAGCAACATCTTATTTAATTTGACATTAGACTCCAAATTTGCAAACCCGTCGTCCATATCATGTTTTTTTACATCCCCCATCGAATGCAGAGGTCGTCTACTCACATACTTTCGCTCACACCTTATTTGAGACGGGGCTCCAAAATTAACATTGGATTTCCCATAGGGGAAAAACCTTAGGGACCGGAAGTCGTTAAATGCTAACAAGAAAAACTACAGGCTTCCAGGTTACTTGCCAACTCTATAGACGTAGGCGGAGAAAATGCGAAGTTGTTGTGTAGTTAATTGCACAAATAGGAGTGAGACAGTGGCGGCTGCTGGTCTTTGAAAGAGGGGAAGCTCATTTTCAGTTTACATCACAAGATTTGTACATTTATTTATATGTAAATTCTGCATTAGCATTCATTGTGTGTGCAGTGCACCTTGCTAGCTGGCTAAAGGCACACCGTTTGTGTAACAAGCTGAGAGATGGAGTTAGGGGTTAGATTTTTTTATTTGGGGGTATCATAAGGATGGTACTTTCATATCTTAGTTAGTTCATAGACATAGAAATAGACATAGAAAAAACTTAGTTCCAACCTCTGTAACTCTGTGTCCATATGTCACAGAAACATACATATTCTTCTAAAAAAACTTGAGGGTGTCACCTTTCCAATGGTATGAGGCACATCCCTGAGTCTAAAACTAGGAACTGTCAAGCTGTTAATTTGGGTATGCCGCTTTTTTAAAAAATAGGAAAAATGCATTAACAGGTTAACTCCGACCTAGCCAACAACTTAACTACACTCAACAAAAATATAAACGCAACACCTTTGTTTCTGCTCCGATTTTTCATGAGATGGACTTAAAGATCTAAAATTCATTCCAGATACACAATATTACCATTTCTCTCTTGAGGAGGTGTGGCTTACCATACACCATCCCTAACTAAAGAAATAGAAAAGACTTTTTAAATAGAAAAGTTTTGAAAGTAGACTTAAAGGTGAGACATGATTTTCGAATAGTCGAATATTCGATATAACAGTAAAACTCCCTCCACGAACGGAGACTAGGCCTACTGTAGCCCATAGGCTACTCCAAAATAACAGAAGAAGAAAACTGCATTTTTAAAATTGTATTGTCTAGAATATATAATTTAGGCGAGTTGCTTAGTGAATATGTTCACTGCAAGGCTCACAGTTTGTGAAAAAATACCTGTTTCACCATCTCTGTCATTGTGTGTTAACGCACATTTTCGTGGGGGTGGGAGGGGTTGACTTTCGAATAATATTCCAATAGTTCTCCTTGACTTTAAAATAGGTTTTGGTCAAAAAGTCACATCCCTAGTTTAGAGTAGGCCTACAGATTTTATTATTTTGTGGTGTGACTTGATTATTAGAGAATGTTTCAAATAAATGAAAAGTTGCATGTAACCTGTGCGTTTTTATTTATCTCAGACTTTTATAATAGCCTATGGTCTTCCACCTGCTCAAAAAGTGCCCTTTCCCCCCCCTGGAGCACTTGTCCCCTAACATGTCTGCACGTTAGTGATGCGCGGGTCATATTATAGATGACTCACAACCGACCGACGTAATGATGACCAAGACGCACATAAAAAACGTGCGTTGTGGTAAGACTCTTGGACATCAACACGCACGTTTTTGACGGCGCTGGCTGTTATTGCGGCGAAAAAAATGGCGAAATAACCGATGACAGCGCTTTTTTACAGCGAATTTGTATCAAAACGTGCAAGAATATATCCGAATTGTGGCACTGTTGGCTTGCCATATATATACGTCTTGACCATGACGTGATAAACCAATACAATGATACATTTTACCGGGTGAACAAGTTGCAGTTCTCTCAACAAACACCAAAAGCGAACAGCCTTCACAATGGATAACTTAACTATTACAGAAACCAAAAGTCTAATCGCTATTTGGGCTGAGGCCTCTATTCAAAGAAAATTGGAGGAATCATAAAGAAATAAAGCGGTGTATGGGGAGATAACGCAACGGCTGTAGGCTACGACCGCAGCTGGCTTCAATGTCAGCGAAGAATAAAAAATCTAAAACCCACCTATTGAAAGGCTAAAGACCACAACTGTAGGTCAGGACGGAATAGGGCGACGTGTCCGTTTTATGATGAACTCGACGTGGTGCTGGCAGACCGGCCATCATTTTGCCATCATTTGCCTTTCCTGGGGCCTCATTTATAAAGCCCTTTACGCAAGAAAAAGTTGGGTGAATCAGGGTAAAATTTACGGTCGCAATATTTCTCGCAAAAGTCGGGTTTTACAAACATTTTCCATGCTCAAAAAAGTTCTCAGGTTTCCGCAGTCTTTTGACCACACGTGTAATCTTGCGTAACGCTCCCGCAAACATTTATTGACTAGCACCCTATAGGACTACTGTTCTAAAATATCACATTGATAAAGGAGCCGGATGCACAGCGCAGAGGCTGCATGTGAGCACTTTAAAATGTAATGTAGTATTCGTAGCATGCCTAATAAGAGAAATATGCAACAAATTCTATATTCACAGTCAGTGCTTGGTTCTTGACATCAGTTGTACGCTGCTACTCACTTTTGTTCTTTCAATTTGAGTTATTTCCTTTTTTATGGTCTCCAAACAAGATTTAGACCCCGTTTACACATATACATTTTCTCTTAAAAACGGACAATTTCCCCTTCGTTTGCGCCTTTCATTTACACACAAACGGAGATGTCACCTCTGAAAACGATTCTTTCTGAAAACTCCGGCAAAAGTGGAGATTTTGGAAAACTCCGTATTCACGTTTGCGTGTAAACTGCGGAAAACAGATAAAACGTAGTTTTTGGGTCCGACCTGGGCGGACTGCTGTCTGGTGGGAGAACTTTGAAAATGAGGTGGTTGTCCCGGAGGAATGGCGTGAGGCTTCTGATCGGCTTGTATGGCTTTCTCCTTCTTCCTACACTGCAGCCCAGTGGCGGTTCTACAATGAATTGCGCCCCGGGCCAGACTACCTCCCCCCCCACCCCCTTCAAAAAAAAGTGTCCAAAACACACTGCAATAAGGAATTTTGTAATAGTTTCACATGAGCCAGGGTATTTCAATGACCCTCCCTTGGCAAATGTAATTTTTTGAGCAACCTTCCCCTGCTCATTTAATTTCACAAGTCATCAAAGACATCTTTTAGCATAGGCCTACGTTTCAAGAAACGTTGACAGCTTGATATTTCAACGTCGGCAACTTCTGCATTTTGATCACACATGGCGGTGGCCTGCTGCTTGTATGGGTAACGTGAATTATACGTTACCACTGAATACCTTAATCATACAGAGAGAACATTGTTGCATAGCTTTATCTTTTGCCCGTTTCATCTCATCTTTTTTTTCCTAAATTGGGCACCTGATAGCTTTGGCCTTTTTCTCCATTGCTGTGTTTAGCCTACACCTAATTGACAATCAACAGGTTTCCCATCCGCTAACGCCGTCACTCACGACCCTAGCCTATAAGTCAGCTAAACCAATTCACCTCCACATCATAGTCGTTTTTATTTGGCCTACCTATTTTTATTAGCAATTTCACACAAATAAATACATAGCCTAAATAAAAGGGGCTACTTATTGGTCTGTGTTTATATATTTTTCTCTTTTTTCTAAGTAATATTTTGAATGAAATGTCCGTTATTTGTAATAAAGTCAGGTGTCACTGACATAGTTTAGCGCACCTTCTTGTCCGCTTCATTTGGGAGAGGTGAACTGTAGCCTCTGCGCCCCCATCCCTTCTCGGCTCGCTCAGCTTCTGTGCGGCTCCTTCAGCAGCAGGCAGGGGCGGCACAGGTAGCCTATCATATTCAATAGAAAAACGCTTCGCGGCACAGGGTTTTTTCTTCCCTCCAAGTTTGTGTGCCGCCCCCAACGTAATGCCGCCCTGGGCGGCTGCCCCGTTCGCCAATGCCTAAAACCGCCACTGCTGCAGCTCATAGGCTTAACGTAGGTATGACGGCTCTCGACAGCATATTTATGCAGCTTAATGTAAACGGAAACTTTTTTGAAAACGATGGTGATGATGGTATGCACGCAATTATTTTGGAAAACGAAGTGATCAAAATCAAAATACCCAGGTATGTGTAAACGTAGCCTTAGTGAGGATGTTCCACCTCTGTTAGGAGGTTGGTCTCGCATTTCCTGAATCGTGTTCTGTTTTCACATTTACCGTGTCATGATTGGCTATCGAAGTCACCTTTATAAGTTACCATATTCATTGAGTGATTAACATGGACCTTATTGGGTAAAATATGGGACGACCTTGGGAGGAGAATGAGGCTCGTGCACAACGTATAAGGTAACGCAAGTCCGTATTTAAACGAGAAAAGTGTGTACATGTTTGCGCCGAAAGGTTTTATAAATCATTTTTGTTTTTTTGCGTACGAAAATTCTGACTTTTTGCGCACAAAATCTTTTAGAGTGGAAGCTCTGCAAAGTTTTATAAATGAGGCCCCTGGACTCAGGAGACCCTAAGGAAGATCCATAGGAAATATCGTTACCTCAGTGGAGGACGACGCTGCTAGCAGCACAGCAGCAGCCAAAGATGGAGGTATGATAAAAGTTTTCTATGTCTGAGAAAAGATATATTATTGTCTACCTTATATGTGTATCTGTAATTTGGATCCATATAATTTTTGATAGTGTGAGAGATGTCCTATTTACCTGAGACCTGATAGGCTAGCTAGCTAGTTAAAGGGATTATCCAGAGTGAATCAACCCGTAGCTCTGTTGACTGAGGCTGTCGAATGTTGTCTATAGGTATCAGAATGACAGCAGTAGGTACAACGTAGACCGAATTCACGAACTGGCCGCTAACGCTAAGCATATTGGGCATATGAAAATGAAACTGACATGCCCTAATCAGTTAGCGCTGGCTGCCATTTCGTTACTCGGTCTACCATGCATGAAAATCTGTCTTCCTTATACCTATGGATAGCATACTTAGCAACGTGAATCAACAGAGGTATGTGTTGTTTCACTCCGGATAATTCATTTAAGTTAGGGTAGGTTACCACCAGAAGCAATAGCCAGCCACCTCGCTAGCTTTAATATTGGTCACAGTTGACCCTGTGTATTTTTGTAGTTTGCATTGTGTGTTGTCATTGTTGTTATTTACAGTAGCTCATCCCCTGCATAAAGCCAGTAGGCCTGGCATAGACATGAATAAATCTCATAACATAGTCACAAAGAGGCTATTAGGATAGAAATTGATCATATTAGGCTGTAAGTAGAGAAGGTAAAGGTGCCACTTTAGATGACACTTAAAGGTGCTCTAAGCGATGTGACATGTTTTTAGGACTAAAACATGTGTTGTTACATACAGCAAACATCTCCTCACAATCTGCTAGCTGCCTGTCCCCTGAACACACTGTAAAAAAACGCGGTCTCTGTAGACAGCCCGGGCTCCACAAACGGCAACATAACACAGTGGGCAAACCTAGCATAACAAACGAAAACGAAACATAACAGTGTTCCAGCCAATAAACGACAAGGTTCATGAGTCTTTCGGGAGGCATGGGAGGGAGGGGCAGGAGTAAGCTAACTTATAATGCTTGAACCCTCTCTGGAGCTATCGTCCGTTTTGTTTGACAATACTTCGAACCTCAACAAGAAGTGACGAGAAACAGCATCGCTTAGAGCGCCTTTAAGATGAATGGTTTTATATTGTGCTGTAAGCCAAAATGTTAATATGCTGTCTTTAATCTCCAGGCTAGACAGTAACATTCTCATGTCTTTAAAATGACCCAGTATGTTGTGTTTTTCTTTGTGTTTCAGTTCCAACTTCAGGTCCAAAAGAAACAGCAAAGATGGTAGCAGAGAGGGCTTTCACCACTAGGGGGAAGAAAACACGTTTTGAGAGCACCATAGAGGAGTTTACCAAAGCTCTTAAAGGGGTAGGCTGGTGAATTTGTAAGTTTAGTTTAACAACAGGTTTGCTGAAATCTGACAGACTTGACAACTCTTTGATGATTTTCACTCTCCTGCACTTTCAAGGATGACAGAGATGACCAGGTGTTTATTAGAATGCAGGAGGCCCAACACAGGCATGAGGAGAGACTGTTCGGCGTGATGATTGGCTAGTTTTTCAGTCTATATTCACTTAACTACAAAGCCTTAAAAAATAACATTGAACAGATGTTGATAACAGTATTAAATTGTATTTAAAAATATATTTGACACTGTATAAAGATATGAATTGTCTCATTTGTAATAAATAGTGATAGTTAAAAATTTGGTCTAATCATTCTGTGTGGCGAACTACTGTATCTTGTAAGGGCTTGATAACTACTGGTTGGTCTCTTTCCTCTGCTGGTGTATGAGGTGCTATATCTACAGGTTCCGCAGACTCCTCCTGATACCAAGCTGTCAAACCCTCGTCCCCTTGCTGAGCACATAAATTGTGCAATATGCAGCATGAAGTGACAACAGTAGGGACTTTTGAAATGTCAATTTCCATTTTTTTCAATAAGCACCTCCATCTGCCCTTTAAATGCACATTCAACAGTCATGAGAGTCCGACTAAGTCTGTAATTGAAGAGCTTTTGGTCCCTGGTAAGATGTCCCCTTTGATGGAAACAGCAAGTCCTAGCCGACCTATAGCATACCTTGACTCGTTTACACCTGCCAATATATCTGAAATTATCAAGTTGATCTCATCAAGTAAGGCCTTTACTTGTCTACTGGATCCAATTCCTACTGATCTCCTTAAGGCTGCTCTCCCTAACCTAGCTGAGCCGATACTTAATATTATAAATCACTCTCTTGTAGCAGGACATGTTCCCAAACCTTTGACCTTTAAAGACATCTGTCATTAAGCCTTTAATCAAAAAGCCCAACCTTGACCCTGATGTCCTGGCTATCGACCTATATCCAACCTCCCATTTATATAAAAGATTCTTGAAAAAATAGTCTCTAAGCAAATTTGTACCTTCTTAGACGCAAACAACATTCAGGAAACTTATCAATCTGGCTTTGGAGCAAACCATAGCACAGAATCAGCCCTAGTAACAATGATCTACAATGATCTCCTTATCTCATCTGATAATGGATGCATATCATTGTTAATTCTACTGGATCTAAGTGCTGCCTTTGACACTATTGATCACAGCATCCTACTACATAGACTTGAACATATAATTGGCATCAAAGATTCTGCATTAGCCTGGCTCAGGTCATACCTTACTGGACGTTACCAGTTTGTACATGCACATAATGAAGAATCATGCCACACTGAAGTCAAGTATGGTGTGCCCCAAGGATCAGTACTGGGACCTCTGCTATTCTCCCTCCCCATCTACACCTTTCAATGAAGCCTAATGATTGTACGCCAGTAACGAAACTTTTTGCCTGCCTCTGTGACATTAAAAACTGGATGACTAAATAATTTCCTTCGCTTAAACTCTGATAAGACTGAAGTCATGTTGATTGGCCCTAAAAACCTGACCAACACTACCCCATCATCAGGGCTTACTTAGTGACCTTTCACTCACACCTAACACAAAGGTCAAGAACCTTGGGGTGTATATTGATCAAGACCTCTCTTTAAATAGTCATGTAAAGCATATCTCCAAAACCTCATTCTTTCATTTACGCAACATTGCTAAGGTCCTTTCTTTTGTGGATGAAAAACTAATACATGCATTTGTTACCTCTAGACTTGACTATTGTAATGCTCTGTTCTCTGGATGTGGTACTAGCTGCATCAAAAACCTTCAACTAATACAAAATGCTGCAGCACGAGCACTCAATAGGACAAAAAAATTTGAACATATCACACCTATCCTTGCTTCCTTACATTGGCTTCCTGTTAAAAGCCGAGTTGATTTTAAAATACTTCTCCTAAAATGCAAAGCCCTTAAAGGTCTCATTCCATCGTATTTTCATTCATTTTGTGGTGGTCTCTTGTTTAAAATAATGTCATGAGAGTTGGTTTCGACAAAAAAATATGCTGTGGTTGTCTTGTTTCAAGCTATTTTAGTTAGGTGAAAAGGAGAGCAGGGATAGCTCGAGAGGATTTTTATGAATATTAATGATATGCAAATGTATCGCCTCTGATTGGCTAACAACACTGTGACGCTCCCTCTAGTGGGTCTGTCTGCAGGCAGCCTAACGTTTCTTGAGGGCGGGTTAACTGCATAGCTAATGTTCAAATTGATGTACATTTGTACGGCTTTTCCGATTCGCTCGTTTTTCCCGGCAGTTTTCTATCACAGGCGAATACAGACTACAGGGGTTGGAGAGCAGTTTGAAGTTGAGCATAGAAGTACAACTTGGGCTGACCTATGGTAATGTAAAAACATCAAGTCTTAAACGGTTTATTTTGGAAGGAGACCTTTAATGGCCTTGCTCCAGCATATATTAAAAACTTACTTGTTCCCTACCACCCTTCTATAGACCCCTAAGGTCACAGAATGCTGGTCTCCTAGTAATTCCTAGAATATCAAAATCCACAATGGGAGGAAGAGCAGTCTGCCATTGTAACTGAAAACCTGCCCTAGGCAGTTGGGTTAGCCCCTTGAGTCGTCGGAACTGCCCAAGGTTTCTTCCTTGTTTCCAAGTAAAAGCAAAAAACGCTGCTAGGGAGTTTTTCCTTGCCCCTGTTGCTCATTGGGCCTCTTGTGTTAAGTGCTTTGTGATATGCCTTTTGTAAAAATGCGCTATATAAATAAAATTGAATGTCCATTTTCTGGGTGTCGCTTCATTAACCATCTCAACAGTGGATACGATTTCCCGTGTTTCTTATATAGCAAAAAAGAACAGAAACATTTCAGGACCAAGGGCCTTATAAGGTCAAACCTATATATATATATACTTACCATGTAAGTAATGTATTCAGTCATTGTCCCTCATTGCTATTCTACGTTATGGCCAGATTTTCTTATATTAGCACTCCAGCTAGCTACTCACCAGGTGCCTCATTTATAAACGATGTATACGCACAAAAGAATGCGTACGGCACTTTCTACGCAAGCTTTGCTATTTATAAAAAGTCAACTTGGCGGTAAAAGGTGCGCACCTCCACGCAAGCTCTGACCCATGTGTACGCACAAAAAAACAAAAAGGGGAAAGGGCGGCATCAGGAGGAAACGAGGAGAACAACCTAAAATTGGTTCAGTAGGCTAAAGTTTAACACAAACATAACATCGCGATGACGTAACACTTCACATAAAAGAATCCTGTTTAAAATCTAAAATGCGGTTGGCTGTTAATTGATTCACTCCTCAAGAAATATAATATTTGAGGTAATAATGACAAATTACTAAGAAATGTATAGAATGCTTTTGCAAAATAAGCAGCAGACAAAGCATAATTATCCACAAATGGCTGTTATGCATGTTTTATCATTTTTTCAATAATGATCATCACATGGTGGGCAGGCAAATAAAAAAGCACAATTACAGAAAAGTAGGCTATGATATCCAAAATGTGATCGGTGGTAGGCTACCTAGTAACTGCAATCATACATTCAATTCAATTCTATTCAATTTTATTCATATAGCGCATTTTTACAAAAGGCATGTCACCAAGCGCTTAACACAAGAGGCCCAATGAGCAACAAGGGCAAAGAAAAACTCCCTAGAAGCGTTTTTTGTTTTTACTTGTTATGGTAGAGGAAGAAACCTTGGGCAGTTCCGACGGCTCAAGGGGCTAACCCAACTGCCTAGGG
The DNA here is from genome assembly GCA_017657215.1 of Limnothrissa miodon. Classification (NCBI taxonomy): domain Eukaryota; kingdom Metazoa; phylum Chordata; class Actinopteri; order Clupeiformes; family Clupeidae; genus Limnothrissa; species Limnothrissa miodon. Next base: position 296,786 of record JAGFZM010000849.1, on the reverse strand, counting down.
CAGATTTTCAGTCTCTCAGATGGCGGGTAGTCCACTATTATTCCATTAGATACACATTACAAGAAAATTTTGGTAAATAAAGTAATATAGGAGTCCCATTAGAATCCCAGGATATAGTCCCATGTCATTAGACGCAGTCAAGCCAGGGGCCAGCTAGAGGCTGTATCGATCATGTCAGGGTCATCTGTGAAGCTGAAGGCAGACCGCCCAGGAAGCCAGAGATGCAGGATCAGGCAGTGGAGACCCTCAGCAGGGAGGCAGTGGCATGGATAGTGGAGTGGGTTGAGGACCATTCAGGAGTGCCGCCGGATCACGTTGGAAGAAGGTCCCAGGAGAACCCAGGAGGTGCAGGCGCAGGCAGTGGAAGGCAGTGATGACTCACGGCAGGGTGGTAATGGCATGGAAAATCAGAGAGGAGATGAGTTAGAACAGTCTCCATCAGATTTCAGAGAATGTGAGTTATATTGCATGTGCAACCATGTTAAGACTACGTTCAGACTGCAATTCAGATTTTTTTATGAAATCCGATTTTTTTGACAGGTTATTCACATGACCAAATATATGCGACTTGTATGTGATCTCCAGTATGAACTGAAAACAACCCAAAAGCGCCCCGCATGCGCAAGTGCATTGGAGGAGACGACCACGTCGTCGACGAAAGTTTGTTTCACGTTTTTCAGCTTGTTCCAAAATAGCCAACATGGAGTAGGCTACCTGGGGATGTTGTTGCTTTTTTGGAGCCACACACAACAACCTGATTTTATGGAGGAGATTGAGGCTGTGGCCCAGGCGTTGTGTGGGGCAGTGGGAGCTACCTCTGTCGAAAGGAATTGTTGTTTCTTTCCACGCACCTACTTCGGCGCGGAATAGTGATGTTTGTTGCTTGTTGATGACGTGTATGTCGCATGAATGCGACCTGGGTTGTCAGACTGAAGTCGCATATGAAAATATCAGATATGTATCGGAATTAGGACCACATATCCAAACGGCCTTGGTCGCATTTGAAAAAAATCGGATCTGTGTCATTCAGATAGTCAAGAAAAGATCGGATACAGGTATGGGCATCATGTTTCATTCCCGTCCCCAAGAAACCACACCCAAGTGAGCTTAATGACTTCAGGCCAGTCGCTCTCACATCACACTTGATGAAGACCATGGAGAGACTGGTACTGGGGATACTTAGGCCACAGGTGCGCCATGCACTAGACCCATTACAGTTTGCTTATCAGGAGAAAGTGGGCGTCGATGATGCCATCTCATACCTCCTACACAGGACACACACTCACCTGGTGAAAAGTGCTGTGAGAATCATGTTCTTTGACTTCTCCAGTGCTTTAAACACCATCCAACCCCCCAGACTGAGTGACAAGCTCCTGCAGATGGGTGTGGATGCCCACCTGGTATCCTGGATTGCAGACTACCTGACAGAGCGGCCACAGTTTTTCAGACTGAAGTACTGCCTCTCCGACACCGGAGCTCCACAGGGAACAGCTCTCTCCAGTCCTGTTCACCCTGTACACATCTGATTTCTGCTACAATACAGAGTCATGCCACATGCAGAAGTTTTCAGATGATACTGCAATTGTGGGTTGTATCAGGACTGGGTGCCAGTCACCATAGAAGGGGTTAATGTGGAGATGGTGAAAACATACAAGTACCTGGGAATACATCTGGACAATAAACTGGACTGGTCAGTCAACAGAGAAGCACTCAAGAAGGGGCAGAGCAGGTTGTATTTCCTGAGGAGGCTGCGGTCCTTCAACGTCTGCAGCAAGCTTCTCTGGATGTTTTACCAGTCTGTTGCCAGCGTCCTCTTCTATGCTGTTGCATGCAGGGGAGGAAGCACTAAGAAGAGGGATGCTGGGCGACTAGACAGGCTACAAGCTGGCTCTGTAGTGGGAGCTGAACTGGAGTGCATCACTTCAATATAAGACAAAAGGACCCTGAACAAGCTACTCAACATCCTGGACAATGACTGTCATCCACTCCACAGCACTATCATGCAGCAAAAGAGCTTGATCAGCTGGAGACTATGCTCCCTGACATGCACAACAGACAGATTTAGGAAGTCATTTGTAACTCTACAATGCTTCACTGAAAAGAAAAGGAGAGTTGGACTTCTCTGCATAATACACTTACAAGACATTTTTCTACAATACTGTGTATTGTTGACACTGCTTACGAACCTTACTGGCTACATTAGCCCACATGCACAACCCCTCCTTATACTTGTAACTTCATACTTGACCAGTAACTGTAACTTGATACTTGACCTTCATACTTGACTGATGCATGAACCCTTATATGACTTATCCTTGCACTGATACTGTAATTTATATATTATTAGGCTATTTTAAATTTTTATCTTATTGTCCATATATTTATACTAGATAGGTTAAATTGCTCTGCTTATATTTTTTATTGCCCATATTTACATATGCACATAGTTATTGCTGGTCATTAGACTTTAAACCTTGCACTGTTGCACTACTGGACTCATTTGCACTACTACCTTGACGCACACCTCATACTGGACCACAGTACATTCATGCGCATCTCTACCCTTAGTATTCGTATTCTACTGTTCTTTATAGTAATGTTGATCTAGTCCTGTTGTTTTGTTGATTTGCTTCTTATCATCCTGTGTACACTGTAGTATATGTTGTGTGTGTTTTTTTTAAGCTGCTGGAACTTTGAATTTCCCCTTGGGGATCAATGTAGTATCTATCTACCTATCTAAAAAAATTAGATATGGGTTGTTTCAGGCTGCAGTCTGAACGTAGTCTAAGTGTGATTGTGTGCAATCCTTTGTCATTTTTTATCTAGTGCAGTTATATCTCTTTCTCAGTCAATTCAATTTCAATTTCAAAATTCAATGGGACTATTATGTTGCTATATGAACACAATTATTTTTTTTATTATGTGTGCCTTCATCCTGGGATTACTATGATAATCCTATGGTGAAGACCTATTAATACCATGGACTAATCACCATCTGAGAGACTGAAACCCTGCCTTAGGCAGTTGGGTTAGCCCTTTGAGCCTTTGGAACTGCTCAAGGTTTCTTCCTATACCAAAAAAAATGATGTTGCACATTGGTGCTATTTGTTGTAAAGTGCTGTGAGACATGTCTTTTGTAAAATGCGCTATACAAATAAAATTGAATTGAATTAAAAAAAGAACAATTTAAATAAGCCATTCATGTCCATCTCTAGATGTGGGCAGGAATAATTTCATTTGGGCAAAAAACCTGTCTGATGGTTGACTCTCTCCTTGGGCCTAGCTAAGACCGTGCTTTCCTTTTCTCTCGTCTTCTCCTGTACCTGGTACGCCTTGCACCAACACTGAAAGGATTAGTCTAATCCCCTCGATACACTTATGCCTGTCACATTCATTTCACTTCCCACAAAAACTGTTTTCTGCATGCAAATTGATACAAATGAATTGCTTTTGCCTCTTGGACAGGTAGCTCATCCCCCTGTGGACTAACCGTCTGGTCGAGGTGTTTCTGGGAAAATTCATTTTTAAATCATTATTACCCTAGAGGCCCCCTCAACCTTGTAATTTGCCTGTAAATGTGTGTAAATCAATAGAGTGTCTCCCACATTCAAGCAGGGACAGAGGATAAATGCCCCTCAATTGCTGGCTGTTCACACACACAGGTGTAGATGTTTTTAGGCCCAAGGCCGTACATCATGCCAAGGGCAAATTAGGGCACAGCTGCAGGTTGAGGAAGCCCATTTGGACGGTCTGCTCCAACTGATCAGAAGTGACACGTGAGAAAATAAGGTGCAACCAGAAATGAAATTACTTTCTAGGCTTGTTAGGGTCGAGCTGTGCTATTGTCTTTTCAATATAATAATGGGGGCTACCTTGCCGGCCGACAAGAAAACAAGAACACTGCTGACAGGTAATCAATAGAAAACACAGAACCCTATCCACTAGTACCCCAGATGTGTACAGTCAATTTAACACCAGTAGGTTCATTTAAACTTTCACTTGGCCCCACTTATGGTAGACAGGCAGTGTGCATGTTTCCATGTCTGTCTGTGGTGGCAGCATCTGATCAGAGATTAACACTAGAGAAAACCGCTGAAACAGAGTGGGTCTCAGAGAACCTCTTCACAATTGTGTCTTCTGAACCCTAAGTCCGTCAAGTCCACTTAGCTAAAGTCAAATTTGACCTGCTTACTTGCATAAGAGAGCCAAATGACAAAAAATTAGTGCTGTAGGTTAATGCCATGCATGTAAGCATGCAGGGGGGAAAGAGTAAGCATCAATTCTGTGTCTACATTCACTGTAAATATGTTGTGAGAATAATGTGCAATTCAATAGCTACAAAAGACATGCATTGGGTACAACCTTTAACAACAGCAGCACAGAAAAACACTTAGCTCTAGCTTTGCTAGGCTGCCCCCTAGTGAGATACCTTTGTAATTACAGCATGGGACCTGAGTTGAAAAAAGCTCACTGTTTAAGCAAAATGTTTTCACTGGCAATAATACATTCAGCTTCTTACGTTGGTATACGTTATAAAGGTCTAATCCCTAACCTAACAACCACACTCCAAGTTATTAATTCTTTTTAAATTAATTATTTTCCTTTCTACAATAAGGAAAATATTTCAATTATCATGTCTGATCTGAAACAATATTTGTCATGGTAGAAAATTTTCCCTAAAGAAGACACACCTAGAGATGGACTGGAAATGATAACGTAATACCACATCATAAAAATAACACTTATTCATGAAAAAAAAAGATTGGCAACAAAGCAACACTTTATTTCCTACAGTTGCCTGGCCTGAAGTGTAACTATTGTCCAAATGCCAACTGAAATCTGTGAACATAAATACAATTACAGATACAAATATACAATAAATGCAATTATATTCATGGAGCGCCTTTCAAAATAGTAATGTTTACAGCAAGGAGCATCCAGGAGTGACAAAACCCAACCCAACTTGGAATAATCTCATTAAGGCATCATTAAGCCATCTCCAGTATATCAAACCTTCCCACACACGTAATGGAGTGGCCACCCAATTAACCAGTTCAGGCACCAGACTGGTAAAACCTGTCAATTAGTTAATCAGTCAGCAATAGAAAACAAAATTATGTTATTATATGTATAATAAATACGAGCAGTCATTCAGGTCAGTGAAAAGGTCTTTGTTAAGTGAAAAATAATAATAATAAAAAAGAAATATGTTCCAGTTTTTTTGGGGTGCCTCCCCTTTAAGGAAGACAAGGCAACGTCAAATAAGTACGGGTAACTTAGAAGTTCATTTAAACCTGACGTTTGAGTCAAGTTCCAAACTAAAACAATAAATAAAACAGAACAAAAATGCTCATAAATGTGCTTGATGTGTGCGGTGAATGTGTGTGTTGTGATGTGGAAGAGAAGTGCGTTCGGTTGGTACAATAAAAAGCTAACGTGAATGTTAGGACTCAGGCAAGCACAGGTTACGCGGTGTTTCTACTCACAGCAAGGCAGCACAATAATCGTTCATCCAATAATCCGTGACGGAAGTGTTTTAGTACGGAAGAGTATTGCATACATGAAAAAAAAGGATCCTGTTTTTCTGAATTAACGAGTTTATTATCCTGTCAATTCAGAAAAACAGCCCAGTTTTTCTGAATTAATGAGTTAATTAACTCGTTAATTCAGAAAAACAGAACAGGACGGATTTTCTGAATAGACCCTTTTCACACTGACATCAGACAACTACCGCTTTGAAGTGGAGCTGGGTATTGACAGATCCGACGTAAACAGAAGGTTGGAGCGCATTTTCAGGTTAGATTGAGACTATAATATTTCACATGTATTTATCATCTTCATTTTACTTGGTATAGTTAGTGATCTTTGCCGTTATGTAGTAGCCTTTATTTGAGTAATTTTATGCACAAGCAGCATCCTCAGCTAACTTTATAGCAGCCCTCCAACCTATCTAATGCACACTACTAGGCATTTACCTAGTTACCTAATATGTAACGTGCTGTGGTGATCATTGCTAGCTACTGCTAGCGCCTTGCAGTAATAACAAATAAATTACTTCCCACGTCCAAATACATTAACAAGTTCGGACGTCAGTACAATGTCCAAAGTCTTACCGTATTATACATATATAGTCTTCAACATCAACCCACTATGAACCTACTACTGCAATAGGTAGGCTATCTAGCACTTAACCACAATCATAAACTTGTAATGTGCATGTGCTATGGTACACCGCGGTTCATAAAAATTGTATGAACATTCCAAAACCTGTATCAATATGTAAGCATGTTTTATGGTCAGATTGTTGTACGTGACATGCATGTTTTCATGTGCCCTTTTAGAACGAGATATAACTTATGAACATTGTTCCGATGCTGAAATCAATTGAGGCTGGTTTTGTGCCTTCAAGTGTGTTTTACTCATTGAAATGATAGGACTCACATTTTACTGTAGTGTTCTGCAGTTTTACCTTTTAAAATGAAGAAAATATCGTGAACAATTACAAACTGTATGGGAATTTGTTTGTGCCTTAATTGTCTGATAGCCTATATCGGAATCACAAACCAGGGCCAGATGAGCCCCAGATGTAAAATATAAGTTTTATTGTACCAAATTCTATGGCATTACAGTAATAACTGTTCTGGCCCAGATCTGACTCTGATCCGTAAATACCTGTTCTGCTATTGGCCTATTGGAAAGAATGCGCCTGGCCCAGGTCCGTTTAGTGGATCTGAGCATCTGTGTGTATGGTTTCATCCATACCATTTGTACAAGTACTATGTGTTGTCTAAGCAAGGTATAGCACCGACAAACCAAAACAATAACAAAACATTATGCCACTCTTTCTACATCTGCACAGTGCAAGCGATGGCTACAGTGGCAACACAAGTTGATGGTCTGTGTATATTTCTTCAGAACCGAGAAATTCCTGATGAGAATATTCGAAAAATGCAAATCGATCATGTAAGTCAGTGTATTGATTTCTCTCCTTAAGGCTGCTCTCCCTAACCTAGCTGAGCCAATACTTAATATTATAAATCACTCTCTTGTAGCAGGACATTTTCCCAAACCTTTCAAGACATCTGTCATTACCTGGCCCAACCTTGACCCTGATGCCCTGGCTAACTATCGACCTATATCCAACCTCCCATTTATATCAAAGATTCTTGAAAAAATAGTGTCTAAGCAAATTTGTACCTTCTTAGACGCAAACAACATTCAGGAAACCTATCAATCTGGCTTTAGATCATACCATAGCACAGAATCAGCCCTAGTAAAGGTCTGCAATGATCTCCTTATCTCATCTGATAATGGCTGCATATCATTATTAATCCGACTGTATCTAAGTGCTGCCTTTGACACTATTAATCCTACTACATAGACTTGAGCCTATCTATGATAGGCATCAAAGATTCTGCATTAGCCTGGCTCAGGTCATACCCTACTGGACGTTACCAGTTTGTACATGCAAATAATGAAGCATCATGCCACACTGAAGTCAAGTATGGTGTAGAGCCCGACCGATAAAGGATTTTGAAGGCCGATACCGATACAAATATTTGTTGGTTTAAAAATCCGATATTCCGATATATCGGCCGATATTTAAAAAAAAAAAATTTTCAGAAACTCGCAACAAAACATTAAAAGATTTCCATAACATTAG
>JAGFZM010000849.1:250185-289023 GCA_017657215.1 Limnothrissa miodon | reverse complement strand
AAGCATCATGCCACACTGAAGTCAAGTATGGTGTGCCCCAAGGATCAATACTGGGACCTCTGCTATTCTCCCTCCCCATCTACACCTTTCAATGAAGCCTAATGATTAGTAGCCAGTAACAAAACTTATTGCCTGCCTCAGTGACATCAAAAACTGGATGACTAATAATTTCCTTTGCTTAAACTCTGATAAGACTGAAGTCATGTTGATTGGCCCTAAAAACCTGACCAACACTACCCCATCATCAGAGCTTACTTAGTGACCTTTCACACCTAAAACAAAGGTCAAGAACATTGGGGTGTATATTGATCAAGACCTCTCTTTAAGTAGTCATGTAAAGCATATCTCCAAAACTTCATTCTTTCATTTACACAACATTGCTAAGGTTAGAAAATTCCTTTCTTCTGAGGATGCAGAAAAACTAATACATGCATTTGTTACCTCCAGACTTGACTATTGTAATGCTCTGTTCTCTGGATGTGGTACTAGCTGCATCAAATAATACAAAATGCTGCAGCACGAGCACTCACTAGGACAAAAAAATATGAACATATCACACCTATCCTTGCTTCCTTACATTGGCTTCCTGTTAAAAGCCGAATTGATTTAAAAATACTTCTCCTAACATATAAAGCCCTCAATGGCCTTGCTCCAGCATATTTTAAAGACTTACTTGTTCCCTACCACCCTTCTAGACCCCTAAGGTCACAGAATGCTGGTCTCCTAGTAATTCCTAGAATATCAAAATCCATAATGGGAGGAAGAACATTCTGCCATCGTGCTCCTGTCCTGTGGAACAAATTCCCTTCTAACATTCGTCAAGCGGACACTCTCAACACCTTTAAGTCTAGACTCAAAACTTTTCTATTTACTGACCCCTTTAGTTAGGGATGGTGTATGGTAAGCCACACCTCCTCAGGGTATTGTTGGAAAGGACTGCCTCTGCTGTAAGCTCCCGTCCAGGGCTTGGTGGCCACTGACCATTTCCTTTGGTGGTGTTGGCTTGTTATACATCATACCTTAGTTATGCTGCTATAGTTTAATGCCGCCACAATCCACCCATCTGTTAACCTGTACAATTTTCACTCTGTCTTTCTCCTCCTCTCTCTTTCCTCTCCACTTATTTCTCTCTTTTCACTTAGCCAACATCTGTACATGGTTGCACATGCAATATAACTGACATTCTCTGAAATCTGATGGAGACTGTTCCAACTCATCTCCTCTCTGATTTCCATGCCTTTACCACCCTGCCGTGAGTCATCACTGCCTTCTACTGCCTGCGCCTGCACCTCCTGGGTTCTCCTGGGACCTTCTTCCAACGTGATCCGGTTCCTGAATGGTGCTCAACCCACTCCACTGTCCATGCCACTGCCTCCCTGCTGAGGGTCACCCCTGCCTTCCACTGCCTGATCCTGCATCTCTGGCTTCCTGGGCGGTCTGCCTTCAGCTTCACAGATGACCCTGACATGATTGATACAGTCTCTAGCTGGCCCCTGGCTTGACTGCGCCTAATGACATGACCCAGGGATTCTAATGGGACTCCTATATTACTTTACTTTATTTACCAAAATGTTCTTGTAATGTGTATCTAATGGAATAATAGTGGACTACTCACCATCTGAGAGACTGAAAACCTGCCCTAGGCAGTTGGGTTAGCCCCTTGAGCCGTCGGACCTGCCCAAGGTTTCTTCCTCTACCATAACAAGTAAAAACAAAAAAACGCTGCTAGGGAGTTTTTCCTTGCCCCTGTTGCTCATTGGGCCTCTTGTGTTAAGCGCTTTGTGACATGCCTTTTGTAAAAATGCGCTATATAAATAAAATTGAATTGAATTGAAGAAGGACATCGACGCTATCTTCATCAAACGTGCCCTCGACAGCTCCACAAGCAGTGTGCAGGCCATAAGGTAAGATTAAACAATATAATTTGATCGTTGTCAAAGCTGAGCTTTATAATGTGAAAATGTTAAGTAGACTTTATTTGTGTTTCTTGTCATTATTTATGGCTAGTGGTGTAATATATCTTACTTTATATACTGCGTATACTGTGCTGAGCATTCAGGTTAGGTGAGACACGAAGTCTAACTTAAAAATGAGCAGCGATAGGCAAGTCTTCAGTGTTTAAGTGGGTATACTGAAATCTTTGTACTATAAGTGGAAAAATTGCACATACCTGTGCATCACATACAGTACTGTACACAGCCTAACAAACACACTGTTTGCCTTCAGGGACTCCTCTCAACAGCAGCTGCATGAAGCAACAGGAACAAGACTAGACCCAGACCCAGACAAGACCCAGAACGGCTTTGGGAGAAGCAGAGGCTGTCTGAAGAGGCCTGCGACACCATCCTGGCTAACACCAAAGCAAGGTTCTCTTTCACTGGCTACCTTGTGAGTGCTACCTTACTGCAAGCAAATATGTTTGAAAGTTACTGCTTTTCATTTCCTGATGAGGCACTGAATGCCACTGTGAAGTCATACCCCATCCTGAACAAGGCAATATGGTTGTTCATTTTTACAAATCTATACAAATGGCCAGAATATGGTTGTTCATTTTTTTCCAAATATACAAATGACCAGAAGATGGTTGTTCATATTTACAAAACCATACAAATAGCTGTGTTAACCTCTCTAGAATTATTTTCAAATCCTGTTTTCAGGCAGAATGTCTACCACTGTCTATTTTCATTTATAGAATATGGAAGTCTATACAAATTGCTTATTACCAATAACTTGAATCAATGTTTTCAGTAGCCTCTATCAAAAGCTCCTGCTCACTTGTTGTGAATTATGCTCTGGTGCACAAACCATGTGTGTATCAGAATTCTTTAGTTAAACTTAGCAGCACCTCATCATTCTGGTTTGGTCTTCAATGTGTAAAGCCAAGATGCACAGACCACACTAGGTCAAGCCTTGTTCATTCACTTTTTTTTGACAACTTTACTTTGCTTTTATTAAGTAGCACTTTGGTGATATCCTACATTCCAGAAAATGAAGTTCTAAAGATCCACTTCTCTCAACAATTTGTCTACTTGTTATTGCCATGCTGCTACTATTTAGTGTTTAAAGTGTGCACTTCCCTTTACTCTAAAAGATTGTTAGGCTTTACTACCTTTGAAATGTTGTAAAGGTGGTAAAATGTCTTGCTTGATCCTGCAATCTGAACAAATACCAAGATGCTGCATTTATAGCTGATTACACATTTGTTTCTGGAAATGCAGATTGTTTATGCACATGTTGTACATGTTGAGGGATGTGATGTGAAACACCCTTGGTTATTTGTATTTTTATGTACCACTGTGATAACTTATTTTGCTTTTGTAAGCCAATACTTTCAAGATCAGTCAATAAATGCTTCTGGTATTGATTTATATGATGCACCCGTCTTTATGTTGTTGCTTGATTACCCCAAACAACATTGAATTAAAGGGATAGTTCGGTTTTTAACACATTGAGCCCCTTTCACATGTTGTCTGAAATGAAATAAAGTGGTTGACACCAAAAGCTTGATGAGTGCTCCTGTCTCGGCTATTTGGGAAATATAGAATCGCCTCTGCCCTCCTTTAAAATGGCTAGCAATGGGCATGTGTTATTTCTATCCTATTCTATAACACTGGTTTTAAAAAAAAGTGCTACTCATGGAGTGATTAGTGGCGCTTGCTGATGTTCCAACCCAAGTATCGTAGCAAAATACAGTTTCTGTCATGTTTTATTTGCCATTTTGTAAGTCCCATAGGGATCTATTTGCTCCTTCATATAAACAAAGTGTCAAATAAAACATGACGGAAGCTTTATTTCGCTACGATACGTTTTGGAACATCATTGAGCACCACTAACCACTTGGTGAGTAGCACTTTTTTAAAACCAGTGTTTTAAGGATAGAAACAACACATGCCCATTGCTAGCCATTTTGAAGGCAGGCAGAGGCAATTCTACATTTCCCAAATAGCCGAGACAGAAGCTATCGACAAAATTTTGATGTCAACCACTTCATTGCATTTTAGACAACCTGTGAAAAGGGCTTAATGTGTTAAAAACCGAACTATCCCTTTAATGTAGCCTAAGTAATGAGTAAGTGGAATAATTCATTCTGGAGCCATGTCATTTTTGCTTATGAAGGCTCCTGGATGCTAATTTCTTTCGCTTTCTACCTGTAACTTATGTAGCTAGAGGGAAAGCTTTCTGTTGTGTGTTGCCATCTAGTGGACATGAGGTATCACTGTATGAGTTAATCACCTACCTAGCAACAAATTAATATAGTCTTGTTTGATGTACCCATTGAATGGGTCACCTTAGTCATTTTCAGAAAAATTACCCCCCCTGAGAATTTTTTCAGGAGCCGCCACTGTTCACAGATGACCCTGACATGATTGATACAGCCTCCAACTGGCATGGGACTACGTCCTGGGATTCTAATGGGACTCCTATATTACTTACCAAAATTTTCTTGTAATGTGTATCTAATGGAATAATAGTGGACTACTCACCATCTGAGAGACTGAAAACCTGCCCTAGGCTGTTAGGGAGTTTTTCCTTGGGCCTCTTGTGTTAAGCGCTTTGTGACATGCCTTTTGTAAAAATGCACTATATAAATAAAATTGAATTGAATTGAACAGTGGACTACTCACCATCTGAGAGACTGAAAACCTGCCCTAGGCAGTTGGGCTAGCCCCTTGAGCCGTCGGAACTGCCCAAGGTTTCTTCCTTTACCATAACAAGTAAAAACAAAAAACGCTGCTAGGGAGTTTTTCCTTGCCCCTGTTGCTCTTTGGGCCTCTTGTGTTAAGCGCTTTGTGACATGCCTTTTGTAAAAATGCGGTATATAAATAAAATTGAATTGAACTGAATTGAATTTCTCATTGTATATGTACAATTATAGTAAGAGCCTCAGGTCCACTTATGTGTTACATCTAGTTTGAGATTCACTCAAATCTGTTGAAAATTGTGTGATTTCATTAGATGAACTAGATGTAGCTCATTGTGTTTAAGAAACATGCTACTGATATACAATTCTAATGAGAAATTTGGTATTTCCTGTCCATATTTGTTGTTGCCTCATTCATTTCCCTTGCTGCTCCCTCTTTGCAATACCTCTGCAGCCTTCTCGGGAGAGGAAGGCACTGCCCAGTTTGGGAGCTAATATTTTTAAGGTCAGGGATTTTTACCCTACTTAAACACAAATGACACAAAAGCCCACTGTAGATCTAAAAAATGTTCTCATTGATAGGGGACATAGATGATGCCACTTTAGCTACCTACATTCAGAAAAGACCAGTCCTTATTCGAGAAACTGAAAAGAAAGATGAGCATGGGAAGCAATAAAGAAACAGATTCTGAGGAGGAGAATCATAAAACATCAATGGCGGCGTTGATCTTAGGCAAAATACAGCCAAAATACAGCTTCATTGATGAGATGGGCACAGATGCTGACTGTGTGTCCAGGGACGTATATGCAGTATTTTGGATAGAGTTCTTGGACTGTGCTGCAGAAGGCGCCAATGTGAGGGTGCCAGCACTATTGCCTAAGTGGCAAGAGTTGGAATGGCAAGCTATTGGCAGAATTTTGGCCAAGGGCTTGAAGGATCATGGGTACTTTCTTTCTTGCCTAGCTCAAGCCTTCACGGCAGCAGTTACATTTGGCGAACACTCAGTCTCACCTGAGTTGCTGTTTGACTCTCTCATGCTGTACCTGAGTCAGTGTGAGTGTGACCTGATAGCCAAAGCTTTAAAAGAGCCTCTTGTTGATGAAGACATGGATGAGCTCCTGGATCTAATGGACTGTATGGGTGTGAGGACTGTGCCCACACAAGATGATGAGAGGGAGAGGGATACTTCTTCAAGTCGCCCACAAACAGCTGATTCAGCAACCAAAGTATGCATTAGACAACATCGCAGCAGTTACTGCACCAACACTGCAGGATGTTTTCCCAAGTGTACAGGAGATGCTGAAAGCGTATGACAATTTAAAGCCAACAACACGGAAGGTGTTGAAGCTTTTTTCAGCTTCTCCATTCTCTGCTGTTTTCAATTTTTAAACCAGTACATAAGGGGGCTTGATGATCTTGGACTCCACAAGCTACTTAGGTTCTTGACAGGGTCTGATGTGGTGTGCATAAAAGAGATCCAGGTAGTATTCACTACACTGGATGGCCTTGCGTGGCGGCCCATAGCGCATACTTGTGGCCCATGTCTAGAACTGCCAGCCACTTACAGCAGCTACCCAGAGCTGTGATCAGAGATGGAAGCAATACTAACCTCAAATGTTTGTGCAATGGACATTGCATAGGCGTGGCATATCTCTGTGTTAAGTGTTTTAAACTATTTTATAATACCACTAGGATTAATCATTATTTTTTTTTAATTGCCTGTCACATAATACAGACGTACAACTGAACATGTTAACAAATTAACAAGAGAAGATGGAAGCTCTCCTCGTTTCTGTTTTAATTTTATTCATTGATTATTCACTAAATCATTAAATATTCTTTCCATGTTTCCATTCACACACAAACACAGTAATACTCATTAACACCTAAATTGGAGGACTTTTTGTGCACACTGTCCTGTATGTTTTCTGTTGATTCCAGACTGTCTTCTGACCACACACTGTTTCATACTCTTAACATTTCCCCTGGCCTACTTCATACTATTATATTGTTATGAAATGGCACTAATGAATTCTGTTATTTTGTTTAGTTAATCCTGATGTCTTAACATTACCATTAAACAGATATATTAAAACAAGTTGTGTCTTTACTGCAGATTGCTTTGTCTTGGACTATGTATTGAAGACCATGCAAAGTACAGATTCTTTATGACTTTGTAGATTCTCCCATACAGTTGTTACAATGTATCAACCAACAATGGGCTATGCTCATGCTCAATTGCACTGTAGTCCAGTCAGTTATTGTATTTCGGCTCTTATGTAAGTCCGTAAAAACAAGTAAAGCTCAATTGCTTCCTCTGGAGAGGTTGGTGGATGAAGGCTGTTGTCTGCCATGACAAGACAAGAAATCTCAAACACAGTCCCATTGCATGGGTATGGACTTCTCTGAAGGCATTCTTCTCTGCACGCCTGTATCTTATTTGGGGGCACCTCTTTGTGGTAATCTGTGGCACCAAACAGTTGGGGAAGAGTATGCATCAGTACTGGACGTCCAGATGGAGACACAGCATTTCGACATGGGCGTATCCGGTGGGTGTTCCAGAGTGAACAATGTTCTGCAGTTCTTTCTGTAGGCTAAGAGAGTGCAAGATAAACAACTGCCAACTAGGGGTGGGCAATATAGACGATATATACCGTAAGCAATATGCATTTGGCCAATGATAGAGATTTTGGGTCATATCGGCATACCGTGGTAGGCTCATTACGTCTCCACAACCATGTGAAAAAATGTTGACCTGTAGCTTCACCTTATTGATAGCACCTTTTCATTCTTACAACGAAACTGTAAGAGCCTATAAATTGAACGGCTACTGCCTGACACAAATGCAGCTTACCAGTTTACTTCTGTGTGAATTTGAGAGTCCAATATAAACACCTCCGAACGATGACTAAACAACTGTTGTACATATTGACTTTATGCTATGGTAACCATTAAGAAACTGTTAGGCTGTAAGTTACATACCAAAGTATACCGTGATATATATCATCTACCGTCTATGGTTCAAAATATATTGCAATATAAATTTTAGACTATATCGCCCACCCCTACTGCCAACTGTATTTTACAATAACGATAAAGTATGACATTGATATGTGAAATAAGTAGGCTACTGAGTGACTTAGTTCTGTTTTAACATAACTTAACCGTATGCTTTGTTTTGCTATGTGTTTGGGCTCATCATACTCTTAAATGGTTCTTCAGAAGGCTAGATGGTTCCCCACCACCATAAAAGAACCTTTTTCAACCATTTATTCCAGTGGATGGTTCTTCCCTACAGTAGAGTACCTTAAAGAACACACCCATAGAACACATTTTTTGACCATCATAAAATGTTCTTTGAGCCTCAATAATTGCGTATGCAAATTTGTGAGGCTGAAAAAGACCTAGGAGCATTTCTAGGCTGTCTATTCCATGCTCAGAAATGTATGCTCATTAAAAATGTTAGTATTTCCCACCCTCTGGCACTGATTGGCTAGTTCATTGTGAGGCCTATTGGCTGGTTTTTCGCTGAAGCAGAGTGGCTCCCTAGTTTCACTGATACTCTTTCTCAGCAGTAAATCGGTGAACTATCTGAGTAAACAGTAAATCGGTTAACTATCTGAGCTAAATAAACACGCAATGGACTTGTCAGGAATTCAACCATACAACAGCCAGATCCACAGCATTTGGAAATGAATGTGTCAGACTGGCAAGTTTTATTAGAATCCCCGGTAACTAACGTTACATACTATGTAATTAAAACTAGGGTTGCTTCACACATTCAGACACGGCATTGGGAAGTTAAACAGATTTGGCATTTTACATGAAGGAGTGCAATAACTAATGTGCTAAATATGAATTTTGCCCATTTAAAATACCCGATATCCGACAACATAGTACTATTTATGGCGCATTTCCACTACGGGGTAAAACCCTGGCCTCGGGCTTTAGGCTACGTCTTTCCATTATCGGGGCTGGCCCAGCTAGGGCCGGTGCTTTTTCAGCTAGCCTATTTGTTGCAACCCGCATCCTCCTCTTTTGCCTGCAAAACTTGGCACGTTTAGTCTGTCCCTCTTCATTTTCTCGGAGAAAACAAAAAAAGATGTATATAAACACGAACAAAGTTTTCCACGTCCAGCTTTCAGTAGCCTAGGTTAACGTATTTCTACATTATGATATTATAGGATTGTCAGCCTTTATGACAACGTTATGCAGAACCATTTACCATTTAATATTATGTAGGCATAGGCTAAGTTTTAGTTTCAGGTCTGAGGTTATGATATGGTATGATAGATGGCGATATGCATCTTTACCGGGAAATTAACAGGCTATTACGTTTGTATAGTAAACATTCCAAGTTCACCTAAAACCCTGGTGTTAAAATTTGGTAATGGAAATGCAACACTGGGGCTAAGCACAGGTGTTTAAGACCGGGGTGAAGTCTATAATTCTATGGTTATGGCGACCAAAACACACTGAATTCTAGCGTGGCTACCTACCAGCAGAATCAGTTGTGCTTGCAGAATAGCTGGAATAGATCCTGATTTCAGGCGTAGTGCTCGTGAAAAACCGGATCTATACAGCCCGAGGTTAGCTACCCCCGTTGAATGCGAGGTTCTTGAGGAAGGTAGTGCAAATTCCGGACAACCCCAGCACATCCTGGAACGTTACACGCGTGAGCTGAAATCTTTTTCGTATATTTTCCAGTTAAACAGAAATTCAACATGCACTTATTTCAAACAGAAATTCAACATGCACGTATTTTTCTTAGAGCCGTTAGCCGTTCTCTATGTTAGCTAGCTATTACATAGACTACAGTTCGTTGATAGCCTACCGCCGAAGCAACAGGGGGCTGGACAAGAGACTGTTCAAAACAATTTTTGATTGGACCAAAGATTCTAAAGCAGAGCTCTTTGGATTCGACAATGTAATGGAGGAGGTGTTTTGCGCTGTCTATGTAGACAGAGCACTAGTTTCAGATTGTTTTTTTTTTTCAGCCCGACAAATTCTCGTCTTAAATTTGCATATAAAAGGAGGCGGAAGATGGTGTTGGGAGTTTCGGTATGGTCCGTTGGACACCTTAAGCTACCAAAATTCAACAACAACAAGGAAAATGTGGTTTTGCATTCTAGGGGCTCTTTACCCCTTAAGGCACACCCGCCCATTATGGGACTTCAAATCAAGCAAACTGACATGAAAGCCCAGGGTCTTGGCTTTCATTTGAAACCAATTTTGTGTTTCTAGGTAAAGGGGTTTTCAAGTTATAAACTTTTGAATGTCAGTAGGCCCTCTTGTTTACAAAAAGTCTCTATGGGAATTTACATAGGGGTCCCAATCAAAACGCATAAACATATTTTTCAAAAATGTATATTCAAAAATCATATTTTTGGTCTTTTTACTTAAATTCTTTTGTGTAACAGGTTGAGAGATGGAGTTAGGACTTAGATTTTTTTTATTTGGGGGTATCATATGGATGGTACCTTCATATCTTAGTTAGTTCATAGACATTTGAAATGAGCGGGAAAAACTCTGTCTCATATGTCACAGAAACATACATATTCCTCTAGAAAAAACTTGAGGGTGTCACCTTTCACATCCCTGAGTCTAAAACTATGTAGGAACTGTCAAGCTTTCAATTTGGGTATGCCGTTGTTTTGAAAAAAAGGAAAAATAGGGGTGTGCCTTAAGAGGTTAATACAGCCTTCTGGAGCGCGTAGTTGAAAAGGTACTTAAGCCAGTGCAGAATACGTGCAAGACTTGTATACATAAGAAACGCCCAGATTTTGGGGTTGCTCATCCCAAAGCGCGTAACTCCATCGCGTGTACATGACAGATTTAAGCCAAAGGGAGAATTGGCTGCAGGGTGAAATGCTTTTTGATGGGACAATTCCCCCCTTACTTCGGACGCTCCTTACTCAATCACAAGTTAAACGGTTGAGCGTCTGTTTTCCACTGTTAACTTGGTGAAGACACCCATCAGGGCCTCCATAAACAAACGGTGGTTGACTAGCTTAGCCATACTCTCTTTTGAAAGAGAGTTGACAGAATTTCTGGACTTTAATGAATACTAAGGATATTTATCCTACAGAGAAATTGCTGCTTATATCTCGTAAGTCTTCAGCTGTAGTGTAGCCTATATGTGTCTTTCGCTAGGCTATAGAATTTATAAATGAGCTATAATTACTGCTACACACAACAAATGTTGCGTGAACGGGGCTGAAATGTGCGAACGCGTCTTTCACCGCCACTGTCGGGATTTATAGATTAAAATGATCGGTATAAATGTTAGAATATTCATTATTAGTTTTGCATTGACCTTTTATGGGATATTGAATGGGAGTATGGCGCTCCTGCACGCACGCACAATTCAATGCAGGTTGGTATTTATAAGCAGCCGCCTGCGTAAAGTTGCGCGCCGCACGGTTTTCTACATCAAAAATATTTTCGAGCGTACGCAATGTTTTATGAAGGAATCTACGATCAGTTTTATATATGAGGCCGCTGTTTTATTCCTTCGTCATGGCATAGGTCTATTGACTTGGATTTTTAGAGGGTGTAAGATTTTTGGATCATGCGCCTAGACCACACCTTATGTCGATACGCACAGTTTAGCCACGTTCGCACAACTTTTTTTGGTGCGTAGTAGCCTTTATAAATGTGCTTTTTTTGGGAGACTAAATATTATTGATTATTGACGTTTTTAAGAAAACAGAAGCACATGAACTTACCTCTATAATTTCAAGACACGTGATTTGAATCAGAACTTCTAGAAAGTCACCAGAGAAGTTGTCAGCATCTTTCAAGTCTTGAAATGCGTTGATCCAGAACTGGGCGTGTTGTTTCCGTGAAATCCCCACCACTGTTCTATGTGTTGATTATGATTGCTTAATCAGTCATACAAATCATACAAATAGCATCTCGTGGAAAATTCGCCCGCATGATCTTGCCTTAAAACATCTGCATTTGTTCCATGGATCTGTTCTCTGTTCCAAGGTCAGATCGAATTCAAGCCGCGGTCCCATTCATTGATTCCACTGTATCGATGAAACACCCTGCTATCAATTTGGGATCGCTGTTTGATGTGTATGCATGGAGCCACACGACCATTCTCGAGAATCCATCTATTTCCCCATTGATGCAGGATCATTTTTTTTCATTAATGCAATACGCTTCCGTATGTTAGATCATCCAAAGATCCACGAATCCAAATGCTATCCAATGTATAGGGAACCGCTTGGGCTTGCACAGCAAAGGCCACGAATCAAATTTGTATCCATTGAAAACGCTATTCCAACAGTGAAGAAGTTCACGGCAACCCGACTAAACGAAGTAAAACAAAAACACGCTGTATATATATATATATATGTGTGTGTGTGTGTGTGTGTGTGTGTGTGTGTGTGTGTAGTTAGTTCAAATGAATATATATAATATGTAATATAGTTTAAATGAATAACGTAGCCCTATTAATAAAAAGAAATAGGGAATATGTGATTATTAATAGATACTAATACTACACAACCTTGTACTACATTATCCATACAGCATTAAATTATTAAGTCGTTACTAATTACTAAGTCGTTTATACAGTCACTGCAGCATATTTGTAGATTTCAATTAGGCCTACTGTCATGTTGGCCTACTCCATTTCTGAGAAGTCATATGGCAACAGAGCTAACTCGACTGGAAGTCCAAGGGTGGAGTTGATTGGGTGAATATTCTGTATCTATTTCCTCCTTGTAAAGCCTACACAACAGAAACTGTTAACATCCACCAATAGAGATTGACTTATCAGCTGACTTGCTCATGTGGGAACGCGTTCGAGAGTAGTTCACCTGCGCACGGAAGCGCTTTTCTCCTACACAAGGAAATGAAAAGAATTCCTGATTGGTTAGTTCTCCAGGGGTGTGGTGCCAGCGGTCGATGTGCCCAAACTTGCTACAGCGCTCCGGTTAAGGTTGGTTATACCTGTTGAACAACTGCTGTTCGTAGTCGGTCTTACAGAATTGTGTTACACATAGAGGAAGCTATACCCTACCGCAGGACTTCAAAGAAAAGGTACGTTTGACATACTCTAAAATGTATATTTTGAAACATGGGTACCTACTTGTATTTAAAATTAAAATAACAAAGTACAAAAGCTGGTTTAAGATTTGTCTTCCTGTGGACTTAATAGTGCAGTGACAGAAACCATAGTAACAAGCTTGGCCTTATAGGCGGTATTTTCCACTAAGGCTAAAAGAAACTATAGATGTAATTTTTTAGCTGAACACTGTTAACTATATACATTTCTTCTGAGTGAAGTTATGCTGAATAATACATAGACTACTTTAGACATAGAATTAAAGGCGCTCTAAGCGATGCTGTTTCACGTCACTTCTTGTTGACGTTCGAAGTATTGTCAAACAAAACGGAGAATAGCTCCAGAGAGGGCATTATAAGTTATAGCGCACTCCTCCCCCTCCCTCCCATGCCTCCCGAAAGACTCATGAACCTTGTCGTTTATTGGCTGGAACACTGTTATGTTTCGTTTTCGTTTGTTATGCTAGGTTAATGTTGTGTTTTGTTGCCGTTTGTGGAGCCAGGGCTGTCTACAGAGACCGCGTTTTTTTACAGTGTGTTCAGGGGATTGGCAGTTAGCAGATTATGAGGAGATGTTTGCTGTATGTAACAACACATGTTTTAGTCCTAAAAACGTGTCACATCGCTTAGAGCACCTTTAAATTTTTCTTGTTATCCTGATTGTCACATTTCTCCATTATTAATGGTCAAATGTGGAGGATTTACTATATGTTAGCTGCAGAAATTGATAGGTTGTAGGCCACAAGTTGATTGCGTTGATTGATTGTGTTGTTTCTTTGTCTAATATTCAGTTAGAATGTCTGCACCGGATCAGAACTGCCCTCTGAATCCCCAGCTTCTCTATGTTGGGCAGCAGGACACATCCCGTCTGCTGGAGGTGTACGTCAAGCGCAGCCTGAGCCTCAATGATGGCCCATCCAATGTCAGAAAAGGCAGTGAAATGCATCGGAAGTGGGTCACCCTCTCAGAGAGAAACAAGAAGGACCGTCGCCACTCGAGTGACACATCTGTACACCTTGCAGTGCCAACAGAGGAGCTAAATAATGGCGTGTTTAGGTCTGTGTATGATGATTCCGAGCTACCCAGTGAATCCCAAACAGAACAGAAGACTGGCAATGAAAAGAAGAGCACCCTCAGGACACGGTGGATGAGTTTTAGGGACAAAGGCAGGAGGTCCAGCAAACATGTCAAACCAACTCCTGCTGAAGACAAGAGCCCAGAGCATGAACCCAAAGTAGGCTCAGACCAAGAGTCTTCCACAGAGAAAAAAGAAAAAGAGGAAGATAAAAGAGGTATAGAAAAGAATTGCAAACCCAAAAAGAAGAAGCCTAAACCCTCTTTCTGGAAGAGCATTGTTGGCTTTTTCTCACGAGGTGACAGCGACACAGACGAACGTGAGCCAGGTCCAGTAAAAGCCAAGCACACCCAACAGGAGCCCATGGAGGCCAGGTCTCCCTCTGCCACCATAGAGGCCAGGTCCCCCTCAGCCACCTGCATGCCTATCGCCAGACCGTTCCCTGGGGAAGAAGTGTCACTGCGCCTCAGGAAGTCTACCAGGAAACTACGTTCACGCAAGAGACTGTCCCTGAAGCTCGACAGGCCTTCCTCACTGGTGGTGGAAGGTAGGAGTGCTGATCTCAGATAAGCGACATCTTGCTAACACCTTCATACTGGAGATGCTGATCTTTTTCTTATTTACAGATGTCAGATAGAATTATGAACATAAATATGTGTGAGAGAGAGCCTGAGAGAGAGTCTGTGACACAAACTACAGAGTTTGTGTCACGAACACAATATCCATTTTTGTGATATATTTAACATTATATTTGGGTTGTCTTGATTAAATCAACACAAATGAAGTAATAGGTACTTAGTTGACTGTATCTGTATTACAGTAGCTTCTAAATGAAAATATGCATTTGCATTTGTGGGAATCATATGCATGCAAAGTGGTTGATTGAACAATTGCTAAATGAAAAATATACCTTTTTTAACAACAGGGGTGGAAAAAGTCGAGCCTACAGTTTCATACTATGAGAATGTGTCTGAGGAGTTGAAGAAGATTGTGACAGAGGTGATGGACAGCCCCACGGACGAGGACACAGTATTTGCTCCGGAACTGCCACCCACTGACACGACAAGCTGTAAGTATGATCGATATTTTACATCACAAGTGATTGCAAATATTTGCTACTGAGAGTGCTGCCTTACTTGCCTCAGCAGTCATTCAGGAGCCATGTCTAGTATTTCTGAACCACAGGCAAAGGACAGAGACTCAATACTGTATATTAAAGTGACACATGAAAATTAACATCTCAATGCAGAGAAATTAAGCAGGCATACCATAGCTTGCAGAACATTCCTACAGATGTGCAGCTAGAGAAAAATGTTTTCTTGAACCCTACCTGTCTGGGGTGAGGTGCAGTGTCAAAGATATTTAAAACAGTGTTTATTCTTTCCACAGTATCAACAGAGGAGGTGACTGACAGGCTCATAGCCTTAATAAAACAGCAAGGGGATTTCCTAGATGCAAAGGTTTGTGTTTTATGAACACTTCCATCTGCTAGCTAACCACACCTTTTACATCACTACACAGAAAGCTCTCACCTTTGCACCATAGTCCAAGCAAAAAAAATGACGAGTAAGATTTTTATGGTTTGCATGACTGTTTTACAATGGTTGTGTGGCAGTGTGGTTCATAACCACTGGCCACAAGCCACATTGTTACTGCTTAATTAGTTCTGCACCAATTCAACTTAGTAGTTGAAAAACGATTAAGTGAAATCCATATAATTTAATGAGATTTGTCTAATCTGGTTCTCAGAACAACATTTAATTTAGTTTCTTCTTCTTTCCTCTACTTCCCAGATGAAGGAGAGCCCCAGCCTTACCAACTTTTTTCAAGGACTCACCTATGGCTCCTTCCAGCAGCTGGCTGACCAGTATGTGCAGTCTGAGAGTCCCTCACAGTCGGTGGAGGAACAAGTAGTGGCTCCGGAGCTGGTCAAGTTGGCCTTCACACTGGACTTTACTGCCCGGCTGGCCAGCCTGTCCCGCCAGAGCCCCAACCACATCATGGGCCTAGGCAGCCGCTATCTGCAGGATCGCTTCATCTACGAGACCGAGGCCCAGATCATGAGCCCCACCACTGGACGGTTAGTTTGTGGTCAGTGACAGCTAACAGGATGGTATGCAGTAGGGCTGTGCGATTTTGCTAAAAATCAAAATAGCGATTTTTTTCAACCTATATTGCGATTGCGATTTTTCACAATAAAAACCACAAGCACCAAATATGTCCCATTAATATGCATATTTGTACACAATGTCTAATTAAAAATAGAAAATGAACTACTCATTAATCAGCATATTTTTATTCAAGAGAATATTTTGTTTCGTTGAACCCCAATCCTTGTTTAACATAGCGCAGAGTGTAGCTAACAAACAAGTCTATGCATTAAGTCTATGCAGTTGCAAAACAAAAAAAATTGCGCGCCTCTGCAATTTCGAAATTGCGATTAATTGTCCAGCCCTAGTATGCGGGAGAATGATTTGTCTAAAAGTAGCTATTTAAATTAATCACATCACATTTCACCATGTTACTAAATTTAATGTAGTAACATGGTATGTTTTTGGAAAACATATCGTTGGGTTATGTTGTAACCCTGGTTCTCTGAGTGAAGAGACCATCTCTCCAGTCCTCAGGCCGCTCAGAGTTTTGTTCTGATCAAACCATCAGTGATTACACGCCAACACAGGTGTTTTATAAGTTGGGGTGTAGGCGTGGCCGGGTGTCTTAAGCCTATCCAGGTGTGGGGTCATTCCCCGTACATATGGAATATGTAACAGAGTTGAGAGATGATAGAGAAATGCATTTTATTCAAGTTGCGTGATAATGAAGAAAACTTGTTTTGAATGTTACTGGTAAAATTTAAAAATGAAATCTTTTTTCTTTTGTAGGAGTGCCATACAGTAAGAAAGAGAACAAAAGAATCACCATCTGTTTGAGGTGCAAGATTTTGTGTGAACTTATGAAAACAAAGAGAAAAATCTGCACACTCAAGTCTTGTGCAAAAAAGAGTTTACTGGCCCCAGCTGTGGCGCAACTGGCTGGGGCACCTGCATCATACGCCGGCGACCCGGGGTCCTTTCCAGATCCCATCCCTGCTCTCTCTCCCATTCACTTCCTGTCTCCCTACCACAGCCTATGCTCTCTACACTGTCCTGTCAAATAAAGGCAAAGAAGCCCAAAAATATACTTAAAAAAAGGAGTTTACAAAAGCTAGCTTTCGGTCGTTAGACCTTCTTCAGCCAGAGTAAAACATACTGATAGTTCTTGGAGCGGGCTAATATACATTGTGTACACCTGTGTCAATTAACAGGCATCAAGCATCCACATTCTATCAGATGTCTCAGTCAGTATTACATAAGAAAAAAGATAACATCAATCAGGCAACACATATTAAGTCCATACTGTGCACACATCAAGCTACAGCCATCATAAAGCAGAGCAAAGACAAGTCAAGTCAAATAAACATACTTAAATCAAAATCTTCATTTAGACCTGATGGTTGTAATGCTTGTTGGGTATCAATCCAGTAGAGCTGTAGAGCTTCCTGTCGACATTACCCCCTCGCTGTAGAGAAAACGGCTCTATACCCTGGAATCTAAGGGAAGAGGATGGGGTGTAGCAGACAGTAAAAAAAAAAAACCTGGTCACAATACCACTGTCAACTGCTGCGACTCATCTACCTGGGATTTACGATGAAGCATATCAGATTCAGCATATCAGATTCAGCACTTTAAAACATGTCTGATATCAGTAATGTAATGTGAAAGAACTGTTGAAAATGTACATTGCTTGCCTTATGTAGCTCACTGGTTTAAATGATTTCCAAATGTGAATAATGTGTTATATTATGTATGCTGGCATACATATAGCGTCATATAATAAAGAGTTGTTTTTATTTACTTTAGCTGTTAAACCTCCTTTGTTGAACCAAAATGCTAGTTACCACAAAGAAAGAAAACTGCCTGCCTGCTGATCTTTTTACATTATATTTTACAATGTGTAAATCTTCTCTTTTTGGTCTTGCTCTTAATATTTGGAGCTTGGATGTGTGTGCTTTGGTTGAGGACCATTCAGGAGTGCCGCCGGATCACGTTGGAAGAAGGTCCCAGGAGAACCCAGGAGGTGCAGGCGCAAGCAGTGGAAGGCAGTGATGACTCACGGCAGGGTGGTAATGGCATGGAAAATCAGAGAATCAGAGAAAATCAGAGTTAGAACAGTCTCCATCAGATTTCAGGGAATGTGAGTTATATTGCATGTGAAACCATATACAGATGTTGGCTAAGTGAAGAGAGAGAAGTAAGTGGAGAGGAAAGAGAGAGGAGGAGAAAGAATAATGAAAGTTGTACCGGTTAACAGATGGGTGGATTGTGGCGGCATTAAACTATAGCAGCATAACTAAGGTATGATGTATAATAAGCCAACACCACCAAAGGAAATGGTCAGTGGCCACCAAGCCCTGGACGGGAGCTTACAGCAGAGGCAGTCCTTTCCAATAATGCCCTGAGGAGGTGTGGCTTACCATACACCATCCCTAACTAAAGGGGTCAGTAAATAGAAAAGTTTTGAGTCTAGACTTAAAGGTGTTGAGAGTGTCCGCTTGACGAATGTTAGAAGGGAGTTTGTTCCACAGTACAGGTGCACGATGGCAAAATGCTCTTCCTCCCATTGTGGATTTTGATATTCTAGGAATTACTAGGAGACCAGCATTCTGTGACCTTAGGGGTCTAGAAGGGTGGTAGGGAACAAGTAAGTCTTTAATATATGCTGGAGCAAGGCCATTAAGGGCTTTATATGTTAGGAGAAGTATTTTAAAATCAATTCAGCTTTTAACAGGAAGCCAATGTAAGGAAGCAAGGATAGGAGAGATATGTTCATATTTTTTTGTCCTAGTGAGTGCTCGTGCTGCAGCATTTTGTATTAGATGAAGGTTTTTGATGCAGCTAGTACCACATCCAGAGAACAGTGCATTACAATAGTCAAGTCTGGAGGTAACAAATGCATGTATTAGTTTTTCTGCATCCTCAAAAGAAAGGAATTTTCTGACCTTAGCAATGTTGCGTAAATGAAAGAATGAGGTTTTGGAGATATGCTTTACATGACTATTTAAAGAGAGGTCTTGATCAATATACACCCCAAGGTTCTTGACCTTTGTGTTAGGTGTGAGTGAAAGGTCACTAAGCCTGCAGCACGTAGCTGTGAGAGCGACACCACTCTGCTCAACAACCTGAGCAGCTTCTTTGCACGATTTGAAGCACAGAACAACACATGCCCACAGAAAACACCACCACCTCCATACGACCAGCCTCTGTGCCTGTCTGCTGCCAGCGTGAAGAGGACATTCTCCGCCATCAACGCTCGGAAAGCAGCGGGTCCAGACAACTTCCCTGGTAGTGTGCTGAAAGACTGCGCAGAGGAGCTGAAGGATGTCTTCACAGACATCTTTAACACCTCCCTGAGGCAAGCCTTTGTCCCATCATGCTTCAAGACTGCCACCATCATACCTGTGCCAAAGAAATCATCCCCAGCCTGCTTCAATGACTACCGCCCTGTGGCACTGACACCCATCATCATGAAGTGCTTTGAACGACTAGTCATGTCACACATCAAATCCACCCTGCCTACCAACCAGGACCCATACCAGCTCGCATACAGAGCGCAACGATCTACAGAGGATGCCCAGGAGGACCCAGCCCTAACTCACCTGGACAAGAAAGACTCATATGTGAGAATGCTGTTCATAGACTTCAGTTCAGCATTCAACACCATAATACCACAACAACTCATCTGCAAACTGGACAAACTGGGCCTCAGCACCTCCCTCTGCAACTGGCTGCTGGATTTCCTCAGCCAGAGGCCTCAAGCGGTGCGTGTGGGCAACAATGTCTCAAACAGCATCACCCTGAGCACGGGGGCTCCACAAGGCTGTGTGCTCAGTCTGCTGCTCTTCACCCCGCTGACACATGACTGCACACCAACCTACAGCTCTAACCACCTTGTGAAGTTTGCGGACGACACAACGCTGGTGGGGCTCATCACCAAGGGTGATGATACCCATTACAGGAAAGAGGTTGAGCTCCTGACCACGTGGTGCAGAGACAACAACCTCCTGCAAGACCAAGGAGGTTATTGTCAACTTCCAGAGAGGCCACACCTGTCACCACCCACTGACCATCGACGGCGCTGCGGTAGAGAGGGTGAGCAGCACCAAGTTCTTGGGGGTGCACATCAGTGAGGACCTCTCCTGGACTACCAACACCACATCACTGGCCAAGAAAGCACAACAGCGCCTCTACTTCCTGCGCAAACTCAAGCGGGCAAGTGCCCCACCACACATCCTGACCACATTCTACACAGGAACCATTGATAGCATCCTTTCCAGCTGCATCACTGTGTGGGGCGGTAGCTGCACTGGCTACAACAGAAAAGCTCTACAACGCATAGTGAGAACAGCTGAGAGGATAGTTGGCGGACCACTCCCCTCCCAGCAAGACATCTACACCACCCGCCTCACCTTGACAATTGTCAAGGATGCAACCCACCCCGCAAAACGCCAGTGTGTCTACTGTCGCGGAACCTAGCTACCAGTTAAGTGGAGAGGACTAATTTGGAACAATGGTATCCAAATGACAATGATTTGCGCCTTAAAGATGATGATACAACTTCATGAAGGATTAATTAGCCTATGCATGAAACAACGGCAAAAAAAAACTAACGATCGATTTGTCGTTTTTATTAAAGGATTGCCAAAAATGAAACACATTTCTCCTGTAGGCCTACAAGACACATGTGTGTATGAAAAAAAACAAGTTGTTCCAAGCTGTAACATTATCATGGCATAACAAAGCCAACAAAGCTGTGACATTTCAACAATCTAAGCTACCAAATTGAAAATATTGGCCGACTTTATTTATGGCATCTGTTTGGAAGCACTGTGAAGGAAAGCAATAGAATCCACTGGGCCAGGGTTTAGCCTATTTCGACGCGCTTCCAGCACGCTACCAGCTGAACTGAATGCGCGCTCGCTCGAAACACTGGATGCAGGAACGCAAAGCACCGCTCTTGCCAGCATCGAGAGGAGAGGGAAATCATAAGTCTTAGAAAGTCTCTAATGCAATATGGGTAAACCCGCGGATATCCATGGGTTATGGGTTGACCCGCGCAACACTACCGCACACTGTTCAGCCTCCTGCCCTCTGGAAAGAGATACAGAAGTCTCCGCTCCCGCACCACCAGGCTCACCAACAGCTTCATCCACCAGGCTGTGAGACTGCTGAACTCTCTACCCTCCCGGCTCCCAGCCAGCGGAACCACCAGACTGGCAGAAGTATAGGAAGACAGATTGGACTCAACCCACACACACTCCCCAACAAGGAAACAAACACTCTGAACTAAGAACTAAAAACAACACTCTTGACTGAAAACAACTACCTCTGCATTGCAAATTGCACACACCTGCTGCTATATATTTTAGTACTCTTTTTTACCACTATTTATATTACTACCACTGCTGCTACAATCTTGTGTTGCATTAAAAACAACAACAAAAAACCCTTACCCACCACAACCTGGGACTACCTCAAGTAGACGAGTATACTACTTCCCAGTGTACACTGTTGGAACACTTACTATATATTATGTCTTGTGTTGTTATATCCTGTATGTTACCTACTGTAAGTATAATGCCCTAAGCCTACTTGCACTTTTTCTTTTTTTACTTAACATTACCTTATTGTTTAGAACTGTTCCATCAGGATTGTTCACTGATGTTCGGAAGTTCACGACGACCCGACTTCACCCCTCATGATCTGTACCAGTTTATCATTAACAATCCATCACCATACACAGGTTCATTGATGAGCTCATAATAAAAGTAGCCATTACCATAACACTGCCCTGATGCCGATGTCTTAACTTTAGAGTAGGCTATGCACTGTTTACTTCTATGATTCCTGCACTCACTATTTGACATTACTTTCTCCAACCGTTGTTACAGGCTACAGGAAACAGCATACATCTCAGACACAAATAAATGTTTGTCTTGTTTTAAACGCGGACTTGTACGCCATTACGCTGGATCTGTTGTTCAGAACTGTTGTTCTAGCAACGAGAGGGACACAGCGTTAGCCAGCATTAGCTAATAGGTACCACACACCAAAGAGGTTAAAATGGGTTCTTTTTGGTTACACACTGCCGACTACAAAACGTTAAATGTAATGTTAAGCCTTTTCTGGCTAATTTTATTAATCTTACCTGCAACAAAGTGATCGCCACACAAGCTTTGGTATGTCGAGGGTTTAGTATCTTCCCTCGTGTGTTGATGGTTACTACATCTAGGTGCTCAACAGTATAATGGCATGATGGAAGTTTTTCTGAAAGTAAACACTTTCAATGTTTTATACCTTTCAATTATCATTTGGTACTGTGCTCCTTATTCCTCGTTGTTAGCCGTGGTAGACTACTGGTAGTCCATGTCCAAAATGGCATTTACTTTTGCTCTGACGTCACGTGGGATGGGTCAATAGTTATATCACTGAGCTAAATCCGTACTATGGTTGCTAATAGAAACACAAGTGTGTGGTAGGCAGCAACAACACCTGCTGGCCTGGCCTCAATGATCGTTCCCTTGTGGCTCTGTCGTACCAGGTCTTCTGAGCTGCTTGGGCCATCTTCATGTTTTCCTGCACCTGTTCTGCCAAACATTCCATTTTATTGCGCATTTTTAGGACGTAAGACAGAATGCTCATACCTTGCCGAAGCTGCTGGCCTTCCCATGCCTCCTTCAAGATGTCCAGTGGTCCCCTCACCAATGGAGAGAAGCCTGTTGATGCTTGGGGCACCTCACGGTAGGCAAACAGAAGATTAGGTAACCATTCGTCCCAGTCAGCCCCTGAATCTGCAACAAACCTGTGCAACATGTTCTTCAATGTTTGGTTAAATCTTTCCACCAGCCCGTCTGTCTGGGGATAATATGGTTTGGTTTTAATCCCCTTAATGCCCAAGTACTGGTAAACTTGCTTGAGCAGCTTAGACGTAAAACTTGTGCCCTGGTCAGTCAACATTTCCTGTGGAATCCCCACCATGGTCACCAGCTGTAGTAATGCATTGGCTACTTGCCGTGCCTTCACCTGTCTTAGGGGAAATGCCTCAGGATATCTCGTAGCATAATCCACAATAACCAATATATAGCGGTTGCCTCTTCTGCTTCATTCCAGGGGCCCCACTACATCCATCCCCATACCTGCATACTTGTCGCTTTTCGGCGACAATCGCCGTTTTTATTGTCAATTAGGTCATTCTTCACGTGAAGAAGGTGCGCTGCGCTTGCATTAGGCCTCATTGACATCTGGGCCGATCGGAATCTCAACTAACTGAGCTTGCGCCTGTCAAGAACTTGTGTCATGCTTGCGTGCCATGTCATACAGTTAGCCTATGTTTTCAGCAAAATGCTTAACAGCAAGCAATACAATACACACATTAGCTATTTGTAATGTTAATTTCTGCATTGTCTGACCGTCTTGCTAACTAAAGTTAACCATTTAGCTTGCTACGTAAGTGCAAAGCGGTGTTTCTCTATGGCTCTGCGTAAGGGTATTCCAGATAGCCAATCATTAGCCCCTAACTTAAGCCAGATGTTGCTCTGCTGCCCTGAGTTCTGGCTACTACTTCAATTCTGATTAACGACACGTTATGGAGGTTGTCGTGTGCGCAGCAGTCATTCAAGTCAGCTGGAAGTAGCCCAAACGTAGCCTTACTTCTAAAGCGTTTTTGATGTGTTGATGTGGGTAAATGTGACTATTTAGACAACAGCTGGTGCGAGAATAATACATTGCAATTTGACATCTTGTTTCATTGGATGCGCCGCATTACCTGTAAACAATGTCTATTTAAAATTTGCCGAACGTGCAAGGCTAATGTACCAAACTCGCCGACAGCTACATTTTGCATCCAAAGCTGTCATTTAATATATTTGGATTGCATTGTGTGCTACAGACTTGTAATGAATATTCATGTTAGAGGTTGGCTGAATAATGCACATCCCTATTATTAGTATGTAATGTGTATGTGAGTCTTGTGTATGGATGCTTTTGATGTTTACGGTTGTTTCATTTTTAACCATAAATCTTGCTTCTGTGGAGGTTAAATGTCCCAGGTGGGATAATTAAATAGTTCTTGTCTTGCCTTAGATTCTCCAGTATGCTGTTAGTTGGTGGGCAGATGTTTCTGATACAGGAAGGTACCCAGCACTCACCAAAACAGACAAACAAACAAACAAACACCACTGATTGAGTCATCTTTCAGTTACTTGTCAGAACTCATTGACTCAAAAAATGGCAGCATGAGCATCAGCACTCTGAGTGCCATCCAAACAGTGAAACACACCATGGTGACCCAAAAGAAAACTGCAGTAGCCAGTGCCAATGCTGCCAATGCTGCTGCTACTGCTGGTGGTACTGGTGCCACTGCTGCTGCTGCTGGTAGAACTGGTGCTGTTGCCAATGCTGTTGACATCTGCTGGTGGGCCCCTGGCCGTGCCACTGGACTTGTCACTGCTGATACTGGAGCTGATAGAGACAAACCCACGGCTGTTGATGCCCTCTCCTGCCTATCTCGAGCGACTTCTCCTTGAAGCAGAGAGAACTGGTGGTGCAGAGCCTTCCACCTCTGTTGCCAAGCCAGGCTGTTCATGTGTTCACATTCCTCATGTGCTTGCTGTGTCCTCATAAAGCTGCAAAACATCTTCCTCATGTCTGCCATCCCGGTGTCATCCTGCTCATCCTCATCATCACTTACTGGCATCTCTCCCCGAGGAGCTGATCTCCCTTCTGCCATTGTCGTCTTCTTCTTGAGCCTTCGCTCCCATACTGTTGCATGCTCTCCATGGTTATACTTCCCTCTAGCCACTGGAAGTTCTTTGGCTGCCACCAAATGTGAAGTAGTGCGGTGAATGGCTGAGGCAATCACCAGGACAGTATGGTTCCAGTGCAAAAGACATACAATGTTTATTTTAAGCTGACGGCAGGAAGACAAACTGGACAAACTACACAATGAACACGAAATAGCTAATAACTTTGACACTTCACATCTGTGCAGATATAAACTATGTCAATACATAAGGGATCCTCTCCCCTCAGAGGCCCTGTCTCTTCTCCCCTTCCATTACCTGGCCACTGGTATTAATGCCCATGACTCCTCCCCCCAAGAGCCAACTAAATTAACACTCATTTTTTTCTTATTTCATCTCCCAGTACCTTGAATACATACAACAGCTTTTATGCCACATTCCCATACGCTTCAGTTGATATTTACAGCTCAATACAGCCAGTATAATAGTAGACAAGATACAGTCACAAAACACCCCTACTTAGAGTGGAACAGTCCATTGTTTGGCGCTCCTACGACAATAAGGAAGTGCCCGTAGTTGCGCTCTGTTTGGCAGGCGCTGGTCACGCTCACAGTATGTTCCATTACTTTTCATACTTATAAGTGTCCTTGGTTTTGCAGGCACACGGCCAGGCACGCATCATGCCCCTCTGCCCGCGATCTCCCTCCAGACACAAAACACACACAATAAATGTTTCCGCATTATTTCATGCCCTACTGCTACACACACTGTTCATCTTGCGGTAGCGCCCTACATTACAATGTGCTGATGTATGTATGAGCGCTATTTTTAGTGATGGTCACATGCCGCTTTGTCACAGTGACATGAAAGTAACCTGCCTCCCTCGCTCCTCACATGGTATCAGAGGGCATCAACTGGGTTAAAACTCCACCAGTCACCGGACTTGAATCCAATTGAACTGGTTTGGCACTCCATGAAGGACTATATCCGCAAAGAGGCAAAGCCAGGCACAAAACAGGAGCTTGTCCAGGCTGTAAATGTGTTCTGGGACACAAAACTGACCGTGGATTTCTGCAACAGACTTATTACTTATATGATAGATCTAGTTTTTAGTAACAAAGGAGGGCAGTGGGAAATGACAAATTTTTCTTGCTGGTTGAAATACTGTTTGTGATTACATATAGCATCTTTAAATTTCTTTTTTCAAAAGTGAACTGGTGTTAAAATAATTAAAATAATAAAATTAAATAAAAAAATTAAATAAAAAAATAAAATAATTTTGAAATAATTTAAGGGATTTTATTTGATGTGTTATAATGTATATGTGTGGTGGCAGAGTGTGTGTGTGTGTGTGTGGGGGGGGGTTACAGACAGGTTTTTGTGTGTGTGGGAGTAGGGGGTACATGGCTGGAGGTCAGATGTCTGAAGGGGTACATGTCTATGAAAAGTTTGGGAACCACTGAAACAATGCAGTTCGGAATGTAACATCTAGGGGCAAAAAATTATAGTGAGAAGAAATAAAATGGTAAATAGATTATTTGTTTCTTTCTGCATGCTTACTCAAGACTAATAGATTAGGGATACAGTATAAATCATAGGTCGGGAGGCTTGAAGTATGCAAGACAGAGCCAGAAGCACCAGAGTAAACCTTTTTTGAATCACAGGGGCTCTGATAATGTGAAGTGATGCAGACCTGACGTTGTTGTAATTGTAATGTACATTGTGCCTGTTCTGACTAAACAGATAGTATCCTAGTTTATGTACAAGGGGCACTTCACTAGTAGCAGCAAAGGTAGGGAGTACAGAAATGTTGCAGCTTGAGTGCTCACTTTGGGAGTACACTTCGGTTAATGCCTGAAGTTCCTGCATCTTAAGCTGGCCAAAGAGTATGCCTAGATTACTGAATATTACATATGTTACAGTTAAAGTTGTGTCAACTGAATAATCATGGGGTATATATGTGTATGGCAACAGCTCATCCAAAAACTGAATACATACATCTGTAGGGACAGAGACAGAAAGGAGTAGGGAGGGGGGTGATGACAGTATTGTTGTCGCTTTCTTTTTCTACTCCACCTGGAGCTTTTGGGTGTTCAGTATTGGCCAATGCAACAACAAGAAAAGAAAGGGGAAAAAAGAAATATATCTATCTATGACGTTGGTACATATGCTATATGTATACAGTTATGTAAGCTTTATTCTGACCGCAAACAAGACATATACAAGAAGTCACGCACACACACACACACACACACACACAGAGCTAGAAACAAGAAATAGCACACCCACAGAAAGCAACACACTAGTGACTGTGACTGTGCAGGATGTATGTGCATTTTCTTGATTAGCCAGTTGAGATGGATTGTTAAATGTGGTTTAGGTCTATGATTTACTTCAAGGGCTTAGGTTTGCATAGGGACCGACCAATATTTGGGGAGGACTAAATAGTCCCTACCAAAAATTAGCAATATTTTGATGGATTATTTCACATATTTATTTCTGAACTCAACGAAATAATTTTAGATGGCACGTTGTTCTTTCATCGTGCCACTGACTGCCAGCATTCCGTATTATCTATGCTGTAATTTCATAGGCTTAAAGGATCTGCCGGCTCACATTCTTGTGGAGGAAGACAGGAAAGGGTCTCTTAACAGAGGTAAAATGGCACTCTCAAAGACCATGAAACGCAAAGTTGATGTAGAAAACAGGTCAGATGACTGGACTGAAAAGTACGCATTTATCATGCCAACCTTCCGAAATGTGTCACCAGTAATGTGTCACCAGCTAATTTGCAGCGAAACTGTTTGCTGTTGCGAGTACAATCTACGTTGTCACCACAACACAAAACATTGTAATTTCGAGAAAAAACGCCACATTGAAATCTGCCTACTCCCGTGCAAGTGGCATTATTACTCGAACTTTAAATGGTCTGCATTTACATAACATACTGCTTATCTACTCCTACGAGCACTCAAGGTGCTTTATAACATATGCCTCTCATTCACACACACTCCGGTGGCAGTGGCTGCCATGCAAGGTAGCATACTTGGGAGCAATTGGGGTTCAGTATCTTCCTCGATGTGGTCAGATGGAGTGGGGCACGAACCTGCAACCCTCCGGTTGCCAAACGATACCTCTACCACCTGCGCCACCTGCGCCACCATCGCCCCTTTAACTGCTCAGGAGAGGGTGACGTGTGCATCCCTGCAGCAGGCTGCTATGCAGACATAACCGGCCTTTCAAGATGTGCACGATCACCGTTCTGGAGGAACTTGCCCCCGACAAATCAAAATTATTGCATCTGTCAAACAGGTAGGCCTACCTCTATCTGACTCAACTAATGAACGTCGTGTGCACGTTTTGGCAGAGCAAGTGCAGAAAGCTGTTAAGGAAGCCAAATACTTTTCGCTAGCTATTGATGAGTCCACTGACAACACAGATGTCTCACAGTTGTGCGTTTTTGTCAGATACTTTGACGGCATTGCTTCCGCTGCAGGACAACACCACTGCACCACTATTTTCATTTTGATCCGCACAATTTTGGAATCCGGCCCGCGGGCCGCCAGTTGATGATCAGTTTTAGCACCCAGAGAGTAGGCTGTAGGCCTACAGCCCTTGTTCCAAGGGTATTGTGGTGTTGCATGATAAACCAACCCTGAGAGATTATGATATTAGCAATCAGGTTGGTATAACCATCTATGGTAGGCTAAATTGATAGGCTTAGGCTAATTACTGTTATTAGTGTAGCCTGCTAAGACTATTATTAAAGCTAACTTTGAAGTTAAAGTTAAAGCTAACTGAACTATGTTATTTAAGCTAAGACATAGCCTAACGAATAGGCTAATTAGTGTAAAGGAATATGCATATGTAGGCTAAGCTTGTAACAGCTTAAACCAGAGCTTGAGGATACGGTTTGTCAAATTCATAATTAATTAAAGTAATGCAACAATAAAGGCTATTATATTATGCAACTCAGAATACAGGTGAAAAAGTAGCCTAATATCTACCACTGATGTTAGAATAGATGTCAGAATAGTTTTGGATCCATGGTGTTCATTTGAACGGTAGAGGGTGCACTCACACCACGGAAAATGTCAAAATAGCTGGCAGCATGCCATACCTGACAAGCGATTGTTCAGCTAAAAGCCATTTTCTCGTCTAGTAGTCTACAAGTAAAATGGAAACGTGGAATGTTTTGTGCTAATAGCGAATTGAAAGTGAAGATGTGCCCATTTAATTGCGTTTTTTAAAAGACACTTTTAATAACTGAAGACTCGGCTTGGCTACTTCAAAGGGCTGAATGCCGAGAGGTTAGATAGAGAGATTCCTATATCCAATTGTAGCTAAATTCTTTCATTTTTGTCTCATTCTTCTGACCAAAAATATTTTTTAAAGATAATCATAAATTAGGT
Organism: Limnothrissa miodon; assembly: GCA_017657215.1. Lineage (NCBI taxonomy): Eukaryota > Metazoa > Chordata > Actinopteri > Clupeiformes > Clupeidae > Limnothrissa > Limnothrissa miodon. Next base: position 259,977 of record JAGFZM010000849.1, on the reverse strand, counting down.
GTTCTGTAATCTACAAATTGTAAACGAAACCCCTATGTAAAGTACTAAGAAGTGAAGCGTTTTTAGTCTAAGCCTAGTTTTAATAGGGGAAAAAATCCTATAGGCCTGCCATGGATGCTGTGTTTGGAGGTTTATTATTATATGCCTACATTTTGGTGTGTAAAATATTTTTTCACATAATTTTAAGTTTTTAAAATACATGTTAAGTCCAAGTCACATTAACTCAATTTTAGCCATAGCCTACGAAAAGGGAAAAAGGGTTTTAGATGACCATTGCAAATAATGTGTCTCAGGTAGGCCTATTTCCACTAATCTTGAATGTTGCGAATGATCATATAGCGGTTAATCAATTCGCCAGGGCCACATTTCCACTAGAAACAGATTTTGTATTCGAATGAGAGCAAATATCTGTGAAATTACAATTTTTTATTCGCACAAATAAAGCGCGCATAAACACCTATTAGCCTATTCTTTTGCGAAGAGCAAGCGGGTCCGAGACAAATTGCTCTTTGTGAGTTACACAAAGGCACAGCCTCCCCCATTCCTGCGTTAGAGATGAGTAGGGTTTTTTGTTTGTTTTACTTTATTTATAAAATTAATCCCACAATATCCTAAGTAGCCTACACGTTTGCCGCGAAAATGTCGTTTAATGCTTGTACCAGGGTCAGATTAATTTATTTTCTTTTAAATTGGTCATAACGACATACTAATATTGGATATACGCCAGAATGGAGGCGTTAGAAAATATGTCGATTCAAAGAAAATGTGCTCCAAACATTTAAAGGTTTAGCTAAACTAATGATTTATTCGGTCATCTGATTTTTTATAACACAATTGTAGTATTAGGCTAAAGCCTTATAGCATACAACTCGCCAAATATCAAGAAGAAAACTTTAGTAAGATTTCGAGGGAAAAAAATATCCCCAATTCCATTGGCACCACAAGATGGCATGTGATATTTGCAGCGGCAGGAATTCAGCCTTAGCCTGCACTCTATCCTGCACTTGTGAGGAAATTGCCCTCTGAAATTCCCTGCGCTATGGCAAACCAAGAAACGACAAGAAACTATTGTTCATTTATGTCGGGTTGAATAAGCGAGGTTGTGAAAATGAACACTGACAAGACTCTTAATTCTCGTTTGGTTTTTGTTAAACGCTTAATCTAGTCTTAATGAATGATGAAAGGAAAATGTATACATATGCATATATTTTTATTTGTTAAAGATTTACTGTAAATTGAATCAGAAACATGATTAGAAATTAAGCTAAAATGTGTCTTATGTAAAAAAAAAAAAATGAATAATTGGTATCCACACACATATTCCACAATTTAATAGGCCCATATTTTGACCACTGGTGGGTTGTTTTCTTGTCTACATGACAATTAGGCTTATAGCGAAAATGCAAATGCCATATCAGATTCTTGACAGGCAACAGAATCAATTAAATTTTAATTATTTTGGTGAAATTATAAAAGAAGATTTAGCCTTATTATATATGTACGTTTAATGTCATATAAATTACTATTTGGTCCCAGTTTGGAGAGATTGCTTTAATTGTCATATTTGCAGTCCCCCTTACCAACTGTACAAGAAATGTCATTCTTTTCTCTCCATTTTCTGTGTGACAAAGAGGCTGTGCATTTTTGTTGTTTAATTACTCCCCCTTATCTCTATCTGTATTTGCATAAATGGACAGCCGCCTCGCGGACAGTATTCTAATCAAGGGGCGGGGGGTTGGGGGGAGGGGCTCTCTAATCATGGGCGTGCATTTGAATGCTCAGCTCATGAATATGCATCAGACAACCTGCAGCATCGGGGGCCTCAATCGGTCAGCTTCCCCTCGCGCACACACACACGGAAACATGCTCTATCCCAAATACGATTACACACACTCACTCACAAACACACATAAACATACACACGCACACATACACATGCTGAGGCACTCACACACTGAAGTCCTGTCAATAACAGTTATGATGGAAAAACTCCTCCTCCTCCTCTCAATTCAGTTCAATTATAAATAGTGTTGCCAAAGCATATAGTGTACAGTATAAACATTTTAAAACATCATGACATGAAAGTTGCCATTATTTAACTAAACAGAAAATAACAAATTTACACATACACACACACACAGTTAAATATCATAACCATAACCACATTTGTAATCATGTACTTTGTATGACACTTTTTAGTGACAGTCTACTAATTACAGAGGTTATCACTTACAGTATTAAGTCAGTATCAGATGAAAATGAGAATAAATCGCATTTGCACAATATTATTTCCTTTCTTTCCATATATTTGGAAAGTTTATTTTGGAGTACTTTTTTTTTTTTTAAGTTCATTAAGAATGGATTTTCTGTCTCTCGTGTTCTGTCTGTCAGAGTGAGGAATATGTGTCTCTGCCCTGCTGTGAATCTGTGGGTGTGAGAGAGATAGGGGGTAAGAGTATGGACAGACTGGCACCTGTGCGGCAGGTAAAGCGCACCCCTCCCCTGGAGCCCTGCCTCCCCACCCTTCAGATTCAATCTATGAAGGAGAGCAACCAGGCCGGTTGTGGGCCAGCGGGTATCTGCACTAAATCTCCACTTCAGTTCTGAGCCTTTGCAGGCTTTTGTCCATTTAACATGAAGCCTTTTCAGAGCACCCTCGCTCTCTCACACACACTTAAACTCACACACACACTCTGCTACGCTTCCAATATATATCTGCGGCAAACGTGGCCTTGTAATAAGCATAGCGCTATTACAGCCACCACTCATTGTCTGCCTCTATGGCGGTTTGTCCTGGCAGGATCTACCTTGGGCTCCACGCCGAGATCCACCTCTCTACAATTCTCCCACACCGCTTCCTTCTAGTGGGACAAATGTGGGTAAGAGAATGTGGTGTAATGACAGTGCTTGCTGCGGGATGTGCTGCTGCATGGGCAAAATTCTCTAAAGGACACAGAGTTTTTAGTTTTCACTCTTTCTCTCACTCTTTCTTTTGCCTGCTTAAGGGAAGACTTTCTTTGTTATGGTAATGAGCCCCGAGCCGGAGAAAAAAAAATAAATTTCTCCATTACTGCAAACACACATGCTACACACGCAGTAAAGATGTTGCACTAAGTTCAAAAGCAACTATTCCTATCAGTAGAAAAAAAAGAAACCCTACAAAACTTTATTTTTAAAGTCATATATGTGTGTGTGTGTGTGTGTATGTGTGTGTATATATATAAACAAATAGAGTTGCTTTCAAAGACAAATATTTTTAAAGGTGCTCTTGCTGCTGTTTTGCACTTTATCTCACTCTGAATGAGAAGCGAAAATGTAAGTAAAAAAATATTATTCTGCTCTCTTTTCTTTTCAATCGCTGGTTCCTTTTTATTTATGAATTCATTTCTATGTATTTATCCCCTGTTTCCTGTGTGTCTGGGCGCACATGCAGATGACGATTGGTCATTTGTGTAGGGCCGCCCCCTCCCATTCTCTTGCGGGCTGTTTTGTGTTGGACTAGCGAGTTCCCCTTTAAGGCGGTTGAAGAATGTGCTCTTCTCTGGCTGTGAATGGGGCCCAGCCGGGCGGCAGCTTAAAAAAGGGGGGCCCAGTGTTTTATTCTGCAACACATCAATAGGACGTCAAGCAGCGCTTGGGTCTGACAGCCCCGGGATTAAAGGCTTTCTAGCAGATTCCGTAGGCCCCACCCGCTAGCCCACACACTCCAACAATAGGAGCAAAGAAACACAGTCTTAACTCTTCAAGTACTAAGTTGTAATTTGCAGGAGGTTACAGGCTACAGGGCTGGCAGTGAGCCCAGCCCCTGCTCCTGATGATATGAGTGAAGGGAAAGGAGAAAGAGGGAAGATGGACGGAAGGAAGGTAAAAAGAGTTGGGAAAAGAGAGGGCATGAAAGAGGCAAGAGAGAGACAGAGAGGTTAAAGAGCTGGCAGTTTTTCCTGCCCTCACCCACATGCCTCTACATTCAAGTAACCCTTTTCCCAGTTCTCTCTCTCTCTTTCTCTTAGTCTTTCTTTCTGTGCTATAAATCTTGTGTCTTCAGAAAAGCAGTTGATTAGGAAACAATGATAGTGATCATTTTGTCTGTGGCTTCCAACAAGCACAGATAAGAGCAGACACTCACATCTGTGAGTTTGATGGCAGACTGTATCCAAGTGTGTGCGTGTGTGTGTACTGACCATGGAGGGGAATAGCCTCAGGTTGTGCGCCCGATCCTGGGGAGTCACTAATCCGTGCTATCGCTGTGACTCCAGAGAGGCACACTATATGTGTGTGTCTCTGTGTATGTGTGTGCATAGGAAAGAGTAAAGCTCCCTGGCAACCATGCTTAACATTAGCCAGATGCCTCTTTGAAGCAAACTTTGATGCTGGTTGATTCTGTAGCGACAACAAACAGTTGTTATTGTTCTTTTATTTTGACAGCGTTTCCGAGTGCAGAGTTAGAACAAAGCCAGGCAACACACACTCAAACTAGTGTCTGTATGTGTGTGTGTACATGCCTGGGCCAGTACCTCATTGAAATGAGTAGGTTACCTCTAGGAAGCTATAAATCTCAGTTAAACCCCAGTAACCGCAACCCCGACAATCACACACACACACACACACACACACACACACACACACACTTTGCAGTAATTTGTTTGAAGCCAGCTATATAAAATTTATTTTACTCAGTTAGAGACTGAGGGGTTTTGCATCAGGAGTGTTTTATTTCCCTTGTAATCTCTGAATGATATGAACAGTATTTGGTGTCCAGTCACAAGTTTCCATCGGATTATGTGACGGCTCTTCCAAAGGCAACAATGGCATCTTGTGGCCACTACCAGCAATTACCATCAGGTGGCGCAACATATTACTTTCAGTGTCTGAAGAGAGAAAAATAAAAAGAGAGCAAGTTGTCTCGCCAAGTTCTTTTCGTTGTGAAAAAAATAAGAAAAAGAGGGAAATAGACAGAGAGAGAGGAGAGATTTTGCACAGGTGGAGTGTGGGAGAGGAGAGTATAGGAGTGTTTGCATTCCAGTGATTGTTTAGGTGTTTGAGGGAGCTCCAGGAGGGTTTTAAGAGAAAACATTAATCTGAATGTTGACTTTGCCTTGTCAAGTGGACTGGCAGTGTGGACGTTCTGAGGCTAAAACATACTAGCTCTCTTAGAACTTGCGTTGTCTTGTAGAGAGAGGGGCGAGAGAGAATGATGTGTGTATGTGAGAGATAAAAAACACATCCTCACTGAGATAGTGAGCTATGCATCCTTGTGTCTGCATAGATTGAAAAGGTTGTGTGGGGGGTTAGTCAAATGGTTTAGTTTATTTTGAGACATTGTTTGATTGGGGTTTATTGCTTTGGGTTGTTTATTTTTGGGTTGTTTATGTGTATATGCTGATGTATCTGTGTGTGTGTGTGTGTGTGTGTGTTTGTGTATATTGGCGCTTTTCCACTGGCCCGGTTTAGCCTGGCTCTACTCGGCTCTATTAGACTTTCCCACCGGCCCAAAGTACCTGGTACCACGTACCATTTTTCGTACCTGCTTCAGCCAGGTTCCATTCAGGCCAAGTAGGCCCAATTATGTACTGTGCTAAAGTATGGCGTGAACTGAATGACGTCGCTAATAGTTAATAATAGCTAATAGGTAGTCGCAAACTTTAGGTTACACACTCTAAAAAATAACACCTTGGCGGAACTTAAAAAATTAAGGCAAGTATTTGCATCGCTCTTTTTAAGTATTCCCAACAAAGCAATTATTCAGTGCTGCCAACTCATTCTTTTGTCAATGCCGACTCAATTTTTAAGTAGGCTAAACCTAATTTCAGTTGGCTTCAAAAGCTAAGCCATGTTGAACAAACTTAATTTCCCACAAACCTAATTATTTTTTTTAAGTACGCTAGACTTAATATCAGTTGGCTTTTAAAAACTTGGGCATGTTGAACAAACTTTATTTCTTAAGTGCCAACTTAAATTGTTAAGTATGTTATACCTAAAATCAGTTGGCTTTTAAAAGCTTATGCTGAACTTCCAAATAAGATTTTTAGTATAGTCTGTGGTTGTTCACATAATGCAATATTAACTACACTGAAAAAATCTGTTAATTTGATTAATTTAACGAAAATGTGGGCATGTAAGTGTTGAAGTACAACACATCAATGTCAATCAAGTCAAGTCAGCTTTATTGCCAGTTTCTTCACAAGCACAGGTCATACAAGAAAATTGAAATTATGTTTCTCTCTATCCCATGCATTAATAAAGGCCCTGTGTTATGTCGTAGTAGTGTACTGTAGTACTATGGTAGTTAACATTTAAATGACAATCACAGCGCATGCATCATTGGACTAAAGGCTTTCTTGTAGTCTGTGTAGCTTCTGTCCACACAGTGACGCAGCTGGAAAGGATGGTCCAACAACCTGGAAAGCAGAAGGAGATTTCAATATGATTACAACAACCTAAATCAAGTAAATAGAAATGCAGTGCTGGAGAAGTCATTGAGAAGCTCACCTGTGATTTACTCATCTTGCTGTAACTGAGCTGGGAGGTTAGCATTGCCATTCAACAGGAGCGGCACTGAAAGTGTGGGAGAGAAGGTTAGGTTGGGAAATATGGTTTAGACTACGTCCACTGTGATCCACCTTCAGACAGGGACAAGTGCACTATTTTGAATATTTATGGGCTGACATATTTGAAAGGTTTGAAAGGGCCTTACATATTCAACACATGGTCATTATGCACTCTGAATTTTGTACACTTAGTGCTTGTTGCATGCATTGCTAGTGGGAGTAGATGAGTGACACATGCAACCTGATTTTTTTTTTTTTTTTCGCAATCTCTCAGAGCCATAACAGTCCTAAGACTTTACTAACAGCGAAAACATTTTCTAAAACCTCACCTGCTCCTGTGTGAAGGGACCATAGTGGTGGTGTAAGTCATGCTTCTTTGTTCCACTCTGAAAGGTCATGGATTGGATGCCTAACAAAGCAGAATAAAAAAAGTATAAACCATTCTGGCTTGCTTTTAAGTATGGCTACATGACAATGGAAATTGCGCTACCGGTCATGGTTGGTATGTGAGCACACAGATGCAGCGAACACAGCTGTCTGTTTACAGCGACAAAAAACTCTAATGTTTGAGTTGACCAATGCAATGTCATCCTATTTTCAATGACCAAATATTTTATGTAACCATAAAAATGTAGCTAACAACTTAACACATTTTACGTGACCACAAATTTATCGCCGAAAAATGCAGGGTGGCATTTATCTTCCTAGGTCACCATTGAGCTACCATACTTATTACTACGACACTTGCTGTAGTATATGTTGTGTGTGATTTTTCTAAGCTGCTGGGACCTTGAATTTCCCCTTGGGGATCAATAAAGTATCTATCTATCTATCTATCTATTTACTTGCCCATTTAGTTAGGGATGGTTTATAGTAATCCACCTCTCCTCATGGTATTATTGGAAAGGACTGCCCCTGCTGTAAGCTCCTGTCCAGGGCTTGGTGGCCACTGACTATTCCTTGGGTTGTGTTGCCTTGCTATACATCATACCTTAGTTATGCTGCTATAGCTTAAGTTTAAGTGCCACAAACCACCCATCTGTCATGCTTTACAATTTTCACACACTCTCTCTCTCCTCTTCTCTCTTTAGCCAACATCTGTACATGTTTGCACGTGCAATATAACACAGAAATTCTGTGAAAGCTGATGGAGACTGCTCTAACTCATCTCCTCCTTCTACTTTTCCATGCCATTACCACCCTGCTGAGCGGCATCCCTGCCTTCCACTGCCTGATCCTGCGCCTCTTACCTCCTGGATGGTGCCCAACTGAGGCTGCGGGCGTTCGCCCTCCCTCTGGCATCAGGGCACATTCCACCCTGGGGGTGGCAGCCTCCTGGGCTTTCAAAGGGCGTACCAGTGCAGGACGTCTGAGCCTCAGACAATACCTTGCTAGATTTCACGCACTGGATGTCACCAGGTCAGGCGTGGTGACAAGCGTGCTCTCGGCTGCTCCCTTGACTCCGGCCTGGTTTACCTCTATGTGTTGGAGCTCCTTGAGGCGCTGTGGTATACTTCCATTAGTGACAATGCATCGTTTCGAAACGAGAACGTTACGGCTAAGTAAGTGTAGGTGAGAAACAATGCATTGTCCTCGTTGCCTTCAAGTCGCCGCGGTGTACATGCGCAAAAGAGGCAGAAGAGTCTGCATGCTCAGGCCTCTTTGTTGTGAAGCGCAATGAGACATGTCTTTTGTAAAATGCGCTAAACTACTAAAATTCAATTGAATTGAATATCTTTTGTAAAATGCACTATATAAATAAAGCTATTCCTCGCCACGAACAGTGTTGGGGATAACGAGTTACAAAAGAACGTGTTACTGTAATTTTGTTACATTTTGCAGAAACTTAATTAGTTACATTTAAAGTATCAGTAATTCATTACAGTTACCTATAGTAACAGACTTTTTCTGCATTACGGTCGCTATAACTATATATGACCTGTTAGCCTAATTAACTTATCTGTAGCTTATGCTTGGTGAACAAAATTGTTTAGTAAGTGGACCATGCGTGCGGCGTGTCTAACAATGTTGTTTTGTGCGCATATTCAGTAAGCCCACTCGGATAAAGTTGGTTATGCAAATCATTTTGATAGGCTATATTTAGTTCGTAGCCTAACGTCATTCTCCTGAACATATACTGTAAGGCTGCTAGTATGTCTGAAGTAATGTTTACAGCAATTAACTCAGTCTTTTTTTCTCATTGATCTATATGTTTGTTGTGAAATCCCACACTATTGATGTCAGTCATTATAATGACAAGTGTAGATTATTGGCTAATCAGAAGCTAGATAATATGGCCAGGCTATAACTCTGAGTGGAGGTTTTAGCCTAGGATTTGGATGAGTTTTGGGAGAAAAAAAAGTACTAACGAGTAGTGTAGTAAGTTACTGTTTAAAAGGAGTAATGAGTAAAGTAATTTAGTTACAATTTAAAGCAGTAACTAAAGTAAAGTAACTACTTTTTTTGAGTAATTTCCCCACCACTGGCTACGAATTTGATCTACTGATCTAATATTCAGAACATAGCGCCATCAGCGAGTGCTGAAACAGAGAGGATTCAAGCGGTCTGTCCAGAATCTTTGGTTGAAATGAGAGGTGACAACATCTGTTTACTGCTTGAGCTTTATTCCTCTGAAGTGAATGGTACAGTGTGTGTGTTAAATTACGTCTTTTTGGAGTTATTTAAGTTTTCTTCATTTATTTTACATTTGGCAAGTGTAGGTGTAGTGCATTATTTTAAACCTAACAGTGCAAGTGGTTACTGTTCGGACTCTGAGAAAATAGGGCTGGGCGATATAGACTGAAATGTATACCTCTATATATTTTTCTCATATCTCGATATTCAATTCAAGGCCCCTGCATGTCAAGTATTCCCAGTCCAGCCACAGGGTGGCAGCGCTGATGAGCACAAATCTGAACAGTGATCCAAGGTGACTGGAGAACCACACAGCGACAAGACAGGCAAGGACGCAAGACCCACTGAACCGGGTCACCTTTTACAGTCAGTGTCACATGAAATGGCCCGGCTGCACGCACGAACCTCCCGTGCGTCATGAGTGTGTCACGGACTATTTAATTATTTTTTTCCTTAAGAAGCTGCAGTGTACCAAACGACCACCAGGTGGCACTTGGGATCGCCCGCGACCGCGAGTGTTTTAACACACAGCCGTCAGGAAGTAAAGTTGAGCTGAAATAGGCTAGTTATACTGAATAGCCTACTGTTATTTTGTTACTGTAAATAGTCT
>JAGFZM010000849.1:230315-241270 GCA_017657215.1 Limnothrissa miodon | reverse complement strand
GTGGATCATACAGTAAATGGCCCTTACTGAGGCCTGTGTGGATCATACATGCCCCTCACTATACAGTAGGAGACCAGTAGACAGAATTTTTTCTTATATGTTTTGTGCCTTATGTTTTCTGAAGTCTATTCATCCTGCTAGGATTAGTTGGAAACTTGTTAAGCAATGCAATTGAATGTTATTAAGCTGTTCATAGTGATCGCAGTGACATAATGTGATCATAATTATTATTTTTATAATCCTTATTATGGCCAAGTGTATTTGCCCACATAAGGAATTTAGTCTCTGCATCTCTACAGCACACAGTGAAACGAAGCACACACTAACCCAGGGCAGGGCTTAGGCACTTCAACTGTGGACCACTGGGGGGTATTGAACCGGCAACCTTTCGGCTCCAAACCCAAAAAATGGAATTCAAAGAATAGGCTACCTGTAAATTTATTCAAATCTGATAGAGTTCTTAGATCAGATGTTAAATCAGATGTTACAGCTTGGACAACTAGTGTGTTTTTTCATACATGCGCACTTGTTGTGTCTGTGTGTAGGCTACAGGAGAGAGATGTGTTTTGTGCAATTTTCGCAATAGGCTTAGGCTAATTAATCTTTTGTGAACTTGTATCATCATCTTTAAGGCGCAAATCCTTGCCGTCATTTGGGTAACAATGTTTCAAATTAAAGAGGGGCTAAGCAACGTTCTGTTTTTTCCTTACATGAGCTCCCTCTAAAGACCGGTGTATTGCAATGTATTGCACTGCATTCTATTAGAGGCGGTCCGTGCTGCTGAACATTGCAAATGCTGTATCTACCGCTACAGACCAAGGTGGCGCATTCTACACCATTCGTTCGCCGTGTAATGACTCATTTTAGCATCCTAAACAGTATGAAACAGATTAATTAAATAAAAAATGTTGCATAGTGGGCCTTTAAGTCCTCTCCACTTAACTGGTGTTTTTTTTCTCGGGTCGGGTCGGATTTGGGTCACAGTTCGGCCATATTTTATGCGGGTTGGCTGGGGCGGGTTTTGAAAAATCTACTACAAACCCTTTGACCTCTAGCATCTAGCATAGGCTAATAATTTAGAGATTACATTCTCCGAAGCTCACATGCTGGAATAATTTGACTAGACAGTGGGCTTGAGATGCTGTGTCCGTCCAAATTCCAACAAGTCACCTCATCTGTTTGTGTACATTGAAACGAACGAATTTTTACCGACTACAGACAATTTAGATGGATTTTTAGCTCCCTATAAGTTTAAGAGTATTACTGTGTGTCTGACAGGGTAGGGGGTGTGGCATCACAATTGGCACAACCCTATACAGCACTATCCATTTTAGAGTCAGCTGAGAGCTAGCCACTTACCTGCCAATGACACACACACACACACACACTCATACAGGCACTCACACACGCAGGCACACAGAAATTCCTGCCTGTGATCATGATTGTGTGTGTTCATAGTCACATCTGACAGGAGTAGGCACTGAGCCTGGCGCAAGGTAATGACAAACCCCTGCCATTAGCTGTGGGCGCACGCTTGTGCGTGTGAATGTGTGTGTGTGTGAATGGTGTCATGTAGTGGCGGGTGGTCTTGACACAGGGGCAGCTGTTGATGTGGTGTTGCAGGGCCTGAATTTCATTTTTCTCCATTGGCAACTTTGGGGGGAATTACAGAGTTTGGGGGGGATACTACTTGTGAGCTGTAACTTTTGTCGCATTTCATTGACAACAACTATGTATATTCACTTAGGCCTTAAAGAAATCATTAGATGTCTTGTCTGCCATGTACACGGTAACATGCAAAAATGTAGCCTACTGAATGAGAGTGCCAACAACATTTTTTCAAGTCAGTGCATTTTTAGGAACTGTTTTGAAAGGTTGTGTGCCACTACTTTTAAAACCCTCTAAGTGTTGCGTTAAACAGCTGCGTCTTCCCTCATTTCCTCATGCACTATTCTTTAAGTGTCTCATTTAAACAAAAGAAAGAAAAGAAATAAAGAAATCTGACTGTTCTTTATTAACTTGGTTTTAAACATGGTATTCATTCAATAATTCATGGTATTCTATTGAAATTCTTTTTAACGCTATGGGTCATGGTCTCAGAAGATCACAAAGACATATCAAGGTCTAATATAGTGTTTAAGAAATTTCTTCTGGTTCCCAGAGGAAAATTTGATATTAGGCTAAATCATGGATGCGATACTAAAGTTATGTAGTATGTGGACTGTCACTGAAACTTGATGAAACGATTCTTTGATTCTGAGAGGGCAGCCCTGCACTTCTGGAAACAATGCGTTCACTCAGCTCAGACCAGAGAGCAGGCAACGTTACTAAGCATTGCAATTCAATTGGCATAGCGTAGCGCAATAAAAATCATAGCCTAAGCCTACATGTAGTTCATAGAACCCCTGGCCGCCACTTCCCTGCTTCTCTCTCTACTTCTCGCACCCCGAGGCAAACTAATTTGTATTTATTTATTATTTGCTGATTTATTTATTATTCTCATTGTGACATGTCGCGGAGGTGGCGGACCCAATTAAATATGTGCCGGATCCAACATTAGAGGTGCCAGAATCCTGTTCCGGCTTGTTCCGGCACAAATTAAGCCCTGGTGTTATTCGAGTCCTGGTCATTTCTGGTAGTGTAGGTTAACATTACCTCCTTTTCTCTGTTAGGATAATTGAAATAAACAAGGCAATGTGACATTGCAGTGATCCCTCAAGAAGTTGTCTTTTTGCAAATCAAGAGCAATACTCTGTAGGCCTACGTGCCTTCAGATTTTTGTTAATGTAAGAAAGTAATTTCTGTTAGAAATATTTACTTTGAATTAAGTCATGGCTGTATGTTTTTATGTAGTAATATACTAACATTCACAATACCGTTTATATGAATTTAAAGATGTTTTATTTGTGTTTCAGTTTAACAAATTAAAGATAAAGGACAGAAGGAACGGATTATGGCTGCGGTACAGGAAACGCTATTTGCGTGGAGAATTAATGGTGCTCTATGAGATGCAGCAGGATTTTAGCGCGGTTTTATTTTTGTTTTAAATTGTAGGTATATCCCCTTGAACGGCTAGCTTTCTGCCTCCTGAATACATTGGGAAAAAGACAGCACAGGGACAGTAATACTCAATCCAGAGCGGTATACTCAAACAAATATCAGGGGGTAAAAAGGCAGCCGATCAAAGAGAGATTCTTTGACACAAAAATCACGCTAAAATCAGCATCACATAGAGCACACGTAACGTTGACGTCTTGAAGCATTTGCTTTTAAAAGTGGAAGGGCCATTGTCTTTCCAAATCGAGCAGGTCATTTCACAGTCATAAGTTCAAGCCAAGGATATATTTCTAGCCAGGCCACCTGAAACTTACCTTTTGGCTTCCCTGTGCTACATTGATGTTAACATAACTTCTCTCATCTACACTCACACTGCTGTATTTCTTTTAGCGGGTGAAACATCATCTAGTTTTAGCCAGTGGTCCATGTTTTCATGGCTGTAAGAATGTTTAACAGAGAGAGAGAGAGCACACTGGCTTGTCTCTGCCTGCCTCTTTGTTTTTTTGTGTGGCCACGGAGGGGGATGTGGTTCAAATAAAGTAACCTAGAGATCAATCGATGGATGGACCATTTTTCTTTAGGTTACATAAATATAAAAATGGATCTGTGTGAATGTGGTTAATAGTTTCGTGTTCACATTGATCCATTATAACATTGAGGTCGTTGAGGCAGTGCAGGGATGAGTGCGGGAACCTCCCGCATTAGAAGCATTTAAGGTGCGGGGATTTAAAAAAATATGTGCAATCCTGCGCCCAAATTCAGGACCTGTGTTGGAGGGGCAGTGTCCTAATGTATGTTGGGTGGAGGGCATACTGTTTATGTTGTGAGCCTGGAAGTGAGGGAGCAATGTTCTGGTAAGATGGTGGTGGTGGGGGCAGCTGGTACTGCAGTGTTGGGGAGGACAGTGTTCTGTGTGAATGTGGGGAAGGAGCTAGCTGATGAATTAGTGGGGGGTAGTGTTGGGTGGGGAGATGCGAGGACAGTGTCTTCATGTAGGGTGGGGGGCATACTGTTTATGTTGTAAGTGTGGAGTATAGAAATGTGGGGGCACTGTTCTGAAAGTATGGTGGTGGGTGGATGGATAACTAGGTTATTATAAAGTGTACAGTAAGGCCATGTGTGTAGAGACTTGATGTAAGCTAGTCCATGAACACTGGGGTGATGTACAGGTACTACAAGTCAGTTGTAAGTGTTTGTGTTTGTGTGTGTGTTTGTGTTTCTGTGTGGGAAAGAGAGCGATTGAAAGAGTGTACGTGTATTTGTATGTGTGTGTAGGTGTGTGTGTATGTGTGTATGTATGTAAGTGAAAAAGTTAAGATGTGAGTGTTGGAGGGCGAATATGTCCAAAGTCATTGTGGTGTGTGTTCAAAGTTCGAATGGCCTGGGGATAAAAACCTCTCCTGAGTCTCTCAGTTCTAACTTGTGACTACATAGACATCTTCCTGATTTTAGTTGTATAAACAAACCATTATTAGGATGAGAGGAGTCCTTCAAAATCTTTTGGGCCCTACAAAGTACTCTTCTTGAATAGATGTCTTGCAGAGCAGGGAGATGAGTTCAGCTGAACGCGCTACTCTCTGAAAATTACTACAATGTCTGACTGTGGTGGTCTCATACCAGGTGATGATGCTACTTATTCTAACACTCTACACAGCTGAAGTGTTGAAGGCCTTTAAGATGAATGTTGAAACATTGAATTTCCTTAGTTGACGAAGAAAGTAGAGTCGTTGTCTGGACTTCATAGAAGATGTTAACAGTCCATGTTAGGTCATCAGTAATGTGAACCCCAAGGTATTTAAAGTAACACCAAGGAGTTTCAAAATCACACCAAAGAGTTTGTGAATCACACACTCTACAGGTTAGAACCGGAATTACTGCTGTTGTAAATAGTTTAGCATGCCACTGACTGTTACCTAGGGTCACCGCAATTTGTTTATCAGCACTGGCTTTAGAAATATCTACAGACATGGGTACAATGTTATAAAAGTATGATTCAATTCAATTCAATGTTATTTATAGCGCATTTTTACAAAAGGCATGTCTCAAAGCGCTTAACACAAAGAGCCCAATGAGAAACGGGCAAGGAAAAACTCCCTAGCAGCGTTTTTTGTTTTTACTTGTTATGGTAAAGGAAGAAACCTTCGGCAGTTCCGACGGCTCAAGGGGCTAGCCCTACTGCTTAGGGCAGGTTTTCAGTCTCTCAGATGGTGATTAGTCCACTATTATTCCATTAGGTACACATTATAAGAAAATTGTGGTATAAATAAAGCAATATGGAGTCCCATTATAATCCCAGGATATAGTCCTATGTCATTAGGAGCAGTTAAGCCAGGGGCCAGCTAGAGGCAGTATCAATCATGTCAGGGTCGTCTGTGGAGCTGAAGGCAGCCCGCCCAGGAAGCCAGAGATGCAGGATCAGGCAGTGGAAGGCAGGGGTGACCCTCAGCAGGGAGGCAGAGGTAAGGACCGTAGAGTGGGTTGAGGGCCATTCGGGAGTGCTGCCGGATCAAACATTGGAAGAAGGTCCTCAGCAGGTTGGCAAGTTCGGTGAGGTTGGTTGTGTACCCAGGAAGCAAGAGGTGCAGGGTCAGGCAGTAGAAGGCAGTGATGACTCGCGACATGGTGGTAATGGCATGGAAAGTCAGAGAGGAGATGACAGATATCAGAGAATGTGAGAGTTATATTGCATGTGCAACTATGTACAGATGTAGGCTAAGCGATGAGAGAGAAAGAAGGGGAGAGGAAAGAGAGAGGAGGAAAAAGACAGAAGTATAGCAGAGGCAGGCACTTAGCCACCATCTATACATGGTTGCAATATAACTCACATTCTCTGATATCTAAGAGACTGTTCTAACTCATCTCCTCTCTGACTTTCCATGCCATTACCACCCTGCAATGAGTCATCACTGCCTTGTACTGCCTGACCTTGCACCTCTTGCCTCCTGGGTTAGTGGGGTTATTCGTCTAATGTAGTAGCAAATGGAGTTAGGGGCTGTAGAATCTATTGTAGTCTTTAGAGTTATTAGGGAATGGTCAGTTAGTGAAGGACATTGAGGTAGGATAGCAAGTTGTTCTATTTGTGCACCATATGTCAGAACAAGGTCAATAGTATGACTACCTTTATGTGTAGGTGCATTAACATGTTGGAAGAAGCCAATGTGTTAAGGATTGAAACGCTGATGCCAGGCTATTATTTGCATCATCCATGTGGATGTTGAAATTGCCCAACACTATAATATTATCAGTTTTAATGACTAGTGAGGAAAGGAATTCTGAGAATTCAGTTATAAAATCATGATTTTTCGACTTTTAAAACAACATTTTAGATTTTATCAAAGGGTCTAGCGTAATAGAAAGATATGTTTACACTAGGATGCTCAAGAAAACATGCCGAACATAAACAACTTGTAAGGGAAACGTACCTAGCATTACCCACGTTAGCTTCTACGTCTCAAAGACTCATCACAAAATTCATCCACTATTTCTAGCTATCACAGGCTAATCGATAGATATAACAATCAATGATGAATACTGTTGGATACAAATATTGCTTACAAGTTCAGTAGCAACAAAGCTAGGTCACCATCCGTATTGCATCGTGTAGCCTCCCTCAGCTCTCGCCAACGAGTGAAAGCTGGTCCAATATTCACTGTTTCGATCATGTGCCCTTTTTTTTTGGCTTCTTCAGATATTCTACTCCTTCTTTTCTATTGTTGCTCCGTCATGATGGCAATTCAAACGCAACCGCGTTTTCTCCCATAATATCTGTCGAGCAGGCTATACTCCGCCCAGAGCTTGCCCCACCTATCGCTTTTCGCAAAGCTAATCAATTGTAGTTTTTACTTGGACTACAGATCGCGAACTTGTTTAGTGCTATGATAGCTGATAGAGGGCCGCAGAGCAGATGCAGAAAGTAACATTCTTCCTGTTATGAGTTGGTGGACCACCGAAACGATTTTGAAAACATTATTTTAAGGCTTTAAAACGGGGAACTTTTTCTATAGGTTGCCCACCGATCTTGTGTAACTACAACTCTGCTGCCTCCTATAATCCACTATCATTTCCTTGGTTTTACTGACATTCAGTGTCAAGCTGTTAAACTAACACCACTGAGCCACCTCCTCAACCTGATCTAAGTAGGCCTGTTCATTATTATTGCTAATAATAATGAATATTGTCCCATGGCCACCGTGTCTTCTGCAAACTTGAGATTGATGTTTTTCACAAGCCTCTCAAAACATTTCATCACTGTAGATGTCAATGCCACCGGGCAATAGCCCGCCCTGCTGCCAGTCACCATAGAGTGGGTTAATGTGGAGGTGGTGAAAACATACAAGTACCTGGGAATACATCTGGACGATAAACTGGACTGGTCAGTCAACACAGAAGCACTCTAAAAGGAGGGGCAGAGCAGGTTGTACTTCCTGAGGAGGCTGCGGTCCTTCATAGTCTGCAGCAAGCTTCTCTGGATGTTTTACCAGTCTGTTGTTGCCAGCGTCCTCTTCTATGCTGTGGCATGCTGGGGAGGAAGCACTAAGAAGAGGGATGCTGGGCAACTAGATAGGCTGGTAAGGAAAGCTGGCTCTGTTGTGGGAGCTGAACTGGAGTGCATCACTTCAGTATCAGACAAAAGGACCCTGAACAAGCTACTCAACATCCTGGACAATGACTGTCACTCCACAGCACTATCATGCAGCAGAAGAGCTTGATCAGCTGGAGACTACACCCCCTGACATGCACAACAGACAGACAGAAGTCATTTGTACCCAGGGCCATACAACTCTACAATGCTTCACTGAAAGGAAAAAGAGAGTTGGACTTCTCTGCATAGTCTATCTGCACCTTCACCCTTTTATACACTTACAAGACTTTTTTCTAGAATACTGTGTATTGTTGACACTGCTTACGGACCTTACTGGCGACTAGGGTTGCAAAATTCCGGGAATTTTCAAAGTTGGAAACTCTCCATGGGAATTAACGGGAATTTATGGGAATTTATGGGAATTAACGTGAATTAATTGGAAAAAAATGGGAATTATCTCAACTAAAGGTCAGGGACATAAAGACAGTTGGTAGAAAATAATATTTTAGCAGTCTTGGCTAAAACTATGAAATGTGATCTGCATAAAGTTGAGTAGCCTATAATTTGCTATTCTTCAATCACAGGGGCATAACACACTTCTTAATGCAGGGCTATTGAGGCCGCACTTCCTATACGCATTGTGCATCCTCCCATCACATCTCAATGATTTCTAGAATTATGGACTGCTAAAGCAACCTTTATGAGCCACATACAGTCACTGATACAGACACGTGA
Source organism: Limnothrissa miodon (assembly GCA_017657215.1). Classification (NCBI taxonomy): domain Eukaryota; kingdom Metazoa; phylum Chordata; class Actinopteri; order Clupeiformes; family Clupeidae; genus Limnothrissa; species Limnothrissa miodon. The sequence goes on along the minus strand of JAGFZM010000849.1, from coordinate 232,896 downwards.
GGCTACACATTTGAGGACTACAAACAGTCAAGCAAGTTATGATGATATAACTTAGATGATATTTGTTCTAAAATGTTAGATTTTAGCTATCCCAATCAAAATATAGATTGCTAGCTCACTGGTAAGGCAGATATGTTAAAGGTAAGCTAGCTAGCACCTTTGTATTAAAGAAGTTAGCTTATCATGGTGCTAGATAGCACAAAATGTGCTGTTTCTTCTGCGTCCTGCTAAGCAGTTTTACATAACCACACCTGATTTCATACATCATTTAAATGTTTTGATAGCCCTTTCCATTTGTTCAGTTTACAATCTACATATTTAACAGAAAAATGCTATATTTTTAATTTATATTTAATTGTATATTTTTTGCAAAAATGTCTTATGACAAAATATGTTGTTGGTATATGAGTCATATGGTCTATGTTTCTTAAAATTATCCCATAAATTCACATTAATTCCCATAATTTCTACAAATTTCCATTTTTGAATATTTCTAAATTTCCCAAGCTAAAGTTTCCATGGAAAGTTTCCGTAAAGTTTCCAGAAAATTACCTGAAATTTTCCACCCCTTTGCAACCCTACTGGCTACATTAGCCCACATGCACAACCCCTCCTTATACTTGTAACTTCATACTTGTGCAATAACAATAACTGTAACTTGATACTTAACCTTCATACTTGACTGATGCATGAACCCTTATATGCTTATCCTTGCACTGATGCTGTAATTTGTATATTATTAGGCCATTTTTTTTTTATCTTATTGTCCATATATTTATACTATAACTGTTAAATTGCTATGCTCATATTTTTTTATTGCCCATATTTACATATGCACATATTTATTGCTGGTCACTAGACTTTTAACCTTGCACTGTTGCACTACTGGACTTATTTGCACTACTACCTTGACACACACCTCATACTGGACCACAGTACATTCATGCGCCTCTACCCTTAGTATTCGTATTCTACTGTTCTTTTTAGTAATGTTGATCTAGTCCTGGTGTTTTGTTGATTTGCTTCTTATCATCCTGTGTACACTGTAGTATACTGTATGTTGTGTGTGTTTTTTTAAGCTGCTGGGACCTTGAATTTCCCCTTGGGGATCAATAAAGTAAGTATCTATCTATCTGTCTATCTACCTATCTATCTATCTAATCATCATCATTAAGGTATGAAGGACTCATGTTTTTAGGCACAGGAACAATAATGGATTGCTTAAAGCAATTAATATGCAGACTTGAAAGTTTGCTCGTTTCATGTGCTGCAAGAGGACCCTTGTGCAAGGTGGTCGAGAGGTCAATGTAGAGACGCTCCCAGGAGTTTCACACTTTTCCGTTTTTCAAGTATGCATCTGAAACAGGGCTCATGAGCACTATCCAGAGATACTATCCCCTCTCGACCATGGATTTCACATAAACTATAATCTTGAAATCTGTAAGGCAAGGCAATCATTTTTCTCTGAAATTATAAACAGGAATTTGAACAATGCTAGTGTGCTCTTCTCCACAGTTGAAAAGTTAACAAACCCCAAATCACAAATAGCACCTGAGTTTCTCACAACTGACAAATGCAACGAGTTTGCATGCTTTTTTAGAAGTAAGATTAATAACATCAGAATAAATATTACAACACAGTTGCAGACAGCCCAACAAACAGAGCCTATATCATCAAAGAGTATATCATGCTGTATGTCAACATTCAACTCCATTGATTACGATGTACTGGTGAAAACCGTCCAAGACCTCAGTTCTTCCACATGTGAAATGGACATTTTGCCAACCAGCTTCTTGAAATCTGTCCTCCACCTTGTAGCACCAGATCTGCTCCAGATTATTAATGCTTCTTTGGAGAATGGCATTTTCCCCAAGTTACTAAAACTAGCAGTTGTAAAACCACTACTGAAAAAGAATTCCCTGGATCACTCAGCTCTTAACAACTATAGGCCAATATCCAATCTGCCATTTATTGGGAAGATCATTGAAAAGATAGTTTTCAATCAACTAACTGTGTTTTTGTCCTCAAATAATTGTCTTGATATATTTCAGTCTGGCTTTAGAGCCTATCACAGTACTGAGACTGCCCTCATTAAGGTTGTGAATGACATCTGTTAAGTAAGTGGCTAAAATCCTACTTAGAAGATAGAAGCTTCCTCGTTGCCATGGGCACCCATGCTTCAACACCAATGCCCCTGACCTGTGGAGTCCCCCAGGGGTCTATACTTGGACCTTTACTATTCAACCTATATATGCTCCCACTTGGTCAGATTACCACTAACTACTCAATTTCTTACCATAGCTATGCTGATGACACCCAAATCTACATTTCATTGTCCCCTGATGACTATACCCCCCTTGAAGGTCTCTATCAGTGTATTGAACAGATAAATGACTGGATGTCCTTTCATTTTCTACAGCTAAACAAAGACAAGACTGAGGTGATTATATTTGGAAACAAGAAGAAAAGATCAAAGGTGGCCACTGCGCTCAACGCAAAGGGGTTCACAGCCAAAGAGACTGTTAAAAACCTTGGAGTCATCATTGATAGTGACCTTAACTTCAGCAGTCACATCAAATCA
>JAGFZM010000849.1:203031-225315 GCA_017657215.1 Limnothrissa miodon | reverse complement strand
GTGTGTGTGTGTGTGTTTGTGTATGTGTGTATGTGTGTGCATGCAAGTGCATGTGTGCAGGTACTGTACTGTCAGCTTTGACTGTGATAACTCTGTTGCCAGACTCTTAAGGGCTGTTCAAATAACTATAACTACCATGACAAATAATTATCGCTCTAATTCATTTTAAACTGCAAACAAGAACAAGAACTCTGTCTCTCTTTCTCTTGCCCTCACTCTCTTTTCTTAAAAAAAAAAAACTGTGTCTGTAGGTTTGACCTGGAGTAGAAAGATGGACGTGTGTGTGGGTGTGTGTGGGTAAAAGGCATGAAAGAAGCACCTCTGTGTGCTAGTGAATGTGTACAGTACAGTGCAGTAGATAAAGCATGTGTGAAAAGCATCTGTATCCATCTGTGATTTTGTGTGTATCAGTGTATGTCAGTGTGTGTGTGTTGTGTGTGTGAGAGAGAAAAAGAGAGAGAGAGAGAGAGAGAGATTGATTATCTCTTCTTTGAGGCCTGGGATGTAAGAGCCCCTCTTCTCCAGGAATTTCTCAGTTTCACAGGGCCTCTCAAAAACACACACACACACACATATTATGAGCCTCTGAGAAAACTCTCAGCACAAACAAACAAAATATCCGCTTACTCCGCCTCGGAATATCAGCGCTCCAATCTGGGAATGGCGGAACAGGGTTTTGTTTGGTGTTTTAGTGTAAACTCTGCTGTCACCATCGCTGCTGTCTAATTAAATCTTGGTGTTTCTCTTCCCCTACTGCTCTTGCTCTTTCACACACACACACACACACAAACCTCTTTTACATGCACGCAAATACACATGCAGAGAAAGGCACACATTCATATTTTCTGGATAGCCAACTGACACACACACACATATACACAAAACAGTGAGAGATGTGCACAAAGTGTTCCTTAACTTGGGCTGAAAAATAAAGTCTGATCCTCCCCCATGGTCCTAGCAGTGTCTGTCTTATAGTGCACACACACACACACACACACACACACTGTGCACTCTGCTACTCAAAGCTGCTTTGCCAGTTAGCAGTGTTGACACCTTTCTCTAGGTGGATATGTGTGCGCATATTTGTGTGTGAGTGTGTGTGTGTGTATGTGTGTGTGTGCATGGGAGTTGCTGTCACCTCTTCTCCTGCAGGGACCTAGGGGGTGCAAGGATGGGACACCTCACAGCTTTTGTGTGTGTGTATGTCTGTCTGCGTGTCTCATCCTCTCTAGAGGGTTAAGGTATGAGGCTCCTTACCGTGGGGAGCCCTGGGGTCCCTAAATAAAAGCACCTTGTGTGTCTAAGTGCCTAACTAACTCTGGCACATTCTGAATACAGACAGTGTGTGTGTGCACGTGCGTGTCAAGGGAAAAGGTCTTATATCATCTTTCAGGTCTTTCATTTACAGGTTCATCTTCTTTCTTCATCGGGTGCCTGCTTGCTGCTATTTTACCCCAGGTGTGTGTGTGTGTGTGTGTGTGTGTGTGTGTGTGGGGGGGGGGGTATGTGTGTGTGTGTGTGCACACTGCATTATTGGATGCTCTTTTCCCCTGGTATATGTGTGTATGAGTGAATGTGTGTTTTTACTCATCTTGCTTACTCTGTATGTGTGTGTGTGTGTGTGAACTTCTAGTCCCTTGGTATCTGGAGAAGACTGAGATGCTGGTGATTTCCTCTGTGAATAAACTGCTCGTTTGAAAAGTTCACTTTATCTTAAAACTTACCACCAGCAGACAGTTTTGAATACATCAACCCAGTTGCAAGTTGCAGCAAAGCATGTGACTTTATTGTTCATACAGATGTGGTGGATGAATAGGTGAGTGAGTGTGTATGTGTGTGTTTTGAAAACTGTATTTATAGTCTTTTCTAACCCCTGGCTGACCCCTTTGTGCCATCTGACATCACTGTCCTCATAAGGTTTCAGATGCAAGACTATGCTACTTTTTTTATCCCCCACAGACACAATACCATACATGGACACACACACACACACACAGGTAGAGGCAGAGGACATGAGGCATAAGACAGGGCAGAGAAGCAGGCAAGGGGCAAAGACAGACAGAAACCAAAAGCAGACCCTGTGCTGTCTGCTGCCCCTCATTGTGCCGTCTTTCTCTTCCATCTTTCTTTCTATATTCACCTCTCCGCTGTCTCCCCTCCCTAAGCTTGCTCTTTCCCTCTGTCTTTTTCTTCCACCCTCCAAATCTACTTTTCTTGCTTTCTTTTTGCTGCCCTCATCTCCCTCTCTCTCTCTTTCCACCCACCCCCTCTCTCTTTCCTTCCCCCTCTCTCTCATTCTCTCCCCTCTTGCAGTGAAATGTTTGGAGGCCCCTGTTCATATTTTGTTTGCACAATGCATTCCTGCAGCCTCTTTATTTATGTCAGTCCTCTTTTGATCAGCGTTAGGTTACCCACTTTGTTCCCGTCAGTGAAAGAAACCACCTGTGGACCAGAGGGGCCCACCCGAGGGGGTTGGGTGAGGGAGACGTGTGTGTGTCTGTGTTTTTTTTTTTTGGGGGGGGTGGTTGGGGGTGCACTGGATCCCGGCAGCAGGAATTCTTGGGAAAGTTGACCGACAATTAATATGGCTAAATGATTTCTTCACATGGTAAAGTACTTATGTAAGCCGATCCCCCTGGCCTGGCCTGGCCGGGGTGCTGTGGCTCTGGACATCTGGCTCTGATATGCCTACCTGCATCAGGAGCACTCCTCACACATACACAAACTCTCTTTCTCTCTCTCTGTCACACACACAAACACACACAGACAAACCCTCTCTCTCTCTCTCTCTGTCTCTCTGTCACACACACAAACACACACAGACAAACCCTCTCTCTCTCTCTATCACACACACAAACACACACAAACCCTCTCTTTCTCTGTCTCTCTGTCACACACACAAACCCTCTCTCTCTCTCTCTCTCACACACACAAACCCTCTCTCTCTCTGTCACACACACACAAACCCTCTCTCTCTCTCTCTGTCACACACACAGTAACACAGACACACACACAAACCCTCTCTTTCTCTGTCTCTGGTTGTATGTCAGCAATAACAACACACACACACACACACACAGAAGAATTAGATACAACGCAATATGGCACACACACAAACACATAAGCTAGACATATAAAGACAATGTAATGTCAGCACACACACGCACACATATAAGTAAGTAGACACAACACTTTGGTTATAATGGGGTAAAGAGTTGCACCTAACTGGTTTATACTAGAGAGTGGCCATCTATTTCCGATTTGAAGACCTGGATTTAATGTGAAGTTTTGTTCCTCAGACTGTCAACCCAAATGAGAAAGTTACTTCAAAGTCTTTGTTGTTTGGGGGAAAAAAACGAGAATATCTGGAGATTTGCGCTGCTATTTTGCAGACCTGCTAATTCATGGTGATTAGTTGAACCATTCTTAGGTTGTTTTTTCTTCCTCTCCCCTTCTTTTTTTCCTTTCTTTCTCTTGTTCCTCTTATTCTATTCTCTTTTGTTCTTGATCCTTCTCTCCCTCCTGTCTTTACTCTGGTCAGAGACTCATATTTTATCATGGCTCCACAGAGGCATCTTATAAATTCTTCCACCACACACACACACACACACACAAATAGACAGTGAAACCTCAGATGAGCTGAGGACCCAGACCACATACCCACCTCCCCCACTCCAACCACCACCACTCACACACACACACACTAACACCCACGTACTCCAATAATTAATCCCAAGCAATCACTGGCAGTTTTTTTTATCCAAGTCTGCATGCTAATAAACTATTTCTACATATGTCCTCATTGGCCAGCTTTAAACCCTTATATATATATATATATATATATATATATATATATATATATACATGGGTTATATATTAACCTGTTGAAATAAAACTAGCACTACTCAACATGGAACAAAATCTGGATGCCTCGCCCACTGTAATAGCAATTTAAAACGCAATTTGCAATTTGTTGTATATGCACACTGTAAAGGCAATAACATTTCTTCTACACTGGTTTGTTTTTATATTCATGGGAGCTATTAAAACAACAGTGTTCTTCGTCCATGCAGATACTCTGCTGCGTTTGACACAGCTTGGCCATTCACACTAGTAAAATAACAGTTTACCTTTGATTTTATAGACCATTGTAGTATTGTAAAAGCAGATGTTAGCTAAATAGAAATCAGCAAACAACCTATTAAACTTAATTTAATACTTCCATTGGAAATATTAGTGCTGAGATGATGAATTTCAGTACATTATTATTATTACTTTTTTTTGTTTAATATTTATTCATTTAAAGGCAATCCATAGCTGTGCTATTCTGGGTGCCCAGCATTAGTTTCCAGGCCCACTGTGAGAGTAGGCCCAGGGCAAATAAACAAAACTGCTCAACTTGCCATCAGTCAAAGCATAATGTTAATTAGAAACATTTTAGCTAATGTGGGTGTATGTTAGGATACATGACAATATTCACTAGAAAACCATGTTACGTGTGCCTGTTCCAAAAAAAAAAACTAAGAAAGAAAACCTAAGTTAAACCAAAGTTGAGCTTTGGTGTTATTGTAAAAAAACAATGACACCATTGTTTTAGTCAAGTAGACTATCCAAGTCAACCTCAAACATCAGCCCAGAGTGCCTATTTTTTTTAACAGGCTTTACATGCGACAGTCTCAGAATAATAGTAGCTCATTCAGTACAGTCTCATTTAGAAGCTTATTCGACACATCAGGCTGTCAAAAAAAAAAGCATCCCATCAGAGGAAAGATGAGGTGGTGGGTTGGCTGGGATGAGGAAGGTTAGTGTTGTTGCTGACATCAGTTTACAAGGTCAGTGTGAGGTTAGTACACTAATATTTCTCCATAACACTGCAAAAATTTGAAAGTTTGGACATTCCAATTTCTATCGAACACATGGGTAGATGGAGAGACAGTCTTTGTGTGTGTATGTGTGTGTGTGAGAGAGAGAAAGAGTGTGTGTTTGTGTATTTGTCTGTATGTTTGGCAGACTCATCCATGATTGCCTGACCGCACTCACCCCCTTGGTGTGTGTGTGTGTGTGTATGTGTGTGTGAGAGTCTGCATGAGAAGTCGTGGGGTGCAGTGTAAATTGCTGCCACACATGGGGCGTACCGCTGGCAAGGTCAGCAGCCCTTGGTGTCCCCCCTGTCATTCTAGATTAAGTTATGCAGAGCTCACACACACACACAGGGAAATAGAGCGGCTGGTTGCCTCATTTCCTTGTTAGCAGGAGCGACAGCGCCCCTGGACCCTAACAAGCAGGAAGCCCTAACTGGGCCAAGTTGTTGATTGCCATAATTGCGACTGTCTGTGCAAGGTAGCTAAGCCTGCCGTTTAGCTATGTGTGTGTGGGTGTCTGTGCGTCTCTCTCTTTGTGTGTGTGTGTGTGTATGCATGTGTGTAATAGGTATTCAAGCCTGACTATGATCTGTGTGTTAAGCTGTGTGTGAGATGTATGGCCGATACTTGTATGTGTGTGTGTATGTATATGTATGCATGGTGTGATTCTTTTTTCCCAAAAAAACGGGGGGGGGGGGGGGGGGGGGGTTGTACTGTTGTATTGTTGTTTTAATCATGAAAAAATAAGTAATCAACAGGTTTAATTTTTTTTTGGGTTAATCGCACACCCTGTGTGCCTAAATTATGAACATTCATCTTCAATGCAAACTTATAAAGACATGAAATATTTCATTTTCTGTGCCGGCCACGATGTGATGGCTTATTTGATGTGATGGCCGGGATGCTTCAACTCTGCCTCACAACCACCTACTTCAAATACAACAGGGAATTCAGACAGAAACATAGCTGTGCCATGGGCTCACCGGTATCACCTCTTGTGGCCAATCTCTACATGAAGGAGCCAAGCCTTGGCCTTCTTCTTGGGAACTGCACCCAATCATTGGTATATGACACTTGGTGGAAAATTAAAATAACAGACGTAGAGGCCTTTACAGAGCACCTCAACTCAATGAATGGCTACAGTAAGTTTACCTAACACCATGGATGGGAAACTACCATTTCTGGGTTGCAATGTACAGGTGGAAAATGATGAAAGCCTTGTTACAGAAGAATACAGGAAACCCATACACACTGATCCATACCTACTCTTTGGATCACAAAATTATTGTCATCAGGACCTATCAACATAGAACAGAAAACATTCCATCTAAGCCCGGGAAAAGAAAAGGAGCGCACTCGCACACACACACACACACACACTCAGACAAACACATCCCGATGGGTCCTTTATCAAGAAATAAAAATTGAAACACGATCTAAAAAAGAAAAAAAGTGACAGAAGAAAACACATGATGTTTCACTACGTATCTCAATTATCCGAGAACCTAAAGACAATCTTCAGTATAAGAACAAAATCCCAGTCTACTTCAAACCATGGAACACCCAAAGACAGAGGTGGTCCACCCAAAGGACAAATCTCTTAGACACAACCTGAACAATGTGGTCTATGCCGTACAATGAGGAAAACCCAGATCTATACATTGGAGAAACTAAACAACCACCCCATAAACACAGGGCCAAACACAAGAGATCCACATCCATCTACACCCATCTACCCACATCCATCTACACCCATTGTGAGGAGCCAAGTCTGAACAGATGAGAGGGCTTAAAGGAGAAGTCCGGTGTTTTTTTGACCTGGGCTGTACTGGAAGATGTTAACGAGTACAAACATATATCAAATTCCCACCTCCGTTCACCCCCCGCATTCCGCAGTCAACCGTTTTTAGCCGAAGCTTTCATTAGCCTTACACTGCTAGCTATAGGGGCATGACTGTACCTATGCAGCTAAATCGCTATTTTTACACCATTAAAAAGGTTCAAAGTAACTCCACACTTCATTGGTAGACTTCTGAGGGCCCTGACATTTAAAACGAGACAATGATAACTTTGAAAGTACACCGGTACTTTATTAAAAAGACAGTTTATACAGACTGTACCTTCATGGAATTTTACGTTCGCCGCCATCTTGAAATTAATCCTAGATAAGTGGACTGCTGAGTTCCGACGAACAAATACACAGGGAAACAGCTTTGAAATAAACTCTGTAGAAGTGCTTGGATTCGAGCTGAAAATATATGGAGACTGTTTACATGAGCACTAAAGCACCAACAAATTTAAAACAGATTGGCCAGACATGTATAAGATTGTAGGCTGCCACTACTCACGAATCTCGCGGGTTGAGCATGTGAAGGAAGAGTTGCCGTTGTGTTCAGGCTACATCTGTAACGTTAGCTGTCAGAACGGAGAAGACGGTCTTGAAGAGCAGACAGAATGGTTCGCCTTTGCGCATTTCCAGGTTGTGGCAAGAAGATGAAGAGCTATAATCCGGAAACTTTTCACAGGCTACCTCTACGTGAGCCAACATTGAAACAGTGGCTTGTTGTTTTGAAACTCGACATCGAGACACCTGTTGCCGGTGTGTTCAGGCTACATCTGTAACGTTAGCTGTCAGAACGGAGAAGACGGTCTTGAAGAGCAGACAGAATGGTTCGCCTTTGCGCATTTCCAGGTTGTGGCAAGAGGATGAAGAGCTATAATCCGGAAACTTTTCCCAGGCTACCTCTACGTGAGCCAACTTTGAAACAGTGGCTTGTTTTGAAACTCGACATCGAGACACCTGTTGATATTCTAAAACAAAGGGATTACTGTGAATGTAGCCGCCATTTTGATGCAGACAATTTCACTGTGCCTACAATGGGATCAAACCCCCCAAAAGGTACACATCTGAAGAAAAATGCCATCCCAAAAGCAACGCTAATTACTCCAGAGGTATGTATGAAATAGTTTGGTTATTTGCATGTAAATCACACCTGTGGAATCGTGTAACGGTATCACAAAACTTTGTGCTTGGTAACAATTCACTTAGCTTTGTATTCTGGTATGCTATTGACAGATATGAGACATATGATAACGTTACATTTATTTATTAGCATCCGAAATGTAGTTTGAGAGGAAGGAGTGGGTGGGGGTTGTTTTGTAATGCATTTGATAATGTGTGCATGGGGGGCCTTGAATGTTTTCCTGGTAAGATAACCTAGCCAAACGTGACTTTGGGTCTGCTGAGGTGGGGGAACTCTTCCACTGTGTATATAATCGGGCTCAAATAAATAAGGACGGCCATCAAATTCAAACGCGTCGTCTTCAAATTCCTCATAAGATTCGATTTAGCTGCATAGGTACAGTCATGCCCCTATAGCTAGCAGTGTAAGGCCAATGAAAGCTTTGGCTAAAAATGGTTGACTGCGGAATGCGGGGGGTGAACGGAGGTGGGAATTTGATATATGTTTGTACTTGGTAACATCTTCCAGTACAGCCCAGGTCCAAAAAACACCGAACTTCTCCTTTAAAAACCCTGGTCTCGAAAGACAACACATGGGCTGTGATACTCAAATCCTAGTGATGTATTCAAACAAACACTAGGGGCAGGGGGATAGGAATTTGAACACAGCCAACCAATCACAACAAGATGGGGTGGGAGTTGATGCACTTCCTCTACCAACTTGTTGTTGATTGGTTGGTTGTGGTTTGTTGTGCTTAGGTTTATTTGAGTGTTCTTTTGAGAATTAGAGCCCATGTTGTCTTTTTTAGACAGTTTTTTCACAATGTATTCAGGGGCAGAAAGCTAGCCGATCAAAGAGCGATGCCCACAATTTAAGACAAACATGAAATCGCTCTAAAATTCTGCCCTAACCCTAACCTTATCTCATAGAGCACCTTTAATGCGCTAAGGTGTGTGTGGTCTACTGTACATTTCAGACCCACAGGCCAGGAGATATAACCCCCTGATATTTCATCTCCAGCTAGAACTGATGAAGCTTTCTGGATAGAAAATTAAACGTCCTTAAGCTCCAAAAGATGAAGTCCAGTTTCATACAATTGAACACTATGACTGTCATTACCTGGGGCCTCATTTATAAAGCCATGAAGCAGGGTAAAATATTTCTCGCAAAAGTCGGGATTTACAAACATTTTCCATGCACAAATAAGTTCCCAGGTTTCCGCAATCTTTTGACCACACTTGTAATCTTGCGTAACGCTCCCGCAAAGTTTTCTTGATTAGCACCCTATAGGATGTTCTAGACTGTGTTTCAGTGACCTCCAATGGTGAAATAAAATATCACATTGATAAAGTAGCCAGATGCAAAGCACAGTAGTATTCGTAACATGCCTAATAAGAGAAATATGCAACAAATTCTATATTCATAGTCAGTGCTTGGTTCTTGGTGCTGAACTTACTTTGTTGACAAAATCAGTTGTACGCTGCCACTCACTTTTGTTATTTCAATTTGATATTCCTTTTTTATGGCCTTCAAACAAGATTTAGTGAAGATGTTCTACCGCTGTTAGGAGGTTGGTCTCGCATTTCCTGAATTGTGTTTTGTTTTCACATTTACCGTGTCATGATTGGTTAGCATATTCATTGAGTGTTTAACATGGACCTTATTGGGTAAAATATGGGACGACCTTGGGAGGAGAATGAGACTCGTGCACAACGTATAAGGTAACACAAATCCGTATTTATAACGAGAAAAGTGTGTACATGTTAGCGCCGCAAGGTTTTATAAATCAGTTTTGTTTTTTTGCATACAAAAATTCTGACTTTTTGTGCACAAAAAATTGTGGAGTGGAATCTCCGCAAAGTTTTATTAATGAGGCCCCTGGATGATGGAGAATCTTTACAGACAGATGTCTCGTTAAACATGGTTATGGTGGTTCTGCCCTACAAAGCCAAAGTGCAGTAAGTACACAAACACTGAAACTGAAAAAAATGGCTTTAAAGTTTTTAAACTGGCCAGCCAAACACATTGTGCTTACAAGGGTGGTGATGCTTTAATTTAATACCTTTATGGGAAGAAAAATTTAGCAGAAACAAAATTACCAAAAAATAACTAGACTGCATTTTCAGCAGAAAGCGCAAGGTGGACTTGCCACCCCATTCTGTGGCAAGTCCACAACTATTCATAAGATGTTTTGACCCAAAAAGTGTAAATACTGCACTCTGGCTTTGAATAACCTGAAGCAACCAAAATACTATTACAACAGCAAAGAGCAGTATCTACGTATAGAAATTTGTTCATCTAACTGTCTTGTATTCCTTATATGTTTTCAGTGGTTTTGAACCAGGATATTTTCTATTCAATTCAATTCAATTTAATTTATATAGCGCATTTTTACAAAAGGCATGTCACAAAGCGCTTAACACAAAGAGGCTCACAAGACAAAGGAGATGTCCTAAACCCCATTTGTAGTCTAAACTCAATTTTGACCAAATATGTAGTTACTGCACTTTGGCTTTGTAGGGCAGTGGTCATAAACGTCATTAAAGTTCTTTTTTTCTCTGAGTGGTGCAGTTCATCAAACGGTGTGATACCATGTCAGTTGGTGTGACATTCAGTAAAGTGGGGTTTTATAATTTATGAATCATGACAACTTTAACAGAACACTGTGAGTAATGTTATGAGTAATAACCTCAAGAATTTGGAGAGAGTTCTTACAAGGCATACCAGAATTAAGCTAAAATACGTTGTAAGAGTTTTCATACCAAGGGGTATGAAAACTTGTTAAATGTTGGATATCAAAGCCAACTAGCCTGGCTTGCACAACAAAGCTCATAGGAGCTTAGTCTGGCCATCCTACATTACTAAACGTCTTCTGGGAGGCGGGTTTAACCTGCGTCCATCAGATGACTCTGTCTCTTGACGAATCTACAACCAATCAGACCACTCATTCCGATGACGTATGCGTAAGCTCGTTTCTCATTGGTGCCCACAGATTTGGGAAAAAAAATTCCTCTAAGACAGCAGCCTGGCCAGACTGACTTGCTTGCAAAATTGAATGTAGCGTCACAGGAAGTATGGGCGGGCCCAGGCTAAAAGCCAACATGTGTAAAAAGGATACTGACCAGAGGTGTGACTAGAGTGTCATGTATGGGGGGGCAGTTTACTGATGTAGGGGGGCAGAAACAAATACCTTCGAAAAAGGTGGAAAACCACCACCTATAAATACTACTAATATAGGCAACGAGGAATAGTGGTGCATAGTAGGATGGTGTAATGATGTATATAGTAGTGTGGTTGGTAATGTGAGGTATATAGCAGGATGGTGTAATGGTGTATAGGGTGGTGTAGTGGTGTATATTGTATAGGGCAGGAGTCGGCAAATAAGTTTTTTTTTTTTTTTTTTAAATTCAATTCAATATTTTCTGAGTGATGGAATTCTTTTTGATAAATAATATTCGGTGATTGGCAAGGTCCGCCCTGTAAATAACGGTTGTTGCTTATTGGGAATTTAACACGAGGCACTAGACTTTGCCAGGCAAGCATGGGAAAAACCTGAAAAAACAAGATAAACACAACTTTCTACCTCTCCGCCCCCCAGCTACCCAACCAACCCCCGCCGTAACACAACTCTGCATACCGTGCAGAATTAGTTAGAATGCAACACGACAGGCAAAAACGCATTAAACACAGTAGGCTATTTTAAATCCACCTTGTTCCACAAAAAAAACAATGTTTACATTAACATCCTCTGAACAAAACATCAACAAAGTTTACTGGACAAACACTGCCCCGGCCGTAGAAGAGCTGAGGATAGCATGTGCCAAATTATCTTATGGTGCATAAGGGCCCAGAAGAGAAAGTAAACGGAAATTCCACCAGGAATTGCATCTGGCTAATCTTCACCACACTAGTATAGCGGTTCACTTCACTCATTGCTAACGTTACACAGTCAGGCAGATTGACCGCAGGTGCAAGCTTGAACAGTTTAGGTGAATGCACGGTTCTTTACTATCCACATAAATACAACGATGTGTAGCTGCGATTCAATTATGCTATAACCCATTGTAATAATCATATGGGCGATGAGACCCACTACAGGAAAGAGGTTGAGCTCTTGACCACGTGGTGCAGAGACAACAACCTCCTGCTAAATGTTAGCAAGACCAAGGAGGTTATTGTCAACTTCCAGAGAGGTCACACCAGTCACCACCCGCTGACCATCGACGGCGCTGCGGTAGAGAGGGTGAGCAGCACCAAGTTCCTGGGGGTGCACATCAGTGAGGACCTCTCCTGGACTACCAACACCACATCACTGACCAAGAAAGCACAACAGCGCCTCTACTTCCTACGCAAACTCAAGCGGGCAAGCGCCCCACCACACATCCTGACCACATTCTACAGAGTAACCATTGAAAGCATCCTCTCCAGCTGCATCACTGTGTGGGGCAGTAGCTGCACTGACTACAACAGAAAAGCTCTACAACGCATCGTGAGAACAGCTGAGAGGATAGTTGGCGGACCACTCCCCTCCCTGCAAGATATCTACACCACCCGCCTCACCCCCAAAGCCATCACAATCGTCAGCGATGCAACCCACCCCGCACACTGTCTCTTCAGCCTACTGCCCTCTGGTAAGAGATACAGAAGTCTCCGCTCCCGCACCACCAGGCTCGCCAACAGCTTTATCCACCAGGCTGTGAGACTGCTGAACTCTCTCCCCTACCGGCTCCCAGCCAGCGGAACCACCAGACTAGCAGGAGTATAGGAAGACAGATTGAACTCTAAAAAAATAACTACCTCTGCATTGCAAATTGCACACACCTGCTGCTATAAATATTCAAGTATTCTTTTTTTACTACTATTTATATTAGTGCTACTGCTGCTACAATCTTGTGTTGCACTAAGACAACAAACCAACGCTGCTGGAACACTTACTTTATGTTATGTCTTGTGTTATATATACTGTATGTTTACCTAAGTATAATGCCTTAAGCCTACTTGCACTTTTTTTTACTTAACATTACCTTATTGTTTAAAACAGTTTTTTTTGTGCATCTGCACTTTATTGTTGTCGACGTCTACGCATGGGACAAGTGTAAAATGCAATTTTGATTCCTTTGTATGTCAAGTACATGTGAAGAAATTGACAAATAAAACTGACTTGACTTGATATGATATTTAGTTTAGAACCAAATCAGCATAGTAGACCATCATGTAAGCTACACAGACAACAGAACGCATAAAGTAAACCAAATGTCTTACCTTACTGCCCTCCACATCTGGGTTATGATGTTCAATAGTAGTCAGAAGTATAATGCTTTTTCAAGACAGCTAAAGCTCATGCTGTTTTCTGAGGCAACAACTGTCCTGCATTAACTAATATCTAAGAGAAAAACAAACTTTTTTCAGATTTTTCAGGCTACCTAACGCTAACAACCAGCCTTGCCAAAATGACTAAATTATGGTCAATAAATAGCTATATAATAAGCCCAAGAAAACGAAATAATTATCTTTCTATGATTTTATGAAAACGTCATTTGAAGTAGTTCAGCAGCAGCAACTTAATAATCCACAAGTACATAATTAAAGAAGGATGAGACCATTGGTCTGTACTGTTTCGGAGTTGGCACTGTAATTTGCTGCTAGCATCTGCCTCCCCTCCGTAAGCAATGCCAAACTTATTTCTACAGACTTTACAGAATGCTTTCCTTTCATCACCCAGCTTTGGCAATCCACGAGTACTTCCCATACAGTCTATGGCACTTCCCCACCCACTCCTCCTGGTACCTGCATTGAGGTTTTTGCTTTCTAGCAACATTTTCGGGTTCTGGCCATTTCGAATGAATGAAAGTTTAGCTTATTGTCAGTGCCTTATTCGCGCTCAATTGTAAAACGTCAAAGAACCAATTGGAAAGCAATGAGGTTTTGTGATCGCAATGAGGCTTTTTTTTTTTAAAGCTAAACACTTTACAGATTAATGTTTTTGTTATTGATACCTATCTGTTTCAGGGATTCTATGAAAACAATACACAAACATAGCAGCTAGTAAATGGGGCAGGTCTTGTTTTTTTTTTTTTTTACCAGATAATTTTCTTCAGGGGAGGGCAGGGCTTGGGCCTGGGGGGCATAGCCCACCCGTAGAAACGCCCCTGATACTGACATACATAATTCATAATAAAGAAGTTCTTAAAGGTGCTCTAAGCGATGTGACAAGTTTTTAGGACTAAAACGTGTTGTTACATACAGCAAACATCTCCTCACAATCTGCTAGCTGCCTGTCCCCTGAACACACTGAAAAAAAACGCGGTCTCTGTAGACAGCCCAGGCTCCACAAACGGCAACATAACACAGTGGGCAAACCTAGCATAACAAACGAAAACGAAACATAACAGTGTTCCAGCCAATAAACGACAAGGTTCATGAGTCTTTCGGGAGGCATGGGAGGGAGGGGGAGGAGTAAGCTAACTTATAACGCTTGAACCCTCTCTGGAGCTATCGTCCGTTTTGTTTGACAATACTTCGAACGTCAACAAGAAGTGACGTGAAACAGCATCGCTTAGAGCGCCTTTAATTTTCATTTTATATAAAATAATTTTCATGTCACACCATATATGGCAATTTTAGGCACTAACACAGCAAATTTGTGTATAAATACATATTTCAATGCAAAATTTAAAAGAGTCACAAAAAATGTTTTTCAAATAAAAAAATATATATATTTGTCATCCACCCATAAACAGTTTGCTCTGATGTCGAATTTCATGTGGCCTTTTCGGTTTTCCTGTTAGTGCGTCATCTGCAGCGTGTTGTCCTTCTTTTATCTCTGCGAACTTCTGCGCAGGGAACAAACACAAGTCTGGTCCATTTACAGCGATGAAAAGAAGACCGTTCAGTGTGGACACATTCATTCTGTTGCACTGATTAGTAAGAAAATTATTCATACTGCTGTTGATTCATTCTGCTGTTGACACAGGGAGCGTGGAGAAGGCAGAAAACAAGTTGCGGAGATTGTCTCCTTGGACTATTTATGTGCATGGGGGCAATTCAGGCACGTCAGGTGTGACGTTGAAAGTTAGTAGGCTACTAACAATGTTGATTATTCCTGTGTAAGAAACTGTCACAACCTGATTTCAATTTCAATAGTTTTTTTTTTTTTTTTTCCATTATTGACGGTGTCTTATCCCCGAGTATTGAATTAATTCAGCAGCGGTAAAAAACAGTGGGGGGGACTGATCCTACCCATCCCCCCCAACAAATCGCACCCTTTGTGTGTAATATGGATGGTACAGGTTAGGGGTGGATCCGAACCCGAATACTGTATTCGGAAATGAACAAATAATGCATTTTGTATGAATACGTAATTCGGACGAATACCTCAAAAAAATATTTGTATTCGTAAACTGAAGCGAGAAAAACAATTGGCCTGAACCTATATAAAATATCCACCAATGTAGCTTATAGGAGCTTGAATGATGGTCCCAGTTTTATGCGCTACGTAGTCTGGCTACGGGGCTGCACATTGTGCACAACAACAAAGGCGGCAGCGAACGTAGTACAGGAGGCTATTCATTCCGCTTCGGAACAAGAACAATTTTTATTTTATCTGCGGAAAACATGTCGTGGCCCTACTACCCACAGGGTTCGGGAGAAGTTTGATTTTCCAGCTTGCTCCGTTAGTTTCCAAGGAAGTGGCTAGGCTAAATGGTAGGGAAGATAACACTACAAGGACATTAATAGCTAAATGTTCCCTGGGCCTATTATATTTTTCATGTTGTCTTGAAAATTGCACAATTAGTTTATTGGAATGGGGATGCATGTTTTCATTATAAACTATGCAGATTGGTTTTGGCTGTTTTACACCTACCAGCAGTTCACAAAGCCTGGCTACAAAAACATCCAAACAAAATTTAGTGTATGATTGGTGTGTGGAGGCTGTGTTTTACTAACTCATTTTGTAAGAATTAAACTAAACAAACAAACACACATACTCCTATGGGAGTTTACATAGGGGTCCCGAGCAAAACACATAGACATATCTTTACAAACATTATTGTGAGAAGTCAGTTTTTTTTTTGGTCTTTTTACTTCAAATATTTTGTGTAGCAAGCTGAGAAATGGAGTTAGGGCCTAGATTTATTGATTTGGGGGTATCATAAGGATGGTACCTTCATATCTTAGTTCATAGACATTTGAAATTAGTGGGGAAAAAAAACTTAATTCCAGCCTCTGTAACATATGTCACAGAAACATACATACAGTATTCTTCTAGAAAAAACTTGAGGGTGTCACCTTTCCAATGGTATGAGGCACATCCCTGAGTCTAAAACTATGTAGGAACTGTCAAGCTTTTAATTATCCAATACAATGTCAAATACAGCAGCATTAACTTCAGGCAATTCCACATAAAACACAAGCAAAGACAGGTCTATTGCGCACTTGTAGGAGTTAAATAGAACGTTTAACGTCTTTTGCAGACAGGAAGATTCTGTAAACTTTTCTGTCTGCCTAGTGTTTGCAGTGCGCACAGCCTTTTTTTTCTGCATAAAAAAACTGCTGTGTACAATCTGTGTGAAATGTACCTACAGTACTGAGGTGTCCATTCTTCACTCATATTTCAAACAAAGATCTTCATAATGTCTTAAAGCAAGGGTCTACGTTTCTGAAAATCACTTGAGCCTCTGAGACAGATTTGAAAAAAGCATCCCGCCCCCCCAAAACCAAATATCTCCCCTCAGTGAACGATTACTCCCCCCTAGCTGCTAAGCTAATCACAGGGGAGTAATCGGGAACGGAGGAGGAGTGGGAGGGGACGAGGTGGGATGATGAGGAGCAGGGGAGACGAGGGGATTGATGGAGAGTAGAAGCCAATGGTCAATTTCTTTGCTGGATTAGGGCTGATAGACTGAATGGATTTTTTTTTCGTTCTTTTGATTATTCATAATGTGAAGATCGGTCCACAGGACCATAATCACAATATAAATGGAGTTGATAATAATTACAAATATTCAAAATCATAGACCCTAGCTTTAAACCCATCTAGTGGATGTTTGGTTTAGCTCATGTTTATTTTTTGTTCTTTGTTGGTAATGCAAGGCCAAAAAGATGGTGGGAGCATATCGCCACCTATCTCAGCCAAGTCAAAGGCACCTAATTTGATTTCCCTCCTGTGCTTCTATACTCTGACAAGGAGAATAGCCTGGTCACCTCAATGGAATAATCATTAACAGTCAAACATGTTGGGCATGTAAACGTACTGGGAGAGCAGAAAGTGGTGAGAAGGGGGAGCTGTTGCTCGAGGAACTGGTAGCTGCATGTGGTCTGGACTTTGTTGAACGGTGAGGGCCAGCTGTGTGTGTGTGTGTATGTGTGTGTGTTTAAATGCATACTGCGAGGAGTGGGTTGTAGATAAATAGAGTTTTTAAAGAGTAGTTGTGTGTGTAGTTGAGTTGGTTGGAGGGGGTAGATGTGTGTGTGTGTTTGTTTGTGTGTGGTTGTAGTTAGTTGTCGTGAGGGTGCTTCTGCAGTAGGAAGACAGGAAATAAGGGTGTGGGGGGTGGGAGGGAGATAATGCTCTGCAGGAGGTAGGGTGTGTGTGTGTGTGTGTGTGTTTGAGAGATGATGAGAGAGAGAGAGAGCAAAAAGATATAGAGAGTGTGAGAATGGGGAAGGTGGGGGACAGGGGTCATTGTGTGTGTCACAAGGGTGTTGGGATGTTTTGGGGTGGTGGGGGTGGGTTGACTGTGTGTTCATGCAGCGTTTAGCGATTAAGGTGGGGGTAAAAGTGCAACAATTTGCCTGAAAGAAAACAATTAAATCCTTACTTAAACTGAACATTTTTTGACCGACTTGAAAAAATTGAACTAAAAAAATAAAATAATAATAATAATAATAATAATAATAATAAACACAATAAAACTGATCAGCAACATTAGACCTAACTCAGGAGCACAATATATTAAACACTTTTGTGTTTAATATATTGGACTGGTTTAATGTTACGCAGTTGATTATGGTGGAGCCTTTGTTTTCAAATTCTTTCATTTGGTAAAAGACTTCTGCATGTATTGTCTACACCTGTCTAATAGAGGCTGCACCAGTGTGATACTCTGACAAGGAGAATAGCCTGGTCTCATCTCAGGACGTGGAATAGATGGAGGATGGCCGTGCATAGTCTAGTCACACTACCAATAGTCTCGTCACAACAGATGTTGTTAAGAAAAAGAAAAAGCTTAAAATCTGATAAGACTGAAGTCATGTTGATTGGCCCTAAAAACCTGACCAACACTTTACCCCATCATCAGAGCTTACTTAGTGACCTTTCACTCACACCTAACACAAAGGTCAAGAACCTTGGGGTGTATATTGATCAAGACCTCTCTTTAAATAGTCATGTAAAGCTTATCTCCAAAACCTCATTCTTTCATTTACGCAACATTGCTAAGGTCAGAAAATTCCTTTCTTTTGAGGATGCAGAAAAACTAATACATGCATTTGTTACCTCCAGACTTGACTATTGTAATGCACTGTTCTCTGGATGTGGTACTAGCTGCATCAAAAACCTTCACCTAATACAAAATGCTGCAGCACGAACACTCACTAGGACAAAAAAATATGAACATATCACACCTGTCCTTGCTTCCTTACATTGGCTTCCTGTTAAAAGCCGAATTGATTTTAAAATACTTCTCCTAACATATAAAGCCCTTAATGGCCTTGCTCTAGCATATATTAAAGACTTACTTGTTCCCTACCACCCTTCTAGACTCCTAAGGTCACAGAATGCTGGTCTCCTAGTAATTCCTAAAATATCAAAATCCACAATGGGAGGAAGAGCATTCTGCCATCGTGCGCCTGTCCTGTGGAACAAACTCCCTTTTAACATTCGTCAAGCAAACACTCTCAACACCTTTAAGTCTAGACTCAAAACTTTTCT
This sequence comes from Limnothrissa miodon, assembly GCA_017657215.1. Lineage (NCBI taxonomy): Eukaryota > Metazoa > Chordata > Actinopteri > Clupeiformes > Clupeidae > Limnothrissa > Limnothrissa miodon. The sequence continues at coordinate 206,557 of JAGFZM010000849.1, read as the reverse complement.
ATTTACTGACCCATTTAGTTAGGGATGGTGTATGGTAAGCCACACCTCCTCAGGGTATTATTGGAAAGGACTGCCTCTGCTGTAAGCTCCCGTCCAGGGCTTGGTGGCCACTGACCATTTCCTTTGGTGGTGTTGGCTTGTTATACATCATACCTTAGTTATGCTGCTATAGTTTAATGCCGCCACAATCCACCCATCTGTTAACCCGTACAATTTTCACTATTCTCTATTTTCTCCTCCTCTCTCTTTTCTCTCCACTTACTTCTCTCTCTTCACTTAGCCAACATCTGTATATGGTTTCACATGCAATATAACTCACATTCTCTGAATTCTGATGGAGACTGTTCTAACTCATCTCCTCTCTGATTTTCCATGCCATTACCACCCTGCCGTGAGTCATCACTGCCTTCCACTGCCTGCGTCTGCACCTCCTGGGTTCTCCTGGGACCTTCTTCCAACGTGATCCGGCGGCACTCCTGAATGGTCCTCAACCCACTCCACTGTCCATGCCACTGCCTCCCTGCTGAGGGTCACCCCTGCCTTCCACTGCCTGATCCTGCATCTCTGGCTTCCTGGGCGGTCTGCCTTCAGCTTCACAGATGACCCTGACGTGATTGATACAGCCTCCAACTGGCCCCTGGCTTGACTGCGCCTATTGACATGGGACTCTATCCTGGGATTCTAATGGGACTCCTATATTACTTTATTTACCAAAATTTTCTTGTAATGTGTATCTAATGGAATAATAGTGGACTACCCGCCATCTGAGAGACTGAAAACCTGCCCTAGGCAGTTGGGTTAGCCCCTTGAGCCGTTGGAACTGCCCAAGGTTTCTTCCTCTACCATAACAAGTAAAAACAATAAACGCTGCTAGGGAGTTTTTCCTTGCCCCTGTTGTTCATTGGGCCTCTTGTGTTAAGCGCTTTGTGACATGCCTTTTGTAAAAATGCACTATATAAATAAAATTTAATTGAATTGAATGTTACAGGCAGCCCTGGATGCAGTACAGATGTTGTTGCCTGGAATCTGCAGAGAAGCTTCAGAAACCTGCACCCCCTGTTGTCTTACAGGAGAAGAGGAGTGAAACGTGAAGTGAAGGTGAGCCAGGCTTTCTGGGGGTCACAAGCTCACTACTGACTACCTCTTTCCCTCCCTGAGACTCCCTCCCTTCTACTTTCAGACTTTTTCTGCTTCCATTTTCTCTCTCTCTCTCTCTCTCTCCCTAAGTCCACACACTGCTTCATCATCTCCCCCTTTCTCTCTCTCTTTTGTTGAGTGTCTCCCTTGTCCCAGTACCTCAGTCTTTCCATCTCTGGGCCTAACAATAGCTCATGTTGGAAAGTTAAGATGACATGGGCATACACAGGAACAGTTGAGTCCTTATATTCCTTTGACACTAAATAAAGGAGACTGTGCATGTGTGTGTGTGTGTGTGTGTGATGACCTGCTGTGATAGACTCCCTTTCACGCTCACCTCCTCTGAAGAAACACCCGCTCCAGGGTGTCTCTCGGCTGTGGAGGGCAGAGATTGACATCTGGGCTAAGCTTCCTGGGGAAGATTAATGTAATCTTTTAATGAGAGGGAAATCATAACAACAACAAGGAAAAAGACAAACACAGCGATTACAGCACGAAGACAAGCAGAGACAGCAGCTATCTCCTTGTCTCATTTCATACTTCCTTTAAACACACACTCAAACACACACACATGCTCACATACACAGACACACTCTGCATTGTGTTTTGGTTCCTCTTGTGGTGCACTCTTCCCGTCCTAATTGCCAGCTTTCGTCAGTTTTTCCCCTTGATTTGTGTGTGTGTGTGTGTGTATGTGTGATGGAGCTGCATGTTGCATAGCAGCACGGCGGCTAATGATGCGCAGCTACAAAGCGAGCGTGCGGCAGAGGGGTTAAGGCATCTGAGCACGCTCCGTGGCAGCGGGATTTGGGGGCTTAGCCCCCCGCAGAGAGGGAATAATGAGTATATATTACTAATCTCACACCGGAGGAACTCGGCGCTTCTGCGCCTCCTCGCTTCTCTCTCCTCCTTTTCCTCTTCTCCTCTCTTCCTTTACTCTCCTCTTGTCTTCTCCTCTCTTCTTACATGTGTGAAGAAATAAACAGCTCTTCTTTTCTCTTTCTCTCTCTCTCTCTCCCTGTGCCTCTTTCCTCCCCTGGCTCCCTCACTTTCTCCCTCTTCCCCCTTTCTTTTCTCTTCTTCACAGAGGCTAATTTAGAGGCGTCTTTGATGCTTTCTCAGCGGAGCTTCTGTTTCTAATATCCAAATGCGGGGATTAGGTGGCTTTTGGGCTGTAAACCCCAATTTATCCTGTTTGCACTTCCCTCTGAGGCTGCCATGCTTTTGACCCTGCCAACCTACAAACACTGGCTGCCTAACAACTGCTGCATTGTTATTATTTGTTTGAGGAGATGTATGTCTGTGTGAGAGGAGGAAAGTGTGTGTGTGTGTGTGTGTGTTTTGGTGTGTTTGGGAGCTTTGGTGAGCTAGAGTCTCGGAAAGGCGGTGTCTTGTTTTAAGATTCATTAGTGGAGTAATGTGAACTAATAAGCCTTCTAGAACCCTCTCCGGGCCTCCTCTCAGATCCCTCTGTCAAGCACACCCCTGTCACTTCCAAGCATCGAAATGATGAAAGGCACTGTGTGTACGTGTGCGTGTGTATGTGTGAGATGTAAAATATCTCTGACTGTTCCTTTCTCTCTCTCATATCACTAGTATCAGCTTTAGTTCAACTCCTAACCTCATAGTCTATGAACATACACACACACGCACACACACTGACACACACATTCCTTTCTTATTGTCATTTTTTATTTATTTAACACAAAAATGCACACACACAGACACACACAGGGCCAGATCTGATCTGACGAGTCTTGGCCATTATCTGCCTCCAGGGCTGTGGTGACTTGAGAAGCTTCACAAGTGCATTTCCCAGTCTTATTCTCTCATATAACCCACCCCCCCCCCCCCACACACAGACACACACACACACACACACACAGACCCAGGTAAAGGCAACTATCCCAAAAAAGATAGTAGTAGTTCTGCGGAGACATCATCACAGACTAGATTACAGTAATCACTATAGAGTATATATTGACTAGTCAGCATTAGTCAGGACATGGTCACAGACAACCAAGATGACAGAAGATGAGAAGAGATATTGGGATGGGGCTAAAATGGAGAAACAGAGGCCTTGTCTCCTCCCTCCCCCTTCATCCTCTGGCGCCCCCCACCCTCCCCTTGTTTTGTTGTCACAATGATTGAAGTCTGCCTCTGACCTGTGCACCAGCTTGCTGAAATTCCAAACATGGAGGGTCTGTGACTCTGCATGACTCTCAGATCACTGACTGGGGCCTGTAAGACTGTGCCTCTCATGCCAGTCAAGCGTGTGCTGTGTGTGTGTGTGTGTGTGTGTGTGTGTGCCAACATCCATGAGTATGTACAGCATGTATATAGGTCAGCAATGTGCAATGGTGTAACTGTATAGTGTGTGTGTGTGTGT
>JAGFZM010000849.1:166878-202631 GCA_017657215.1 Limnothrissa miodon | reverse complement strand
TGTGTGTGTGTGTGTGAAGACAAAGAGAAAAGCTGCAGATTTATGACAATATCTTGTCAGCAGGTAACAAAAGGTAACAAAAAATATGCACAGAGCACAAACAAAACCCGATATAATCAAGTACTCTTTAAATCTGAAGCTGGATTTCTGCTTCTCCGTCACTTTGACGCCGGCACAACGCCGTCCGTCTGCGTCCCTTCGCCTGCCACGCACATCCAAAAGTTTGTAAACACGTGTCGAAACAGTGCAGACAGATGGTGCAGACAACGGAGACTTTGTGGGCTGTGATTGGTCAAAGATTGTGATTAGTGATTGCTACCTGAAATCCATATTATTCAATGGTCAAACGAGTGTAACAAATTCTCCTGTATGACGTGCTACCTCCTCAAATGTCTTTCATATTCATATTTTCAAATTCATATTTAACCCATTGTCGACGGTCCATTGAAATACCGTTTACTGAAGAACGATGACATTGTGGTTGTAATGACAATAAATCCTACCTTTATAAAACTAAATATGTGTTTTACAGACATTACTACACCACAGCCAATCAAAAGAGAAAGATATGGAAATGTTTGTTTGTGATTGGTAAGTGTTATATGACATTTTCAAAGTTTGCCCTCATTAGCTCAGCTAATTCATTTCACTTACTGTACTGTAATGGCCTCAGTTGGCAAGCGCGCTCGGTACACTCGGGATTAAGTAGTGGCGATGTTGATGGAGGACAAGGAGAGCGACATTGACAGTAACAATGGTGGCCTCTCCAGCGATGAGGAGTTTGCCTTGGACAAGGAGTTAACGTTACTGGGTGACAGGAGTGAGTCTGAAGCAAGGTAAGTCAAATTTCAAGTGTAGCATGTGGCACGGGAATAAGAATAGTCTTTATTGCCATAAGAATTACAATTCTTAAGTAGCCGACTACGCCACCTTGAGGGGCTATACCCACCGAAGGAAAAGTGAAACTAAAGCAACACTGTTCAACCTAACCTCATATTACGTCAATAAGACTCACAGGTTTGTTGCAAAATAGGAGGCAGAGACAGAATTCCATCCAATCATAAATTTATTATACAATCAAAATAAAATGTACAACCACACAAAACAATACACAGGAGGAGGAGGCTTACCAGCAGGCAGGCTATCCGGTAGAGATGACCAAAAAGGCCACGCGTGGCTATCGTAACACTGTAAGCACACAGGTGAACCCAATTCCGCAAAGACACGCACAGTGATGCACACCAAACTATTCCACAAAGACACACACAGCGATGCACACCAAAGAGGTCCCAGCCACCAGGTGACTTGCCTCCCTGATATCCCCCTCCGACTCCTGGAAGAAGAAATAATGATAACCACAAAAGAAACACAATCTCTCTCTCTCTCTCGCACACACACACAAACACACCAACAACGACCTTAAATCAACACACAATCAAGGCCCCGGGTTACCAGGCACCCCGGACACTAACACAAATCAAAATAAATCACAACATGCAAAACCCCCAAAATAAAAGCGAAACAAAAACAAACTAACAAAACACAGATGCATTCACAAGCTCACTTGTACCGTAAGTGCACAAAACAAACAGACAAAACACAAAACGAATAATAAGACAAAATAAACACCCCTAAATCAACACACACACAGGAAGGTACAACCAGACTACTGGCAATCAACACAGAGACAAAACTAACAAAAAAATACAGCACGCTGAAACAAAAAAAAATAAAACTACAAATAGGCTACAACACGATGACGAAAGACAAAGGTACAAATGCAGCATGCTGACAATAGCAGAGGCGAAATTACAAATAGGCCTACAGCAGGCTGAAAAGAACAAAGACAGCGCTAAAATTGTAGCACGCTCACAGTGGAGACAAAACAGCAGCACAGGAAAGACAGCTCAAGCCGCGAATTAGCACGGTGGCCAAGACTGGTGAACGTGTTCCACAAGGGAGCAGGGGCACAAATCCAAATGTGTTCTGCCACCAGGCAACCATTGAATGGACCTCCCTCACCAGTTTCAGTTGTACCAGAACACCGTTAACCCTCAACGGATTAATCATTTGAATCACTTCAGACAGATCCCTGCACCCGCACAACAGGGTATCCATCAGGCTGCTACTCTCAATGAAGAAAACAAAACAGAAACCAAACCAGGGTCGGCCTGAGCTAAATGACTGACAAAATGCTGCTCTCCTGGGCATCGCAGGCGGCATAACTTTTAAAACCAGTAAGTCCGCCCCTTACCAATTACCTTACATTCCGTGCATTGATGGCGTATCTTAGGTACAGACAACATACAACAAAACAGCCGTCCAACCCACTACACAAGCTAATTATATAACGTAAGCTTACTTTTGCCGGTGAAGTTTGCAGGCTGAATGTCAAAGTATCTTGTAGTTTTTGCCCACTCCATGTAATGCAAAATGACATTCGAAGATGATCCTACAGACTATCCTAGATTATCCTACAGATTTTTTTTTTTGCCAGTATGCAATTCATACCATGCACCATAAATCTCAATTATGTAGAGACTTGCCATATCATTCAAAAGGAAGCCTACAGCACAGAGAATCATTTATTGTGCTCACCTGTCTTGTTTATTTGCTTATCTAAATATTAGTACATCATAATTTCAAGGTTTATTTGTTCCACTGCAGTATGGCATAGCAGAGAGTATCACAGTGAAAGTTGAAGGTTCTTTGAAACAGAGTGTGTTGACTGTGACATCCTCTGTCATTTGTGTAGTAGGTGTAGGCCTACTGATTGTAAAATTCACTTTTATTTGTATCTTTTGATTTATACAGAGTGTATTGCTTTGCAGTGTGGCATTGCAGAGAGTTAAAGGTTCTTCTCTGGAATTTGTTTTCATTGGGGTGGGAGAGTAATACATTCTATTTATAAATGATTTTATAATTGTTCATTTGTTCATTGGTATGAGTATTTTCTTAACATATCCACAAAAGTGTTCTTGTCTTTATCACTAGTTTACAGGCTTTCTGAAATTGTGCTTTGATTGGACAGAATAGCCCAACATCATTGCAGTCAATTTACTGACATAATTTCCCTTTTAGATTCAACCAGCAGCTGGGAACAGATCACTTATCTCCTTCGGAGGATGAGGAGGGCCCCACCAAATCCACAGGCAAAAAGACACACATTACAAAAAAAAAAAAAAACAATAAATAAATGGTTTATAATTGGACCAGATTTTGAAAGGTGGTGTATTTGTCTCCAGTACCAGTGTTTGTATGGTTCTCCCTGATACACTCTATATTTTTCTCTATCTTGTACAGAAATATACTTAAAAAGGATTTTTGTCTGAAGAAATTGAAATTTTACAGATTTAATTTCAGATGATTTTCAAGATATTCTCCTTACTTGATCAAAACTACACTCTGCAAGTTATATCATGTTATAGTGCTGATTCTTCTGATTCTAATGGTATATATAAAACATACTGTATGTTGTATGCAACATATTTGAAAAACAAAGCCTTTTATAGAAGGTGCTTAGGCGGCAGCACAACATTGAATGTTTTCCACTGTCAGCAAAGGGTTAACATTTGCACCAGAAGAATTTGTTCTTCAATATTGATTAGCTCCAACGGTAGGATTGTTAACGGTACCGTCTGTGCTGTAACCACAGACACTATAGGCCACAACCAAAAAGCAAACACTCCACGGACAATTTCATGACTGGCAGTTGAGTGGCAGTGAATTGCCACATGGTGCTGTGACCCTAATGGAGAATCATAAACCAAAAATGACGACTAAGACAACGCCATCAAATCAACACAGAAATAACTCCTTCACTCTCTCTCCCTACTCTTTCACACACACACACACACACACACACACACGCACTCATATACACACACACAAACAGTAACTACCAATGTGTCTTACACCCTCCTCCAGGTGTGTGTGAGTGTGTGTGTGATAGTGTTTGCTGTTGTTCAAACCCAGAGATTAATTTTCCTCTAGACACAGGATACAGAGAGAGAGAGAGAGAGAGAGAGACAGAGATTGAATGAAATGAAATGAAATGAAAGAAGTGTCACAGCCGAGGACAGGCAGTGATTAAGGTTTTAAGCGCTCAACCTCTCCCTGACAGCTAACCAGCTATTATCTTAAGAGAATCAAACGGATGTTCAAAGCCAATGCCGCACACCAAACATGAAAGGAGACGTCAGAGCCTGGCAGCTGACTAGCCCAGAGAAGATACCACAGAGACACGCTGAACAGAGAGAGAGGTCTGAAGTAGAAGGGAGGGTTGAAGAGAGGGAGGTCTTTATTTCCATTCTACCAGAGGCATGTTTTTGACACAGTGATCCTGCAACACAGATCCTGATGGGCTACATCACAATACAATAGACTCTTCTGTTTATTTATGTGGGAACCAGCGGCAGAGGGGGAAAATGGATTGAAAGAGCGGGAGAGGAAACAAGGCAGGGAGAGAGAGAGAGAAAGAGAGAGAGAGAGAGAGAGAGAAACAAATGGTGGAAAGAGGTTGTATGGGAAGGACAAGGTAAGAAAAAAAATTGTGAATAAAAGGTGATGACAGGGGTCACAGTCTACCAACACTGCATCTGCTTTCTTCAGAAATTCACTTTGAAATATGTGTGTGTGTGTGTGTGTGTGTGTGTGTGTACATGTCACACAGCCATAAAACAACTGCCTGTGCTCAGGTTTGGGGCATATTTCTGCAAGGAGCTCACCCATGCACAAAGGCCGACAGCCATCAGGTTTTACATCCGTAACTGTTTGAAGGCGAAGCTCTTCGCTGGAGCGGCACCTTTCACTTGTGCTAACACACACATACACACTCTTTCACACACATACACACACAAACACCTTTTGCTCTGCCTTTGGGGCCAGTGGCATTGACGCACAGATAAACTTTAAAACTTGGTTCTGTCTCTCACAACATGAACAAGAACTACAATTAGAGCCAGGTCTGTTTTGAAGTGTGTGTGTGTGTGTGTGTGTGTGCACGTGTGTTGTATATAAATGGCTCTCCGGAGGGAGTTTTCACATTGAGTGCCAGATTGTGTTTTTTAGTCAAGAGTGTAAGTTGTCATCACCCATTGCAGATTTTGCAGGGGATATGGTATAGAAAAACTATATAAACTTTAACATTTTAACCACATAGTTTTACATATAAATATATTGACAATTACATTCTTTTTTCATGAAAATATATGACAAAGTCTCACCAATACATCTCACTGATAACCTCTTTAATGCAAAGTGACATTGACAAAGTTATAATGACAGGCACAAATTACTTTGGCATTGTTAAGGGCTGCGTTAACAAGCAGCAAGCGTCAATGCCAAAAAAAGACCCAATCCTTCTGGGCACAGTGGAATTACACATTATGGTCCAGGAGACAGAGCTGTTTTAGAACGCCCTTCCCCGAGTCAGATGTGGTACAGCCCATGGAGATCAGACTAGACCCCCCCCCCCCCCCCCCATTAGGGATGGTTTGGCCTAAGGAGACCAGACCCACAAACAGGCGTGGAGGGCTTGATGTGGGCTCTATTTGTAGGGAACGTTGGGGAGCACATAAATATGGAACATGGAAGTTGGAGATGAGAAGGGAGCCTCGCAACATCCACACCTCTTCAAACCCACTTTCACTGTAACTTTCATGAACTAGTTCAACTTTGAAAACTTTCACGGCAGCCATGCAAAGGCTGTTGTGTATGCTAGGCCTTTAGGCCACTTGGCAAAATCGCCTTACAAAAACTGTACAAACCTATAGGTTTATATTAAACTGACACATTTCTATGCTGCAGGGTGATAATTCTGACAGAGTTAACTAATTAGCTAAGCAGAGGTAAAACTGGTAATGAAAGCTACGGCTACAGACACACAGCAGAGGTTTATAAAGTAAACTGATTTCTACAGACACAGCAGAGATTTCTAAAGTAAACTGATCTCTACAGATGTGTAGCAGAGATTGCTAAAGTAAACTGATTTCTACAGACACACAGCAGAGATTGCTAAAGTAAACAGATTTCTTTGGACGTGCAGCAAAGGCTAAAAAAGTAAACTGATTTCTATGGACGTACAGCAGAGGTTTGTAAACTGATTTCTATATACGTACAGCAGAGGTTTGTAAAATGATTTCTACGGACGTGCAGCTTGGTTTGTAAACTGATTTCTTCGGATGTACACCAGAGGTTTGTAAACTGATTTCTACGGACGTGCAGCCTGGTCTGTAAACTGATTTCTTCGGATGTACACCAGAGGTTTGTAAACTGATTTCTACGGATGTGCAGCAGAAGTTTGTAAACTGATTTTTCCGGACGTGCAGCAGAGGTTTGTAAACTGTTTTCTACGGATGTGCAGCAGAGGTTTGTAAACTGATTTTTCCGGATGTGCAGCAGAGGTTTGTAAACTGATTTCTACGGACGTGCAGCAGTGTTGTCTACAGTTAGGGGTGTATGTGCCCAAGCGGGGTGGTGGGGTGGGTGTGGGCTGAGTGCCATAAGGGCTCCTCTGTTGAACACCTGTTGAACACTAATCTGCTCCTGAGGGCACGGAGCTCTGAGCAGCCTAGCGTTGCTCATACATAAATAAGCCTTTGATATGACATGGCAGGCAAACATCTGACCCACCCCTGCCCTGTCATTCACCTCAGACAACATACACATGCACACGGTAATGCAGCATTAGATGCACACACACACAGACACTGACTGACATGCAAAGATGTTCTTCATATCAGTCATACACAGACACACACACACACGTCTGTTGCTGATTATTTATTTCTGTTTGAGACTGATAACCTGCATTGTTAAATTGTGTGTTGGTGTGCATATGTTTTTATTCCCTGTGTGTGTGTGTATGTGTGTGTGTGTATGCATGTGTTTATGTGTACACAGACACACATACCTGCATGTGCATTATGCAGTGAGTAGCTCCCTGGGTAAGCATGGGAGTGTGTGCGTTTGTGTGTGTGAGTGGAATGTGTTTCACTGAATTTCCCTGTTCATATTTTACTGTAATCTTTGATGTTGATTTTCTGCAAGGCACCTGTTCTGTGCATGCAAACTTTGTATCCTTTCTCTGTGTAGAAAGTGACCCGGGAGTGTGTTTTTCCCACGCCGGAGCCCTTAAGTTTTAAGGTTACCCCCAGCTCTGCCTCTTTTGTGATCCTGGGGCAGAGGTATGTGGTGTGTGGCAGATATGTGTTGTTTTCGTTGTTTTCTTATTTTCTAACTTTAGCTTTATGCATGCATTATAGTTTTCCAAGAAACGATGAATAAGTTGTTGGTTGTATTTAACTGTACGCGTTTTTTTTTCGTGCTGCATCTCATTAACGGAGGGCACTAGCTACTGTTAAGTTCTATTAATCACTGCACGCTAGTAAACTTTGTACAGTGTAGTGTGTTGAAGCATGGTTATTTGTGTTTGGCAGGAGTGTGAACTCCATGCCTGATTATTTTTCTTTTCATTTTTATCAGTGAGAGTAATAAAACACGAAAACCAGGTCGATTGTGGCGTCCTTTTATCAACAACTCTGGGGGTGGAATTCTCTGATAAGTAAGTCTGTTTTTACGCGATTTCTCCACTTTAGATGCTTGCCCCTCCTACAGACGGGTTTACCAATAGGGGCATTACTAACGAGTAACTAGTCTCTGCAGAACATTGTGGGCGGATTTCAGCAGTGGGCGGTTTTACAGCGTTGTTCTGATTGGTAATGCAAACACTGGGTGGATTTCAGCCGTTAGGCCTACTCTTTTGGCTAAAACAAGCAAGTAAAGTTGACATGACGATACCTTCTATCATTTTCTATAATTTCGGGAAAAGTCTGGATAAACACTACAGCGTACAGAAACAATGGCGGCAGAAGATCAGACTCAGAACATGCCACGGGTGAGTAATTTTTTAGTTATACAAGCCGATAACGCTGATTTGAATGGTGGTGGAGAGATCTTCAGGTTCATTGTAAAGTTTACGTGAATAACTAAACGATGCATGATCCTCGTTAGGTCTACCGAAACGTTTCCACTTTACCAAGGAGTAGTTTTTACTTTTACCTCATGCAATCATTGGTTTTAAAATGCGACATTCTGTGCAACACTAGTTAATAGAAAAAAAAGCTATTCAATAGATATATAGGCCTATTCATTTTCTTACGCACGTAGACCTAGCTTATAGCCTTTCCTGTCGGCCTACAGTAGGCTACGAAGTCACACTAGTGTGGTAAAATGTGTACTTGTGTTCTGTGAAATGTGTTTAATGTTTATTGTAGCCTACTCTTACAATTATGAATACAAATGGAGGTTCGCGCTTCTAAATGTCCGAATCATTGAGCCTATAATGTCAGCGGTCTGAGTCGATATTTTGTTTGCATACTCAATCTTTGCTCTGAAGTTGTATTTTATGTATTTATTTTTTAAATCTCATGAAGGATTAAGAATGTTCAAAAACCGTTTAACTCTCTTCAGGTAATGGAACTCTCTATTTGGAGAATGTTCTAATCACATCTAAAATATGATTTTAATAAAAGGCTTCAGATAATTATAACCTTTTTGGATATAATTCTTTCTAATAGTAATGTAAAAAAACTCTGAACATTATTTGATTAATTAAGCTAAGAATTAAAATTAAACAATGTATTGTCTTTGTCTTTGCAGCATGTCACTCTTCAGGCTAAGGATCATCTGCTGCCTCAACCTGAAAGAATTGCCTCATCTATTTTTCTTGCCCATTTTGTTCTTTGAACAAGCATATTCCAAAGGAATATAATTATATTGCAACCCACATTGCTTCTCACAAGACACGGGCGGTTGAGTATGATGGTGAGTAATGGCCAGTGAACCTCTATTAACATGACGGTTTTTAATCTGTTCTAGCCTATATCATGCCTCCTGCCAGACCTCCAGCAGCACAGCAAGCTGTCCCGAAGAAAGCAACAAACTGTCGAATGTCCTCATTGTGGAATGAGGCTAAATAAAAAGAATCTAAAGCAACACATTACAAGAAAAAATCAGTTTGTTACAAAGACAATAACTGCAACTTGATTTCACTTCATTTACAGTCCCAGTGTACTGACAAACAGACTTTAAATTGTTTCAAAAAGTTAAAGACCTCCAACAGGGCACCCTCATCAAGCACTTATATGCCAACAAGCTGTCCACAGAAAACAAATAATTGTTGAATGTCCTCACTGTGAAATGAGCCTAAATGAAAAGAATATTAAACATGTGGCAAGAAAACGTTACGGATACTAACGTATCCTCGGTTCTCTGAGTGAGAAGCCGAAACGTACGAGTGGATGATGCCTATCATCTCCTGCTTTTCTGAAGTCATCTTTAACCAACCCTTTGAAAAAAGGGCAGTAAGCGCACTGACGCGCACAGGCAACTACTTAGACAGCCCTGCATGACGTCAGAAAGTCTATATAAAGACTGCGCTTACGCACTCGTACGTTTCGGCTTCTCACTCAGAGAACCGAGGATACGTTAGTATCCGTAACGTTCTCTTTCGTTTCGAAGCCGAAACGTACGAGTGGATCACTACAACTAAGCCTCAAGAGCCCTACACCAAGGAGCCCGAGGTGGGAAGATCCATGGGACCGCCGCCGGGCCCAGAGAGAACACTCTCTGCTACACCCGGCCTGGTGACGTCCAATGCGTAAAAACGCGCGAAGGTGTTGCCTGAGGCCCATGAAGCGCTCAAACAGATATCCTTCATAGGGACGCCTTTCCAGAAGGCCCAAGAAGCCGCCACTCCACGGGTGGAGTGCGCCCTGACATGAGCAGGCGGAGGAACACCCGCCGCCTCATATGCCAGACGTATGGCTTCCGTAAGCCAATGCGACATGCGTTGGGTAGACAAGGCCTGACCCTTGGCACGCTCGCCATGGCAGACGAACAACTGGTTCATCTTCCTGATGCTCTGCGTACGCGTCAAATAGGCACAAAGCGCTCTGACCGGGCACAGAGTGACGGGCACAGAACTGCCCGTCTCAGGAAGGGCTGAGAGCTCAATGACCCTCGAACGAGGGTCAGTAGGGCGAGAAAAGGGATTAGGTCGCAGCGTTACCCGCGCGTCACCTTGCGTGAACTCAAGACAGTCAGGACTGACCGACAAGGCAGTCAGATCGCTGACACGCTTCACCGAGACCAGAGCGAGCAGAAGCACAGTCTTAAGGGAAAGCATCTTTAGACTGGCACTCGACAGAGGGTCAAAGGGCGTAAGGGCCAGTCCGCGTAGGACAGTGGCCAGGTCCCAAGTAGGGACCGAAGGAGAGGAAGAGGGGCGAAGCCGCCTGACGCCCTTCATGAAGCGCGACGCAAGGGGGTGAGCGCCTGGGGAAACGCCAGCATAGCCAACATGGCATGCTGAGATAGCTGCGAGGTACACCTTCAAAGTAGAGGGTGTACGACCCTGATCAAACAGGTGGGCAATAGGGCAGACTAGAGGATCACAGCCTCTGTCTCTGCACCACGTGCTGAAAACACGCCACTTCAGTGTATATAACGACCTAGTGGACGTAGCTCTAGCAGCCTGAACGGTCTCTATCACTGCGTCTGACAGGCCGCTCTCTAGGAGACGCGCCCGTTCAGGGGCCAAGCCGTCAGTCTCCACGCTTCCGGCTTGGGGTGCCACAGCGACCCGTGAGCCTGCGATAGGAGGTCCCTCCTCAGAGGGAGGGTCCACGGCTGGCCGTCCAACAGTGAGACCAGATCTGAGAACCAGCTCTGAGATGGCCAATTGGGGGCGATCAGAATCACCCTGTGAGCCCCCGCTCTGATCCTGGCCAATACCTGACGCATCAGAGGAAGGGGGGGAAAAGCGTAGAGCAGACTGCGCGGCCACGGGTGTGCCAGCGCGTCTGACCCTAGCGTCGCATCTCGTTCCAGCGAAAACCACGCTGGGCAGTGAGCGTTCTCTCTCGAGGCGAAAAGATCAACTCGTGCCCGCCCGAAGCGGGACCAGAGGCTGTGCACCGCGGCTGGGCAGAGGCGCCAGTCGGTTGCACACGGAACACCCCTTGAGAGGAGGTCCGCGCCTGTGTTGCGAACACCTGGCAAGTGCGCCGCCCTGATCGACAGGAAGTGGCGGGAGGCCCAGGTGAGCAGCTTGTATGCCAGGCGAAACAGGTCCGGAGAGCGCGTGCCGCCCTGGCGATTGATATACGCCACAACAGTGGTGTTGTCTGTACGCACAAGAAGGTGTTCTCCTCTGAGAAGAGGGAGAAACTCCTTCAGAGCGCAGAAGACAGCAAGGAGTTCTAACACATTGATGTGTAATCTCCTGGAGGCAGTGCCCCATGTTCCCCTGGCGGGGCGACCACAGCAAACGGCGCCCCAGCCACTCTTGGACGCATCGGTGGTCATCGCCATGCGTCTGGCTATAGCGCCCAAAGCGCCGCCTTTGGTGAAGGACGACGGTGTGCGCCAATGCGCGAGGGCTAGCCACATGCGTCTGGACACTAAGATCCGACGGGCGGGGTTCGACCTGGAGGATACACCTAGTTCCGCTAAGGCAAGCTGCAGCGGGCGTAAGTGTAAGAGGCCGAGTGGGACAGCGCCGCCTGCGGCGCATAAGAGGCCCGTCAGTCTGAGACACAGCCTGGCCGAAACGCAGGCACCTAGTCTGAAGTGGCGTAGACACGCCCTGACGTCCTGAAGCCTCTTCGGCGTGAGCATCGCTCTCATCGAGCGTGAGTTCAGCTTCACGCCCAAGAACTCGACCTCCTGAGAGGGAGAGAGCATGCACTTGCTTAGGTTCACTAAGAAACCCAGACTGTGCAAGTGACGCAAAACAATGTGAGTCTGTGACGTTAGGAGCTGTCTGGAACCAGCCAGCAGCATCCAGTCGTCCAAGTAATTGAGGAGTCTGATCCCCTGAGCGCATAGAGGAGCGATCGCCGCCTCCACGCACTTGGTGAAGCACCGAGGTGCTAGAGATAGACCGAAAGGAAGGGCTGCGTACTTGTAAGCCCTGCCCTCGAAGGCGAAGCGTAGAAAACGCCTGTGCCTTGGGACTATACCTATGTGAAAATAGGCGTCCTGAAGGTCTATGGTGACCATGTAATCCCCCTGGCGGACTGACTCCGCCACCATGCGCCCCGTGAGCATGCGAAAGGTGAGAGGTTTGAGCGAAGCATTGAGCACTCTGAGGTCTAGAATAGGGCGAAAAGCGCCCGACTTCTTGGGCACCAGGAAGTATGTACTGTAGCGACCTGCGCGCGCAAGCATCAGATCTACACGCTGGATAGCGCACTTTCTCAGGAGATCGCAAAGCTCTTGCCTGAGAGCAGGGGCCCTGGAGGGGGGCACCACTGACTCCATGACACCTCTGAAGGGCGGGGGTGGCCACCTGAACTGCAGTTGATAGCCCTTCAACACTGTTGATAGGACCCAACGTGACGTTGTGCACATCGCCCAATTCTGCCGGAGCAGAGCGGCGGCATGAGGAGGCAGCAAGGACAAACGAAGCGCTATGCTGCCTCCGAGTGGCACTAGGGGGGCCGAGGTCAAAGACTGAGGCTGTCCACGAAGCTGAATAGCGTCCGACTGACAGACCAGAGACCCGACGGAGTGCGGGGGCTGAGGGCAAGTTAGCCGTGTGTGAGACCGCTGGGCGTTCACGCGTGGCTGAAGAGCCGTGCGCATTACTTGCGACGCCCCGTGGGCCGGCCGACCCAGCGCGCACGTCAGCGAAATCCGATGTCGGTGAACTGCGCGCTTCACCTGCGACACCCCGTAGGGCGGCCGACCTGGAGCGCGTGTCAGCGACGTTGGTGGTCGATGAGCTGCGCACTGCACCTGCGACGCCCGGCGGGGTCGAGGCGTGCTATCACGCGAGGCGCACAGTGCGGGGCGTGTGTCAGCTGAACGCGCGCCGGAGACCGCATCGGTGCCCCAGTGCGCGATAGCGCTGACAGAACAGAGAGCGTCCTCCGGCCTGGGCCGGGGCTCATTGTGAAACATTGCCCCAGAGGGGCGATACTGTGTGTGCGGAGTGCTTGTGAACAAGGCAAACTCAGCGCCCCGTAAAGGGGTGAGATCAGAGAGGACCGCCGAAGCGGGGGGGAACGCTCCGAGCCGGGGACTGCAGAGCGAGGGCACTGCCTTTGAGAGCACACAGAGGCATAGCAGTCAATGGATGGCGATCGCATGACATGCTCTGCCGCGCACACGCGATCGCATCAGGATCGCTGTGGCCTCTTACGCCGCTCCCGGCTAGCTGGACAGGTGGCGGAAGCTGGGCGCCCGCGTAAGCGGGAGCGCTGGCAGGCAGGTTGCGACCCAGTAGCCGGCTGTGGCGCGGCTTTGGGCGCGTCTGCCTTCTTTTTCTGTTGCGTCCGTTGAGGCGTACGAGCACGCGTCTGAGGAGCAGCAGGAGCGGCCGACTGAGGCAGAGCACACTTAGGAAGCACGGGTTGCAGGGCCTGAGCCGCCGACTTAGTCTTCTCTAAGCGGTCGCGCTGTAGTTCCAGCGCCTGGCCAAACAGAGCATCAGCAGAGATGGGAGCATTCAGGAGATGCTTCTTCTCCTTCTCTGACATGGAGGAGAGGTTGAGCCAGAGATGCCTGTCAAGGACGACCAAGGAGCCAAGGGAGCGCCCGTCGGCTTTAATGGCCGACCGGATAGCCAGCGAAGTGAGAGCGGTGATTCTGCGCAGCTGGTGGACGGTTAAGTCCGAGTGCTGCGCAGCCAGATCTGCCACCAGCTCCTCAGCCAAAGAGGAGAGGAGAAAGGCGGTATTCATTGCCCTTATCGCCTGGCCTGTACAAATGAAGGCCTTGGAGGCGAGCTTCTCCGTGCGTTGACACGGCTTGGAGGGGAGCTCGGGAGGCGATGTCCAGGTGGTGGCAGAGGCTGGTGCTAAACAGCCAGCGGCCGCATCTTCGACGCGAGGAAGCTGTAAGAGGCCAATGGCGCCCGCTCCGTCCATCGTGCAGAACGCCGCGTGCCCCTGGATAGGGGCAATGGCGGCGTAGGGAGCCTCCCAGGAGCCCTGCGCGTCAGCCACAACCGTGGGGTGAGCAGGGAGAGGGAGAGCGTCCGGAGAGGGAAGCGCGCCGGAAAAGGGGTTGAAACGCCCTTCCGGATAGCGCTGAGGCGGAGGCAGGCCTAGCCTGCTAGCCGCCTGTGTAGCCAACGAAGCTAGCTCGGAAGCTAATTGGGCGGCATGGGTTTTCACCATAGGTGGCGGGTCTTCGACAGTAGTGCCATTAGCGGAGAGGAAGGAAGACAGCTCCTCCTCATCCACAGCCTCGATAACTAGGTCGTCATCGTCGCCCTGAGGCGGCGTGGTAGCCGCGCGGGCAAAGGCAGCGTCGACGGAGCTAGCAGGGCTAGCCTGGTGGCAAGCTAGCCGCTGAGAAGCTAACCGACGGCCGAGTAGCCACTGAAGACCGATCGATAAGCCCAACCGGGTGCGCCGGGGGAAAATTGATAGACTGGCGGGTAGCGAGAGCACTAGTGCCAGCGGGGGAAGAGCCCGCCCCTGAAACACCAGTGGAACCCACGAAGAATGCCACTCTGTTGGCGATAGCCGTAGGGGAGAGGCGTTCGCAAGCCAAGCAAAGATCTGGCCGCGAAAAGGCGAGCATAGCATGCTCGCTCCCCATACAGATAAAACAGATAGCATGGCGGTCGGAGATCGCCATGGGACGGTCACAATCGGTGCAACGACGAGTAGCCATCTTGCGTCTCGTGGTACCAGAAGTTAGGGACCGGCGTGAACACTTGGAGCAAGACGGAATCCCTCGGAGAGCTTTGAAAAAAGCTTTTGTGGTGGGCTTTCAAAAAAGCCGTTGGTTTTAGAATATTTGCAAGAGCAAACGAAAAGGCGACTCAGAAACACACGCAGTAGGCGAGGTGAAAGAGGCAAAGAGGACCTGAAGCGTAAGCGCAGTCAATATATAGACTTTCTGACGTCACGCAGGGCTGTCTAAGTAGTTGCCTGTGCGCGTCAGTGCGCTTACTGCCCTTTTTTCAAAGGGTTGGTTAAAAATGACTTCAGAAAAGCAGGAGATGATAGGCATCATCCACTCGTACGTTTCGGCTTCGAAACGAAAGAGAACCAATTAATTTTATTGGTGTGGCCTTATGTATTATGTGTTTTCTCATTTGATTTATTATTTGGTAATAACTGTGTTGTTGTTTAGTTAATATCAATATAAATATTGGTCAATAGAGCTATCCAGAGGGCGGTACTACAGCAGCTATGTTCTGTATTGGGCCACAGAGCCTCAGTATGAGAGAGTGGTTGGTAAAGTGAACATTTCTTGTCTTTGAAGTTGCTGATTATAGTAGATCAGAGTCTGAGTACGTAGCCTGGCTACCGTTTTGGTTCCATTTTGTACAGTTTTTGCTTTGCACATTTTCTATATATATTTGTCAGTGTAAAAAGTAATATTTTGTAAATAATTGCACTTGTATTTACATTTATGCATTTAGCAGGCGTTTTTATCCAAAGCGACTTACAAAAAGATAACAATCAAGCTACATAGCAGAAACCTTAAGGAGCATAGTGCTAGGGAATAGTGCTTCAGTTCATTTTTTTAGAAAAAATGAAATAAATTAAACAGAACTTATTTCGTTAAACTCTACTTGGTCTCCTCCATCTCGTCTCGTCACACTAGACCCCATTTGTTTTGAGAACAACAGCTAGCTGATGAAGTTATTGGTTGGCTAGGCGGCTCAGCCAAAACCTAAATGGCTGCTGCAGCCAGTCACAGCTGCAAATGGCTTAAGCTGCCACTTCATGTCTTCAGATCAGTCTGTTATACTGAATTACTAGATCTCTCACTACTCTTATTTACTAGATCTTACTAGAATAGATGCACACTTCTTAAACTTAACAGAATAACACTATGCATTGCGTATGACATGCAATTCGCTGTTCAACTTTATAGTTAATTGAAGCACACATTGTTATTATATTATTTTTCACAGCGTCGTGACCAAGCAACACAGCAATCTCTAGAAACGGTGGGATGTTGGTGCAGTATTACTGCTGTCAGGGGTTAAATTGGGATTTGCTATGTGGGGGGGCTCTGGTCTGGGGTCGGAGCGAACAATATATATATATTTTTTTTTTATTATTATTATTTATTTATTTTTTTTGACTGCACAGAATACACATTCACACTTAACTACACTATGTTTTGTGCATTGTTAACTCACTCAGATAGCCTACTATACTGGGAATTTTTAAGTAAAGATTGGAGTCAGAATTGGTACTGGCATATGCATGACATGAAATATAATAAACGTCACAGATCTGTCATACCTTTACCACACAAGATACACGACCATTATAGCACCAAATCAAATTGCTATTGGGATATTATGGCTGTCAGAACATCTTAAATCTTGTCACAAATACCTGTACTGTTGAATTTAAAATGAAAAAATAGCATGTGAAAAACACATGCAGAGAGGAAATGCTCAATGTGTTAGCCCAACAGGTGACATTAGGCTTATGTCAACTTCATGTCATTATGTTAGCATCTCATTCGTAGGTACCTGAGGTATGCTAGCTGGCTCATGTATGGAAACTGAACTGGCCAAATGCACAATGGAATTCAACTGACAGCTACTCATTTAAGCACCTCTTCGCACATACCTTGTCTGTCTGCTTCTATCTCGCTGTGTCAACCTCTCGTATATAGTGTACCAGCGTGCGGTGCTCTGTTTGACAGCCTCAACTGACATCTGTGACTAGCTGAGTAAAAAGTAGCCGACTGAAAAAGTAAAGCAACCATGTAACGTTAGTGTTCTAGAATCTTTGATTGCAACTTTTCTAAGCTTTGATAGGTCGTCTTTTTATCAGGAAAACCAGGCGGTCTAGTAGTCTTGTTTTACTAATTGTTAGAACGATAGTTTAGCCTAATGAATTAACTGAAAAGCGTGAAAAAAAGGTTTGTGGCTTTTAATGTCATAATGCAGCATGAGCTGCATTATGCTCAGCCCCGGCCCAATTTAACCCCTGACTGCGGTCAATGTAAGGCTAGGTTTACATGAGGACGATGTGAACAGAAGACGCAAAAGTGGTATTGCGTCTTCACTTTTTATTTAAGCGTTCTCGGGAGTAAATCTATGTGCATACGGTGACGCAAAAAGTGTGTAGAAATCGATTGGGTATGCATGCCAGATTAGAGATGCGGAAGTTTTCACGCCACGCATGATCATCTATGTCTCCTTCCACAAACTTGTGCCACCATAGACTGGTTCTGCCAGGTCTGGTCCAAACCCGTTTCGCTCGCCTCCGACGAATTGGAGCATCCAAAATTTGCAAGAGTTCAAGGATTCAAGGAGTAAATCTTTGCCCTTGTTGCTGGTGTCCCAGGAGGGGTAAGAGTAGGAGGGTAAGTTGGAGGTGCTGGGGGGCAGGGGGTTGTTCACATGAGAAGGAGACACCTGGCGAGGTGGGAGCAGGTAACTACCCCCACCCTCCTTGAATCCTTGAGATTTTTGCGTCTTCAAGCCCCAAAAACGCCGTCACCATATAAACAAAGGGCACTTCCGATAAAATATTTTGTCGTCTTTACTCGCAAGCGTCTTCATGTAAACTGGGCCTAAATCCCTCTGTTCCAAAATATTTGGTTCATTTCATCAATCTTTGGTTCAGGTGTTTGTGCAACTGGGCCCTGGAGACTTAGGAAAGTGTGTAAAACGTAAAATCAAATGACCTTGTTTGCTTCTTTCCGCCATTTAATCACTTCAAGTCCATCACGTAGGCTTGCGTGCACGTGCACTTTTAATTGGTCATCAATTCACTGTGAGTCTGTGTATCATAGCAACAAGCATGAGACTGTGCTATGGTGAATCCAGTGGGGAAATATATCTTGTGTATCGTTATTGTTTAATATTTTGTGCGTGTGTGTGTGGGTGTGTTTCTATGTAATATAATAATTATTTGATGAAAATTCTAACCAGCTCAGCCAAAGTTTATCAGATGGTGGCTCAATTTGGCTTAGAAAATTATTGGCTGGCGGTGGCTGAAATTCTAAATGGAGCAAATGGCGGCGCTCAGCGGCGGCTTCGGGGTCTATGTCACACTGTGGCAGCTGTGGCAGTGACTGTTGTAGCCATGTGACTTGTCCAATTCATGCTTCCATATCTGTTCATAAAATCCAAGCCCGCCGTTCATCACTTGTGTCCTTCTGCTGTTCTGAGGGGTTGATTGGCAGAGTTAGTGGAGAGTAAGAGGTATGAACCCACCCCTTTACAACACACACACACACACACAGAAACATTCATATCTGAGTTATGGCTTATAAATTACACCCCCCCCCCCCCCCCCAAAGGGAAAGCAGAGCCCCTAGCAGGAGCCCATCCTTCTGAAATGGATGTCTGATTTAAGAATGGGACACTGGGGACGTCAGGAGCGTGATATACCATCTTGCTTCTGTGTGTGAGTGTGTATGATATACGACCAGGCCTCAAGACAAGGGAGAGGCTCAACACATAAATCAGATGCAACTTGATCAATGACAAATAAATCTGTAAGATGGCATGCGCACACACACACACACACACACACACGAACAAATCATAACCACTGAAACACACTCACACACACACACACCTGTCTCCATTTGCCCATGGATCCTGAGGAGGTAAAGTGAAAGGCAATACTGTCCCCCTAGGGGTGCAAATGGGTGGGGGTAGTTACCTGCTCCCACCTCGCCGGGTGTCTCCTTCTCATGTGAACAACCCCCTGCCCCCCAGCACCTCCAACTTACCCTCCTGCTCTTACCCCTCCTGGGACACCAGCAACAAGGGCAAAGCTGGAGGCATTTGGATGAGAAAAGTCTTCTCTTTCAAATCATTACCACCCAAACACACACACAAACTCTCTCTCATACACACACACACACACTCTCTCACAAAGTAGCTCAGAGATTCTCTTTTATTTCACATATTCAAACACACAACCTGCCATTCAGATTGCTGATTGAATAGAATGAATGCTGTGCGTGTGTTTGTGTGTGTCGCTGGATGGAGTTGCCCGGCCATGAAAGTCTTTTCAGAGTGTATTTATGCTTAGCGTCATGTCTGGGGGTTTTATGCTAAAGACAAATACTGCAAGAGGATGCGGTTCAAAGCAGGTGTATGGCTTTAACCTCTGCAAGGACGAGGGGTGACATTCTTATGACCTCCACAATAATCTTTTCATGTGCTGCCCATTGCTAAGATGCTTTGAATTCCTTCAAGCAAGAGGTTTTCATAAGCTCTCAAAAAAACATAATAAAAATCATCAAAACATTTTCTTGATCATTGTCCTTCAAAGTCTTTCTATAAATGTGCACACGCACACACACACTCAAAAAAAAAAATCCATGGATGTACACACACACAGCATCACTTAAAGATAAACTCTGAAAGCATCCTTACACTTGCTTATACATGCAAACCGGACATGCTGGAGATTGATTTTAACATTAAGATGAAGTGGCCTATCATTCTCCCACTGTATGTTGCCACAGGTGTGTGTGTGTGTGTGTACCTGTGGGTGTTCTTATAAAAAGTCATGTTGATGAATACAATGTTCAGATTTTTATTGCTGTATGAGTATTGATTCTTGTGTGTGTGTGTGTGTGTGTGCCTGTGTGTTTGTTTGCATGCTGGACAGCAGAGGTACCGGTCTGAAGTGAGTGTGGCAGAAGTAGGAGTTACTCTTTTTCTATCCCCCATCACTCCCTCCCCTCTCTTTTTATCTCCCCCTCTCTTCTCCCCTCTTTTCCTCCTGCAGCAAAGCCCTGGTGTTACCTGTGGATTAACTCACATCAAACTATGATTGACAGACATATACTGGCACACTTGCTGAGAGATGGGACCGAGGATAGTGTGTGTCTCCTTTTTTGCTTCCTACACAACACAGCTATGTGTTAAAAACTTAAAACTTAGTGGACAAGAGAGAAATACAGGGACAACAGAGAGAGAAAGGGAGAGAGAGAAAGAGATGAAAGAAAGGGGCCTCACAGGTCTGTCAATCCTTGCCATGTTGAACAAGCCCATTGTCTCCATGATGTCATTAGTGCTATCTACCCCTGGCGTGATGACATTTGATGAAATCACTTCTGAAAACCTCTTCACTGCCAGGAAGGGCCTCTACACACACATACACACAGGCTCCAGTGGAGAGAATAAAGGGCTTCATGTCTTAGCTCAGTTCAAGCGTTCTCATCTTCACCTGTTCATCTGTATTTGAAATGTGTTCAGCTCTGATGTTGCTAAATTGAGTTCAAGATCATTTAATCTGGACCATACATACATACAAGTACATACATACAAACAAGGAGAAAGTGGAGAATGTAGGAAAAACCTACATTAATTGTAGGTTGTTTTAGGTACCAAAAACTGAAAAGCTATGTCATGGTTGTAATGTTATATGTTATAAGCAGAACAAGCAGACAGTTGAGACAGTTAAGCCATTACCAAAGGCATAAGAAGTACATATCTATATGTCTGTGTCTTGAGAACCAACACTCTGTTCACATAACAGCTTCCTGGCAGATAACCCAAAATATTCCTGGTATATTCTTGGTATCTTGTTTCTTGTCCTCACTGTGTTAAGTGGGTTCAAACTGTAGGTTGTGGTTTGACCTTCACTGCTGTAGTCATGGTTTAACTCTGTTTGAATGTCTCGTTAGTGCGTCTCGTTAGCATCAGGTCATTAGCGCTGTGGTGGACTGCCTAATGTGCGGTTTGAGAGTGTGTAACCTTAACCGCATTAATCTTCCCTCACTAGCCCTCCAGCTTTTCAGCCTCATATAATTTCCTCTCCTATGTCATCTATTGCCATTTGTCCACCCTAGTGGTGTGTGTGGATAGTGTGTGCAGATTAGCAAGTCTGTGCACTGACAAGAGTGTTTGAACAAATGTCAATATCTGTTTGTGTGTGTGTGTGTCTACATAGATGTGTGTGTGTGTGTGTGTGCAGATAAAGGCCCATTCCTCTGGAGGTCAAGCACCCGTGTTGGCAGCCCTGGGCTGCATTCTGATGTAGGACTGCAGGCAAGCTTTGCCACAGCAGCATTAGAGTCAGCATCAGGACCAGCCATTCCCTTCTCAGTATTAGAGCCAAGCATAGAAGCTGCCTGTCCCCCACCCCCTAACACAGACACACACAATCACACTCTCTCTCACACACACACACACCCCTGTGAAGCGTGGCGAATGAGAGAGTTAGTCACTGATCACCTCCACCCGTAATCATCTCATATGTTTCCCTAATGACCCATGGCCTGGCCGCCACTGGCTCTCCCACGACACACACACACACACATCCCAGCCATGGCTACCTTGAGTATGACATTTAAAGTCATATGCTGGACGATCTCAAATCCCCCCATACCCATCCCCCGTCCCCGTCTCAGCCAATAAACCAGGGAGAGCCAGCGACTCCAAACCTTGAAATTAATTGCTTTTTGCAAGTAGTCTTGATTTTCCTTTTTGCCTATTCCCTCCTTTTCTCACTCTCTTTCTTACTCTCTCTCCTTTCCTCTCCCTCTTTCCTTCTCTCTCTCTCAGAATGACACCTCATACCTTAATCAATTTGTCTGACCTACATGAAGCTGTGAGGTGAGATGACTAAAATCTCCATACGCAGTTCCAGACGGAGAGCCGCATGACAGTATGCAGTTCCAGTGACAAAGAGATCAAGAGAAAGAAAGAGAGCATTCACATATCCCTTTGTGTCTGATATTCATTTCCATATTTGTCTCCTTACATCTGGAAGATTGTTGATCTATTGGCAGAGCAGTATAAATGCCATAATTTGTAATAATTTCATTTGCTTCCTGATGAATCAGACGGACTCGTTGACTAACTAATCAAATAAGAGGAAATTAAAAATGTTGACAAAACTGATTTGGCATACTATTCATATTATTACTTATTTGAGAGGCTGTCGCTAAGCTGCATCTTCTGCATCTGTGTGTATGACTGCATTGTGTTTATGAAAGCATGACAATGCATGTGCATATTAGTAAATCTATGAGTGTATTTGTGTGTGTGTGTACATACTAGAGTTTATTTTCTTGAGTTAAAAATGAAGTAGTTGTTATGGAAGCCAAATAGCAGCCCAAATCTCACTGCCCCCTCTCGCCTGCTGTTGTTGTTAGCAGCGGCTGCTAATGGCCCCCAGATGCCTAATATTAGATGTAATCTGCTGAAATAGCTTTGTTTATGCTATTGTAATTTCCAACCAGTTGTTTCCAATTAGAATGTTTGAAGGTTTTAATTGAATTTAATGGGTGATCTCAGAATGTCACCCAATGGCCCAGCAACTCAGATGGTGGTCTGACTTTCTTGTGTTTGTGTGTGTGTGTGTGTGTGTGTGTGTATGTGATCTTATTGCTCCGCAACATGACACACCAAGATGCTGTGTGAGCATGTGTTTGGAGAGTGGGAATATTTTTGCGAAGGTATGTCTGGATGTGAGTGTGTATGTGTGTGTGTGCTTGTCTACCCTCTACAATCTAAGTTCCTCACAAAAGCACATTTATTTTACATCCAATCACTCCACACTGACAAAAAATCCATAGTCAAAGACTATCGCGGTAACAGTAGCAGGATCATTGTTGTGTGTGTGTCAATTAATGTATATGTATTACAAAGGAAACTATATCTGGGTCATTAAGATTGCATTTGTGCTGCCAATAGAGAGATGACAAATTGGATAGCTGTGTGTGTGTGTGTGTGTGTGTGTGTGTGTATGTGTGTGTGTACATTTATGAGGAATCAAAAAGACCTAATATGAATTGTAGGGACTTATGATCTTAGTGTGAAATCAACACATCATTACAGGTCTACCCCTGCTATGGAGAACACAAAACATAGATAACGCAGCAATTAGAAAATCACTGGTGTGAGAAAGAGTTAGAAGACACACACACATTACATACACACTGCCAGGAGTGTCTAGAGGAAAAACAAGAGGAAGGGAATGCTCTCTTGCTCTTTCTTAGATCTGCTCTCTCCTCCTCTCCCAGCACTAAAGGGGAAATGAGGATTAAGAGATTTAATAACCGATAAGCACCTCCTAAGTCCCCTAACAGGCTTTGCTGCTCCTCCCTGGAGAACCTCCACAGCTCCTCTAATAGGCTTTACTGGTGTAGAACCTCTTCTGCTCATATAGCAGGCTTTGCACTCATTGTAAACCCTTCTCTACTCTTAAAAGGTGTGTGACATTGGATGTGGCAACACTGTGCAATGAGACTGCTAATGATGCAGTGCATGTGGTTAGTATTAGTGCACCCACCGGTCCTGCTGTACTGGAGAACCTCATAGATCTACGGGTACAGTAGACCATCTGAGTCACCCATCAGCCTTGTCTTAACGCTGGGGAACACTTAAATGAGTGCAGTCAGGTTGTCATTAAGACTGGAACTATGGAAGTTCTAATTTATATGGATATTTGTAGTTGAGCCTCTTCTCTGTTTGTTGTTGTTGTTGTTATTATTGTTACTTGTCAATCATAACTAGACTGCATTTTCTCTGCAGAAACTGCAAGGTGGACTTACTACCTTCCTATGCAAGAAGTCTAGGTGCAGGCCTCAGTGACATTTTACGGAGATGGTGGCATTGGTAGTAGTGGTGCAAGTTCAAACCCCATCTGCTCCTCCTGATGCCCATCAAAGTGTCCCTGAACAAGACACCAAACTCTCAATAGCTCCCCGTTAGCAGGTAGGCTCCTTGCAGTGTGTGAATGGGTCAGAGGTGTCTTACTCAAGTAGAAGTATAGATACTAGAGTTTAAAAAGACTTTTTTAGAAGTTGAAGTATCAACTTAAAGTTTTTACTCAAGTAAAAGTATAAAAGTACAGGTTTCAAAACTACTTAAAGTATAAAAGTACCATCATGCACAAAATCTTAGGCTGCACCACAACATCCTCAAAAACTCTAAAGACTATAATAACTATAATGTTATATTAGTCTAGGCAGGATTTTGGAAAATGTGCTTATTTACAGTCCTGAAGGCAAATCATGTTAATTTTTGGCATATATTTTTAGGGGTTTTGAAGGGCACTGAATTAAAATCTTCTGTATGCCAGGCTAAAAAATGACACAGAATGCCTCAAAATGGAAAAATCCAATATGGCCGCCACCGCCACACCAGTTACCAGTTTTGATGAATATGGTAACTTTGATCATTTCACTGTTGTTGTCCTTGGTAAGGCTCAATACTGACTGTTACTCCTCAATGTGACCGGACAAATAATTCTTATGTTAAGAATATATACTAAATAAAAGTGATATTAATCACAGTTTACATTCATAAATTATAGATATGTTAAAATAACAGGCTTGCGTTCGGAGTGGACACAACTAAAGTTAATGTAAACTCTGTCTAGCACCCCTTTGAAATGCTGGTAATTAATAGGGGTAGCCATCCTGAGTTCTTTCCACTTATTAAATAAACTAAAATGTTTAAGTCTCTGTCTTATCTTTTACACTTTTGGGTATTCCTAACCATATAGCAAGGTCTTTAAATGAAATTTACTTACTTAGCTTAGTAATAACACCTTTGTATGCAAAAAATAACTATTTACTATATTTACACATTCATTACACTCAACATTGAATATTTCACAACCCTTCAGTTTCAAGTATCAATGATAATACAACCAATATTCAAGCAGTTAATCCAAACATAAGCAATCCTTTTCTTTTGAATTAACATAAAATACCAAAACCTTATACTAAATCCTAGAGCCGGCTATTATTAACTAGCCTAAATAAATCAGAAATAAGTACCCAAACTGTCGTTTACGGTGTCGTTTCACGGAGTTCACGGTGCAGGCCTGTAACTAGTGTGCGTTGAAGCCCAAAACCAAAATGGCTCCTTCACGCCAGCAGCGCAAACCAAAGAAACTCCCAGGCAAGATGGCGGTCGTCCTCACCACAGCAGCGCGGTGCTGTTGTACTGTTGATAAGTGGCCGAGCAGGCTACTCTCATGCAAAGTCCTTGAACTAAGCCACGTCTTGCGAAGTCTGGTTGACTAGCTGAAGGCTTTTCACTCGCGGGAACAGTTAGCAGTTTAAGTTTCCTTTCAACACAACTCCACCACTGTTAAATGTTATTGTAAGACTCACTTGTCGTTAGTCTATAATACTTTCAGGCTAAAGTGAATGTTTTACCCACTAACGGTATAAGCTGCTTGTGTCTGGCTACCGCAAAACTTCTCATTCTTCACTCTTACTCCCGTTCACTCCCCTCTTCCTCGTCACTCCGCATCACCCTTGACCTCTAACTCAGTTCTAATTGGCTCAATTACTACAAATGTACCATAAAGTATACAGTCCCATTCTTTTCTCTTTTAGAAACAAACATAATATCTTAACAATATTTTAGTAATTAGGAAAGTAAAACAAAATACAATTATCCCGTAACACATGAAATTCCATTCACATCACAATATATGCATAAACTTTTGTGTTGTAATTCCAAATGATTTTAACCCTTTTTAAATCTTATTTATTCTATTTATTCATCCTAACTTATTCTATTTATGAATTTATAAACTTAACTTATTATCTAATCTCTCATAGGGCTACATCTGCCATCTCTTTTCCCACCATTTCTAATTGTTCACCAATGATTGGTGTCATGTGACTAATTAGCCTGGGTATTTATACTGCTCCTTTTGAGTTTTCCTTTGCTGAGTTTTTGAGTTCCTGCTGGTGAGTGTATCTCTTTGGAAATCTCTGTATAGAAACTTTGCCACTGTTTTGGACTACCTTTTCTCAGTTTTTTCCCCTTTTGGCCTCTAGCCTGGATAATTACTTTTGATTTTTGGACTTTGCGTTTGCTAAACCATTTTTGTTTGTTCCCTTGGATTTTTTGGGGGGGATTTTACCCTTTAATGCTTGGAAAATTGAGCGATTCCTTCACTGACCATACCTTTTCAACCCTACCCTCTGTGCAAGCTGAAAAGGGTCTAACATCCACTTTGTCAGTTGACAGTGGACGGAAGCTGTGCAGTTTCTGAGTACCTTATATTGTTCTTGCCAGCTGGAATCTCTTTGACAGGTCTTCAGCTTAAAAATGGTACATCTCAGTTGTGGCAAACTGACAGTGCATGTTCTTGACATTAGACTTGATAAATTCAAACAGCTGGTATGGAGTTAGGATTTGGTTGTCAATAGGTCGTTGCAGACTAGCTCGTGCAGCAAGCCGTTTAACCGTCCCTACAACTCCATCACACAGACCTTTGCCATGTGATGTTGTAAAAAAGTGCCATTCTGCTGGGATGCCAAAATCCACCTCATGATGGCACAGGTTCATTAAATTTTTGGAGTTCTTATATCGAGCAGTGCAACCATCTGAAAAATAGATGATTTCTTTTGGAACACTCAGAAGTCTCATTATGGAACTGAATTAGCAGCTTCTGAAACAGGTGAACAGCAGTGGTGTCATGTATGTTGCAGTCTGAGATGATGACAAAACAGATCTTTTCCAGTTTCACTTGCCCTTGATAATAGCAAACAAACGGATGTACTGTTGCCTGCAGATTGTTCCAGTGAAATGACTGGACAGAATTTTATATAATTTATATAAAACTGTAGTTCTCTGCAAAATCTGCCACCACTAAGAATGTTGCCGGTGGAAGAGACTCATGAGTTTGTTGGTAAAACATACTCTGCTGTTTTGCAGTAAAGTCATGAGACATGACCTTTGGAAGACTACCCACAAATTACACAAATTAAATTCGTTGGTTGTCTGTGTCTTAGGCTACGTTTACACATACCTGGGTATTTTGATAAACGGATATTTTCTTCCCTCCGTTTCCCAAAATAATTCAGTGCATACACCATCGTTTTCATAAAAGTTTTCGTTTACATTAAGCTGCATAAATATGCTGTCGAGAGCCGCCATACTGTACCTACGCTAAGCCTATGGGCCGCAGTGTAGGAAGGAGAAAGCCATACAAGCCAATCAGAAGCCTCACGCCATTCCTCCGGGACAACCACCCCATTTTCAAAGTTCTCCCACCAGACAGCAGTCCGCCCAGGTCGGACCCAAAACCTGCCTAAAACTCAGTTTTATCTGTTTTTCGCAGTTTACACGCAAACGTGAATACGGAGTTTTCCAAAATCTCCACTTTTGCCAGAGTTTTTAGAAAGAATCGTTTTCAGAGGCGACTCTGTTTGTGTGCAAATGAAAGGGGCAAACGAAGGGAAAAGTGTGCGTTTTTAAGAGAAAACTTAGAACTTAGTCTCAAGCATAGACCTATTTGTTGATGTCCACTGCTTGTATACCACAGTGCCAATCATGCTTTTGTCCATGTAGTCTTCCAGTTGGCTTAGGAGATTGGCAGCTCCTGGACACTGAACAGTGCTGGAGGAAGCATCTGATACTGTATTTCTCCAATGCATTCACGGTAGTGTGTTATATCTCCATTTGAAATTATGTCCAAATGCATTCCTTCAAACATAAGCTTCATATTGTGATGCATTGTGCACACGCATACACAGTGTGTGCCGCTGGATCCTGCAAGAACACATTGTTTGGGTCACAGTTCAGCAAATTTTGAGAAGCGATTTTTGAGGTCTTGATGCTTGTCTTTGAAGTGTTCAAAAGCTTCGTGCAGGTTGCACAGCACAAGCCTTTTTTGAAACGGCTTCTTCTCGCATTAACTTTGACTGGCAAGCAGTCTTTTATTCCAGGCATTTCCCGACTCTAACAGACCCAGACAAATACATTTCTTCTACCACCTCTTTCATACTTCTGGGAAGTCTTTTGCCAAGCTTTGAATAAGGCAATGACAAAATCCCATGCTCTTTTACCAGTAATTTAGATTTTACTGCCATATATTTAGAAGCTCCAAATTCCTTCATAATTTTCCTCACAGTCCAACTCTTGGGATCTAGAGTTAGGACAGCACCTTTTTTTCTTTTTAAAGTTGAGTGTATAAACTTTTCTCGGAGCTTATGAATTATCTCCCTTCCATCATCTATGCCTGAACTCAGTGATTGTCCAGTGACCAGGCGCGTAGGAAGCAGTTTGACATTGAGGGGGACCGAATCTGCACGAGTTCGGTGGCGCTATGGAGCGGAAAATTCACGGCAGAACTTTGCTCACGCATATACATCTCTTGTTGCTGGGTATACACGCATCTTAATTTTCTCTCATTAAAAATATTGTTCTGCGATTCTTATAGCACACATTTTGGCTAGACCTAATGTGAGTTCAAGTTAGCCTACAGGCTAATAGTCCATATTCACTGAAATGCAAGATTAAACGCCATTGTCGAGTAGGCCTACACTAAACAAGGGCACGTCTTCTAAACAAAAGCCCAATGGAATGAGAAGCCAAATTTTATTTCAGTTTTTTGCCATTAAGTGGCAGACAGGTCATACTTCATCCCTGGATTACAAAAAGTTGACCATATTATACACGAAAAAGGCCACTGCAGGGCTGATGACGGCACATAGGGTAATAATTGATCGTAACCCTAATATTTAAACAAAACCTGTTGAGCCAACCAGTTGCAATAATAAAATAAACCAGCGCTTACCTATTCTGATGTGAACTCCTCATCTCAGCAAACTCATGTTGGTAGGCTACTAATTTAGCAGCCTGAACATCTAGTTAGTTCCAATGCCCTATTCAAAGTGTATGTGACACCCCATCTTAAAAGGTGCACATTCCTGCATTATATTTGATGTTTTTGATTGTCTTTTTGGATTATGATTGTGTGTATGTGGACAAGATCCAACAAGGTAGGCTAATCTGTTTTCTAATCATGGCTGTATCTGGAACGAGATTGGCAGCAACTGAACATAAATCAGATCTATCAGTAGACTGGTTTAAGAAACCAAATCAAAATTATGCCGTCTCAACGTTGTTGATAACTGCCACTGACCTCACTTCTCGCTGGGCTGCTGCTGACAAAGCTGGTTTTGAATGCAGCACATAGCCTAAGTAATGAAGTCCCTATTACTTAACATTCTGTAAGACTTATAACTAACATCGTCATTCACTGTGTGCATTGCTTTATCAGAGCATTGTTTCACCATAAAAGCAATTTTCTCTCCGGCCACACAATTAACGTAGCTTCACACTTGTTTCCTTGCCTGCATACTGTAACGTTGATGCTATCTGTAAGCTCTAAGAAACGGCAGCAAATTGAGATTTCCGATGGTCCAAAGCTACTGATAGTTTTTTTTTTTTTTAATGACGGGAACCATGCACTTACATTATTGACCAAAAAAGAGCGAATATCTCACTTTTTTTTTCCGGTGGACGTCTATGATGGCTGGTAACGTTAGTTGATCTCGCAAGGAGCAGACATTGTGGGTGGTGGGGGAGGAGGGTTGTTATGTGAAGTTTGCATGGAAAGAGGTGGAGGGGGCGTAGGCTTATTCTCTTGGTAGCGACGTGAAGTTTGCGAGGAAAGTTGAAAAAATGTAAGCTGCTTTTTGGGTAAGGTTTTTTTTTTTTTTTTTTGGTGGGGTAGGGGGTCAACATTGGGGGGGTCCCGACCCCCATGACCCCCGTATTTCCTACGCGCCTGCCAGTGACACCTTCCAACTTTTCTGTCATTTTACTGTAAATCTTTTGTGCTTTTCGTTGTACGTATGAGCCTGCCACTCTCTTTAATTTTACTGGTGATTTCACCAATCAATGTTAAAGACTGATTTGGAACTGACAATTCAACATTGGTATATGTTATTTCTGTGATGGGTAGGAGTGGGAGAAGCGGCAAATAAATTATTCAATTTGGCAGCACTTAGAACACGGGGAATCATAACAGGCTATTTAGTCACCGGGTTGTTAACTACCTCACGTGATCAGGAAGCACAGGTACAGTAGATAAGGGTAGCCTGTGACGTCGGCCAACTCTTTGTTGACACTAATTGAGCAGCAGTGGTGAGAGCACATGTTTACCATGTGCCAGTGGTGAACGTGGAGCGGTAGTCTTACAAGTTGAATCACCATCCTGGAGTACATTAGCTGTCACCACTAAAGCTTATCGTGTTGTAGAAGTTACGTCAGTTGGTGCGGTATAATTTCAATGGACACAGTAACAGGAGCCTAATGTAGCCACCATTTTCCCCATGGTTAATAGTAATAGTAGTGGCTAGGTTTCAACCACCACCAGTGTTGGTGATAAGCCTCTGTGTAGTAATAAGATTAGTGTAAGACCAGGGGCCCATTGCACAAAAGTTGGATTAAGACATCCAGGATAAGTGAGTAAGCAAAGCTCATTGAATCTAAAACAAGAGCGTCCAAGCTTAATTGGTTGCACAAAGGCTGAGCGAGGATAAGCAGACACGGATTCATCAAGCCAGGTGTAACCTATCCTGGATAAGTGCACGATCATGGCTCCCTCAAATAGACCCCGCCACTGATCACAGATTCACTGATTTACCATGGCAGGTAGAACGGCATTGGCTACTTTTCGCCGTCGGAGGCAGAATCATCATGGACGCGTACAAGGAAGTCAAGGATATAATTAATGTAAACTGGAGGATTTAAATAGTTGGAAAATCTTGGGAAAGTTTACTGAATGAGCTAGAATTTTAAAAAGGTTAATGCTTATGTTAGAATGCAACTAATACTAAGCATCGTTAGTTCATCTCTTAACTGTTCAGCGTGTGATGTTGCCATGGTAACGCGTGTAGAGAAAAAGAGGAAGCAGAGAAGGTAAAAAGTTGTTCGTGAGCACGTCCCAGTTCATTTTAGTGAAGATTCCACCTATAAACAAACCGGAGAAGAAAGGCAACATCGTCACAGTAATAAAACAAAGAAAAAAATCGTGGAACAGTATTGCTGAACGCCTGAATGCGTAAGTAGTGCACAATTACACACACCGGTCCACTGAAACATCCAAATAGGCTAGTTAAACATCGCAGTTGTAGGCTATTATCAATCAGTTGATTTTTTTTAAATTGAGTACTGCAGATATAAGTGATATGACTGAAACTGAGTAAATGTAACTCCTCAGATCAGTGATGGCAAGATGAGGCTTTGTTGAAGCTTTGAAGCTTTTCACCAAAATATGTTGCAAAAAGGTTCATTTCACGAGGCCTCACTTAAGATTCAAATGCTTACTATGGCCATCTAGTGGTGAATAAATATAACAGGAAAAAATTGCACCATGCTTATTTAAGGAAGTTTCAGGCACTCTCCCAATTGTGGTACATTTCTATAAATACTGGTAATAAGAAATCATAATTATTAATAATATATATTATTATGTATTTAAATTATAATTGGGGGTGAAATTATTGTGATGAATGTACAAATGTGATAAAGTGCTTTT
The DNA here is from genome assembly GCA_017657215.1 of Limnothrissa miodon. Lineage (NCBI taxonomy): Eukaryota > Metazoa > Chordata > Actinopteri > Clupeiformes > Clupeidae > Limnothrissa > Limnothrissa miodon. Next base: position 171,357 of record JAGFZM010000849.1, on the reverse strand, counting down.
GTAACATAAATGGGGAGCAGTGAAGAGATGTTTTTGTAACTGGAAAGGTTAAGTGACAAAATCATGTCAAGCAATGCCTGATCCAGTTCTTGTTTCCTGGAAGCTGAAGCTAAAGCCAAGGGAACAAACCAACTCACTAAGCTTTAATAGCAGTAAGTAAATAATTTCATAACAGTAAGTAGGCTAAATATACTGTTTACACACCTTCCATCAGAATCAGTTCTGCCATTATGCACGGTAATGCCTCAACATGGATGAGGTGTTGTTGCTATAAGATATCGCTTTTGCACAAATTTGACATTTCACCTATGGATAGGCTATATTGAATAAGTAAATTTAACATATGACGACATTAAGCTACTGATAATATCTTTACATGTTAAATAACGCCTTCTAGTCTTTAAAACTAGGACCCACCTTATTGGGAGAAATATGATCAAAGTAGGCCTACTCCCAAACAGGCGAAAACTTCCTCTTTTTGTTCTTATTCATCTCTATTCAAGTTTCAATAAACCGCAAAAAACACTTCTGAAAAACTGTCTCCAACCACGGACAAAACCCCACGAGCGCATATTCTTCATGGGACATCTTTATAGTCGACATGTCCCGCCAAAATCAACTTAGATTCAACGTGCTAGAACGGCAAACACTGGGCAACAAACCTCACGAGGCCTCAAACATCACGTCACGTGATCTCTCCATTTTGACACACGCCTCGATATGGAGCGTCGGCTAAAATTTACGTGAAATGCTCGAGACTTCATTCGAAGTCTCGATACGATCTGGCCATCACTACCTCAGATTGTATCTGATAAATATATGAGCTAATAACAATAAGACTATTGATAACGTGAATTTATATAACTTCTTTAAATGGACCTAAGGTCGCATGCGCACTGACTGACATTAGGCTACTTACATAAAGTTTTTCTTTTCTTGTGTTTGCTCTATGTCTGTGTAATGTAGATTTAACATGACTACTGGGCCAAAGTCGACATGGCAGAAAGTCAAAATTAAATACAAGAACATTCTCCAGAATAGTTAGGGCCCTGACTAAGACAGACTTAACAATGCACAAACATAATATTACCCAGATAGAAGCATATAATACCCAGAAGGTGCAGGCTCACACACCGTCAATAGGCTACTATTTTAGCAGTTAAAGAGAAGACCCACCACCTGTGCCTTGCCTGTGGGTTAAGTGAACATAAGTTTTGATTTTGTCGATTGATGAACACTGTAGCCTACATTGCTTGTGATGTGCATTCATTGGTTTAATAGTCCTCATCTTGAGATTTCAGATGGTCGGCAAAGCTGCCTGTCAGATCAGCAATGTTGTGGCAAAATGGCCTGGCTCAGTCCAATTGTCTTTCGGGCGTCCAACATCTATCAGCGCCTATCACAAGGTGAGCCAAACATCCCTTTTTAAAATACATTTACATCATGGCTGTGTCAAGAATGTCACTCTGTTTATGAGGTTGTAATGATGAGACTTTTTGTTGACAGGTGAATTTTCTAGTGTTACTGGGAGACAGGGCGTATGCCTGCCAGCCTTTTCTCCTGACACCTCTCACAGACCCCCAGGAAGCACAGCAGGCCTACAACCATGCCTATGCCAGGACCAGTGCCAGGGTTTAAATGACCTTTGGCCTCCTGAATCACGATTTCGGTGCCTTCCAAAATTAATGGTCAGCCCTGTGAAGGCATGCGACATTACTGTAGCATGTGCTGCCCTACACAATTTGGCCTGCTGAGGAAAAAAAAGAGGGCCCCCAGAAGGCCACAAGGTTCCCCTGACAATGACAGTAGTTGGGTGTTGAGGGATCAATAAGTCAAATTATTTTAGTTAATATGCATGCCTTAAATTTAAGTTAAAAAAAGTGGCAAGTCCACTTTTGCAGTTTCTGAGAAAATGCAGTCTAGTTTATTATATGCCATTTGGGCTTGGTGGGTGTGCTGGTCATACAAGCCTGTGTGGCGTAGTGTTAATGAGTTCTGTTGGGTGTGTGGATACTAAATTACTGCACTAGCTGGCCGCATGGGCCTGGTGTATGTGCTGGTCACACAAGCCTGGGTGATGCATGCTATCTGTGTAGTGAATTAAAACACTATTCCCGCCGCTTGAGGTATGTGCTGGTCACGCAAGCTTAAAGTGATCTAGCAGGCTTACTGCTTGTGTATGTATGGTGTATAACTTATAGTCTCTTGTAGTAGTCATTCAATTGAATAACCTTGTTGGGCAATAGTAAATTTTATACCTCTCTGCTTAACCAGTAAATTGCTGGTTGTAGAGGTTACATTTCTTCACAAACTGAAGGACCAGCTCCAGGTTCTGAAGGGTCTTCATTAGGCTGACAGGTCTTTTTGGGTGTGGATGTTGACAACCTTCCACGGCAGTTACTACAAATTCAATTAACTGGTGCTTTGGCATTATTTATATAAAAAGAGTAACTTGTTTCCACACTTGGGTTTAGATTTCTGTGTTGCTATTATAAGAATCATGACGAGTTTTTATTAACCAGAACAGCACAGCATAACACACACAATCACTGAATTCTGATGTAGACTGTTTTAACTCATCTCCTTCTACATTTCCATGCCATTACCACCCAGTTGACATCCCTGCCTTCCACTGCCTGATCCTGCACCCCTTACCTCCAGCATGGTGTCCAACCAACTCTACTGAATATGCCACCCTGCTGAGGGTCATCACTGCCTCCCACTATTCTGCGCCACTGACCTCCTGAATGACCCCAGGCCGTTTGTTTAACCCCTTGAGCCGTGGAACTGAGGTCTCTTACTTAACCATAACCTTGTGTAGACTACATATACTTATCCATCTGTACACACTGTATTTATTCATATTGTTTATTCTATAGCTAGATACTTTACCCATCTGTATAATTATAACACATTGAAGCTGATATTTGTAGTGTATTCACTGTACATACCACTAAATTATCTACCTTCTTCCACTGCTCTCATATGCACATAACTGCACACTGCTGGTGTCAACTGTACATTCTGCTCTTACATTACATTTTGGTACTCTGTGTGTAATGCCAAGTTGAATCTAATCTAATTAAATGAGACATTTGTATAATTCGAGTCTTGTATATAAAGCACTATACAAAAAGTTGAATAAAACATGTTCACTATGTCACAAAAATAATACTAAAACTGTGCTCAATAAATATTCAGACTTGGTATAAACTATTTACAATATTTGACAAACTATATACAAAAATAAATCTTTCCAACTCAGACACTTGGAACCCACGTATTGTCCATGAGGATCAGGGAATTTATCTCTCCTATTCCCTTGCCTAAGGACCCATGTTGCCAAAAAAATAAAGCGGCAGTATGCTGCGTGCCTGTACTCGCAATTGTCATCCCCGGGTTCCCTTCTTGTCATCTCAGCCTGGTACTGCCTGTGGATTCTGAGATAACCCTCATTCAGACAAAACTCAGAAAAGGGGGGCAAATTGACGCAATAGGCAGGGTGTTGGCCATAGCACTTTCCTCCCTGTCGGTTGGCATGTCTCTACAGTGTCCACAGGTGCACCAAGGTACCCCTGGTATTCCCGCTAGAGCAGGTACCCCAAGTCTGTTTTGGTGCTCTTCCCGTATATCAAAGACGAGCCCTGTTGCCGTTCATTAAGCCGAGTAGTTAGCCTTCTGAGGTCATCTAGGGTCATCTCCAGGAGAACTGCCTGCAGAAATCACAGGGAATGTATATTGATGTATAATTTTCTTGATGTAAGAATCAGCAAATGTAAATAAATAACAGTAAGAGGTAGGCCACTGAATAGAGATGCAATTACATTTACAGGCTAATCATAAGTAGGCCATTTATTGCTACAGATAGAGCGGGTAATGTATCTGGGTAAATAGACCTTTCTATGATATTAATGTTATGGTTCTTATGGCGATGTACAAAAGAAGTAGAAAGAAGCTGGAGTGCGAGTGGCAACAAATAAATAAATCTACACTCTTACCAGGTTCAGCATAAATTAATAGTTTAATTAATCTGTAGAAGCTGCAGGGGCTAGCCGGATAGCCGTTTTCTAAATAACATAGCCTACTACTGTATGATCTGGGATGTGCCATTGGAAACTTTCAGTAAACGATCATAAGAGCACAACTTTGTCAACAAACACTAATCTCTTAGTACAAATGACACCTTCCACCTCCAGTAGCAAGCAGTTTAGAGCAGAAACTCCATTTAAAAAAAGAAAGTATCTCTTATGCAGCTAGTGTTGAAAATGTGGGGAAAAGTCTGAGCCAGGCTCAACGGCTAACCCATTCCACATCCCCCACTTCTTATGGCGATGAACAAAAGATGTAGAAATACAAACCTCTGACGCTTCTCGACAGCGCCTTTGGAGATCCTCCACTCTCTCATCTTACAACTAAGCGTGCCCCTCCTCGACCAGCTGCCGGTTACCCACGTCCTCTTCCAATTTCAGCCGATCCACT
>JAGFZM010000849.1:130240-156878 GCA_017657215.1 Limnothrissa miodon | reverse complement strand
ACACACACACACACCCCTAACACACACAGAGACACACATTCACGAGTCACACACATAAAGACACACACCTTAGTTTGTTTCACTGGCTCCAAATAATCAGTCTTGAGTTTCCACTCTCCAGGGAGTGAGAGCATGAGAGAAGGTTGCAGGATGGAACTTTTCTCTCTTTTCTCTCTGTATCTGCTCTTATCAGAGTGTCAGTGTGCGGGATAGGCTGGGTTCAGGGTTCAGTCTGCCTGACAACATGGCCATTCAGATCCCGGGCAGGATTAGTGTTTTTGGCAGATGTGTCTATCTGAGGTGTGTGTGTGTGTGTGTGTGTGTGCACCGGCTCCTGTTTTTGGTTGAGGAGAGATAAGACACAGGCAAAGGGACAAGTCTGGAGACCATTTGAATGATAACCTACAACTTTTCAAAAGAAGAGGAAAGGTTGTGTGTGAGAGAGAGAGACTGAGAGAGAGAAAGAGAGAGAGAGATACAAGTGAAACTGGCACCAATTTCACAAAAAGCTTTTTTTCAACACACAGTGAAGAAAAGCCTCTTCAAATGTGATAGATTTTTTTTCTCTCTGCTTTTGCATTCCATTTAATTTTAAGCGGAGTGCGTTAGACAGAAAAGCAATCACACACACACAAACAATTTAATTAGGCCCCTCAACAATGGGCTCTTGATAAACCCAGTCGCTTGTGTGTCTTATGTACCTCATTGCTCCTGCATTACTCTCTCTCTCTCTTATTTATTTCATTTGGTTCTGAATCTCCATTCTTTTCTGTGCAGATTGGAGCAGCATGCTCTGTTTACGCCGGGTCTCTTTGTAATGAGACGTTGCACAGGCGTTAGCAATAAACATCTAATTAACATATCTCCTGCTGCCTGTTAATTAGATTTGCATAAAAACACTTTGTCTCGCCGTTAGCGCACCACTGCTACTGTTGCACAGCCCTCCCACTCCACTGCAATTGTTTCCTCTTTTGCCTGGCTTCCTTTATTGCTGCTGGTTGATAGAAGGAACTCCCCCTCCCTCTGTGCCTTTCCATCTCTCTTTCTCACTCCTAGCATGGCTGATAGAGGAGAAATTTGTGCAAAGTTGACATTTCCCCTCACAAAGATTGGGTAATATGTTTTAATTATTCATTCTCTCCGCCTCTCTCTCTGTGTTCTCATTGTGTTCTGCTGAAGCATCCTGTTCAGTGTGTTTATTCCCGGGTTGCTTTGTGTCCTAAGCATGAGACAGGGCCTCGAGGAGAGCGAGAGAAAGAGAGAGAGAGAGGACAGATACTCTAACAGCTGAAATGTAAAAAAGCTCCAAGTCAAGTCAGGCCGAGCTAAGTGTAGCTGAGATGAGGAGGCCTGTGCCACTGCATTATTTCCTGTGGCCTGGAGCACATGCGAGTGCGATGGGGATGACGCCTCCTCCTCATTCAATTATCAACTTTAAGCAGTGGCTCCTCATTACCAGTCCCTCATTATGCACAAGGCTGCAGCCTCTTGCTCCAGGTGCTGTTTACACCAGACTTGTGTGTGTGTGTGTGTGAGAGAGAGGGAGATTCAGTTTGTTCTGTGTGTGTGTGTGTTTGTGTGGAAGAAAGCTGCCTACAGTTCTATGACCATTTCACATCACTTTCATTTAATTGTTTTGTCAGTTTTTTAAGGATATTTTGGGGGCTTTTGCCCTTGGTGATAGGACAGTGCAGTGTTACAGGAAACAAGTGGGAGAGAGAGATGTGAAAGGATCGGAAATCATGACTTTAAGGTCAGCACGGGTCTCCCGGTTAATGGTACAGTATACAGTATAATGCCTTTGCTTATTGCCCATATTTTTTGCTCACAATATCTTATTACATACATGTCTCTCTATCTCTTTGTTCTATTATTTTTATCTCTATATATCTGTATATCTCTGCATTGCCTTCTGCTCAACCTTTCTTTTCCAGGTGGCTCAGTGTTCACTTTGAATCCTTTCTCTCCACACCCTGAGTGTCTTTCTAATCATATTCTGTCTTTTCTGTTCTTTGTTCAATCTGTTTTCCTTATGCCTCTCCCCCCCTCTCTCTCTCTCTCTCTCTCTCTACCTCCCCTGTGTCCTTTTTCCTCCAAGACTGGCCCTTGAAGGCCACTGGATTACTCCCTGTGGAAGGACAAACATGGAGCGGTAGCAGAGGAAGCGATTGAAGTAAAGAGAGAGAGAGAGAGAGAGCTACGTACTGTTTTTGAGGAAGGCCAGGGACAGAATACAGCTGCACAGCAGTATGTCAAGATGCTGCTTCAATTAGTGCGGCCCTCCAGGATTGTGGCCTGGGTGGAGTAGCCTTACTTTAGTGTCGGTGTGAGCGCTGCGTCGCCTGATTGGGCCTTTCAGAGTGGCAATCTGCAGAGCCTGCACAAATATAATAAACACAGGAGACTCCCAGCAGGCTTTGAAGTGAGAGCCATGACCAGCTCAACAGCCTGGCTACATGGGGAGTGCTTACCCAGATCCTCCTGGAAAAGAATAAAGAATGTCACACACACACACACACAAACACACAAGCGGTGAGTGCTTAGACAGATCCCTCTGGAAAATAGTGCATCATTGGCTCAGGGGGATAATAATGAAAGAGCAGCACCATCACACACACACACACGTGCACGCACACATACACAAACACACACACACACGCATACACAAACACGCACATACACAAACACGCACATACACACACACACACATACGCATGCACACACACACACACATATGCACACACATACACACACACACACACACATGCGCACATACACACATACAATGTTGGGCAAGGTACTTTTAAAAAGTAATACGTTATAGTTACTAGTTACTTCTTGCAAAAGTAACTGAGTAACTACAAAAGTAACTAATTACCTGGGAAAGTAACCATTGCGTTACTTTTTGCGTTACTGCCCCCTGTAAATTCAAAAGTATGTTCAGTTACTCATAGTAAAAGTGAATGTTAAATGTGTATTACGACTGAAATGCACACATAACAGAATTTACACTAATTTAATATTTTTGTGGGACAATGTGAGACAAGATGTCTATAAATTTTTATATAGTTTTGTAGCTATTAAAATTGTTGTTACCAATATAGTAGAACAATAAAATGTTGAGCCTGTTTATTTATTTATTTAACTTAAACATATAAATAAACTTAAATGAACAAACAGACCAAAACAAAATGATTGCAGTCCGGAGAAAATAAATGAAATAAAATAACGATCTAGAGAACATGACAAGTGCAAAACATCTTGGAGAAGTCTGGTCATCAGTCAGCAGAGGCTACCGTAGCCTAGCTGATGATGGGCAGAGATCATTGGAGGTGCTCAAGAGAACTGTCTTTGTAAGGTTCTTGTAGGAGAAATTACTTTTTTTTTCTTGGATGAGTAAGGCATTTTAGAGTCAAGATGAACTATAGGTTCACCCCACAATGGGAATTACTTGGGCACTTAAGAATTGTTGAATTTGACTCTTGGCAGGGCACATCTGAAAGTTAAGGTAGAAGGGCCGTGGCCATGGCAGCTTTTGCTAATTTTGCTCCAAGTCTGACTTCATAGAACTCATGAGACAGTAAACAAGGCAAACAGAAGGAATTGCGTGATGCCAGGTAGGCCCAATTTGTCTGTAATAGTTGACTCAATCCCTGACTTATCCCACGCTGACGTCTAGCTCACATTCATTTCAATTTGTGTGGTGAGTGACACATAATGGAGAGCTGATTATGCTAGCTGATTATGTTCTCAATTGTGCATCAACTTGGATCTTGCAAACTGTTCTGAACAGTCCAGTAACATGAGTATAAAACATAACTACGGTTTGCAGGTATTTTGATTTTTCTCTACAATAAATAATAATAAATTAGCCATGTCTCCATGCATTGATGGATGGACCTGTGACATCTTGTCCTGGCATGGGATGATGTGAGGTGCTTCAAAAGATTGGAGTTGCGCACAACTGACGTGGACAAACGCTTTGTTCCTGGAATAATGTGCACTGCACGTAAACATACTTGTCCTTAATGTCAATAAGAGTGAAATAGTGCATATATTTCAAGATCTTTGGTTGTTCTAAACTCGCCATTGCTGTATGTGGTGTGTAGGCTACATAAACTGCACGGAGGCCTGGCTTGTAGCCTACGTAGGCAATGCCAAAATCTACTCTGGTTGGACATTCAATTTTATTCAACCAATCATCACCTACAGTATGTCCACACAGAAATCTGACCCGTAAAATGCAAACCGCTTCAATAAAGTAACGCATGGCATTTCATGTTCAGTAACGGGAATGGCGTTGTAACAATAAGAACAGTAATTAGTTAAATTACTCGTTACTAGAAAACTAGGGTTGCCACATTTGATTTGAGAAAAACCGGGACAAGGGGGAGTGTCGGTGACAACGGTTGGTGTGTGTGGGGGATAGGCTACCACTGTCATGTTAAATACGATGCCATCATATATTTGTATATTTGTTTCTTTATTGAATTAAATACACAAATTAAAATTAAGTTAAGAAATAAATATAATAAAAGAAAAAATAGAACAAGAATGAAATCTACATTAGAGCCTATATGTGGGCCTATACTGTGGATAGATTAATTTAGCAAAGAACATTGCAAGATAGTCAAGAAATAGGCCCAGTAGGCCTATAGGCCTAAGAACAGATGCTAACAGAAATAAATGGTTGGTCCTATCACCTACCCACTCCGAATAGTTGCCAGTTTTCGCCCAGTCGGCGTTGTAAACTGTGTAGGCTTCCTCTTTTTCTTTGCTGCTGGCCCTGACTTTGACTGTGCATCCTCCTCGTCCGTCTCGCCCCCTTAACTTAAAGAGGGGCTAAGCAACATTCTGTTTTTCTCTCTCACGTGCTCCCTCTAAAGACCGCTGTATTGCATTGTATTGCACTGCATTCTATTGGAGGCGGACCGCGCTGCTGAACATTGCAAGTGCTGTATCTACCGCTGTTGGCCACGGTGGCGCATTCTACACCGTTCGCTCGCCGTGTAATTACTCATTTTAGCATCCTGAACAGTATGAAACGGATTAATTAAATGAAAAATGTTGCATAGTGGGCCTTTAATAGAAACTGTTCAATACAAGAGATAGGAACACTAACATCAGTAAACTGTATAATAATTTTAGTAAATTATTAATTTGAGTAAACTGTATAATAATTTTAAGGTCATAACAACATCTGTAGGCTACATGCAGAACATCATGTTATTTCAGAAGTGGAAAAAAATAGCGTTTGTTGTGGATTTGCTTTCCTAACACGAGGAGAGACTCGCTCTGGTGCTAACCGGATGACTCAAGTGATCCAACCACGTAACCGCGGTTACGCGAGTTTCCTCATGTAGCCGGTTAATTCTGCTGACCCAAGGATTCAAGAGTCCCCATCTACAGTTTGCAATGTTTCGGACTGTCTACCGGACCAACTTAACAATTTTATTTTAATACATTACATCTATAGGCTATGTGCAGAACATTGTTATTTCAGAAGTGAAAAAATGGCGTTTGTTGTGGAGTTGCTTTTCCTAAGACAAGGAGAGACTCACCCTCGCTCTAACCGGCTGACTGGACTCAACTGATCCAATGTAACCGCGGTTCGCGGTTAATTAGCGCGACCCTAGGGACTCGAGATCCATGAGTTCCCGTCTACGAGCTTCGCAGTTTCCGGCTCTGAGGGAAGTTCTTATCTCGGACTGCCTGTGCACATTGTCACTTGTGGAGTTGTGGTTGCCTTCGAAATTGTAAGTTATACATCTTATGGCAGCTAAGATGTCGAGGGCTAGTAGCTAATGTTGCAAGCGGTTTGTGTGTGGCGCTGTTTATCATTTTAAATCCAAACTTAGGACTCAAGTGATCCTGGTTAATGATACCAGAGAATCGCGACTCATGAGTTAATATAAAGATACGGGTGAAAGATCCGATTGAATCAGGATTCAACCAGGTCTAACACACACACAGCACACAGAACTGAGCATGGATGAGCAGGTTGAGAGGCATTACACTGAATGTTTCCCTTAAGTGGACAAGCAAGCCAACACAGTGACCCTAACAGAAGTGCACACACCCACATACACACATACACACACACACAGAGATTCTCAACATCAGTAAACACAGTGTGATACAAACACACACACACACACACACACATACAAAGAGATCCTTAACAACAGCCTTTCAGGGACCACTCAAGATACTTTTATGTGCTCTCTCACAAACACACACACAGACAAGAGTTTCTGTGCTCTACTTATTAGACCATTTCAAGAGAGTTTGATGTTCAGCGTCACAGCTGTTCCCACTGGGTTCCCATATGAACGTCCTAGCCTAAGTGTGCTCTGAGACATAGCAGACGTAAAGAGGGTCAACGGAACTTGCACAATGTATGGGCATAGGTGAGACTTCATATTGAATCCAACAATGTTTTCGTCAAGTGGACATGTGCAACACAGAACTTTTCATGTGTCACACACACACACACAAACACAAATACAGAAAAAGATAGAGAAAGAGAACAATAGATACAGAGAATCTATGCTCCATAGATAGTTACAAGGTTGACTCACATTCTTTTGTGCATGCATGCCAAAGATATCAAAGAGTTGCCAACACAAGATTACAGGAAATAGGTGGTGCTCCCACTGCCTCCATTCAGATCAGGTCTGAGGAGAGCTTAGGAGGCTAAAGCTTTTTATAAGTTTATTTAAGCTAAAGCTTATTTATACTATTTTATAGTGTAAATGAAATTATGGATGTTGTCTGTCTTGTGCATAAAAAAGAGAGAGGGTGTAGAATGAGGCTAAATTCCCAATCTGGAGAGTGATTTCACTTTTCCGAAAAATGGCATTTCCATCTAAATGATGAGGACATTTGATAAAATAATTAATAATTTGTACGCTTATTTTTTACATGCTATTGTGTAAAGTGCGCCTTAATGAAGACCTTACAAAAGCTGCTGCTCCATTTTCACGGACAAACCTCTGCAAAAGCTTTGGGGACACTCTTATCTAGTGGGATATACCAAAACCGGATTGTGATACACTAGCAGGGGAAAACACACCCAAATGCTGGGCAATGTCAGCATTGTATACAACATCATTGTTCAGTTTGCTCTTGTTCAGCCTGCTCTTGATAGCTCACAAGCCGCTTGTCAGTGTTGCAAAGCAATGGCTCTACTGCACCTAGAGGATCCCTGAGGAGAGGATAGGGAGTTTTTCCTTGCCCCTGTTGCTCATCGGTGCTCTTTCTTTTGAAGCGCTTTGAGACATTTGTATAATGCACTATACAAATAAAATTGAATTTAACTGAATTTAATTCATTTAAAGAGGTGGGACAGCATGGTTAACATCATCTCCCATCACACTGATAGTGTGAAGATGTCTACATTGGCTACAGCCTCCTGATCACGGTCAGGCCCTGCAATGGCTCCAGCTCACTGATTAGCTATCTGCCAATCCACTGGGCAATCTCACAAACCTGCATGTGGCTGGAGCAAACTCAAATGAATAGAACCTTAAACTCTTGTGGGGTTAGATATTCTGGACTGTTCCTCAAGAAACAACGTTGGCCCCTGCAGGGCCCAGCAACGACAAGTGTGAATGGCTGCAGGAGAACAGCCCAGACCCAAGATGAAATGGTCCATAGGACAGAGGAGGAACAGGTGGTTGGATCTAATGGGATGTGTAGAAGGTACTCTATCCAACAGTGGTGGGCCCTATAGGTCATGTGCCAGTTACATGAATAGTTTACATTATGGTTTACAGTTGCAGAAATTAGCAATCTAATTTCCCATGTGTACAAAATGTTAATATCACATTAGAAATGTTATAGAAACAGTGAGCAAGTATGGAGAGGAAAGGTTTTATTTCACCAGCACAAATGGGTGTGTACCCCCCTTTACATTAAAGTATAACCTTTACTGTAATGGCACGCAAAGGATAATTGTGTGTGTGTGTGTGTTTGCTTCAGCAGTGTGTGTGGAACAGTGGATTACGACAGCCCTGCTTCCAGTGAGACTTCAGCCTTACTCCGTATGAATAAGATCTTTGTGAACTTACTGACTGATGGAGTCGGCAGTATAAAGCTCCCAACCTGGTGATTAATGTCACACACTCACCAGACACACACCTGTATTATTTACTATGAAGAGTGAATGTGTCTGGTTCCATAGGAAACTCTTTTTTTCTCTCATATGCTGAAACACAAAACACTGTGTTTTACTTAGAAATTCAATATTTGCTTGTGGTAAACATTAGGAAATATTAATCAAATACAAATATCTGTGTGTGTCTGCGTGTGAGAGAGAGAGAGAGAATGAGAGAGTATGTGTGTGTGAGCACCGATGTAATCACTCTTCTATTATGGCTTAACCAACCAAATTCTTAGAAATTGAAGGTGACCATATTTAAAATAACACACACAGACACACCTAACTAGAGAGTAACAGAAACACTAACGCTTTTGATTTTTGTCCTATTTAAACCCTTTCAGTCACACACATTGAAATATGCACACACACACACACATTAAACAATGCAACTGTTGTCTGCTCCCCAAGCCTCTCTCCTCCATGCTTCACTATTTTCTGTTTGTCCATGTGGTGTACCCATCAGTTTATACAACACATCACCTCTCTCTCTCTTCCACCTTTCCTTTTCTCCCTCTTCCTCTTCATCTTGTCCTTTCTCCTTTCATAAGAATAGGTGGTGTATAAACACTAGACACCACACACACACACACACAGACAACGAGAGAGAGAGAGATCTTCAATTAAGGCAACAAAGAGATAAGGGAATGAGAGTTTTTTTCATAAAACCAATAGTAGTGTGTGTGTGTGTTTATGTGTGTGTGTTCGTGTCTGTAAGAGAGACAAAGCTTCCATAAGGGATGCATAGGATACAGAAAAAGAACAGAACAAGACAGTGGAGGAAAGGTGGTGAAAAGCGAGTGAGTGAAAGAAGGCAAAGAAAAAAAAAGGCCTGGTCCAGACGGTTCAATTAATTTCATTCATCAAAGTCCACCTTGCTTTCTGCCCCAGTGCAGCCACACAGGAAAAAATCCATTTGTCTGTGAAGAAGCCATGCTTTGCTGTGTGTGTGTGTGTCAGAGTGGTAGAGGAGTGTGTGTGTGTGTGTGATTGCTCCCAGTGGTGTCCACTGGTGCCCCATTTTCCTATATGCCGTTTTCCCACCATCCCCGATGTTCATAACACACTGCCTTTGTCTTTTAGAGAGAGTGGCGCTCTCGCTCTTTCTCTTCCTCTGTCAATGAGGAGAATAAATCCCATCCCATGCCTGCTCATCCACAATACACTCTTGCACACACACACCTGCACACACACACACATACACACACATACGTAGAGAGAGAGAGAGAGAGAGAAAAATAGGAGCTCATTGGTGTTGGAGAAGAGGGTTCCTTTATGGAGGCGTAATGAGTGAAAGTTTAATCTGGGGCCTGCAGGCTTTATGAAAAGAGCCCAATGTACCAATGGAAGCAAGAGAAATGGTACATTTGAATGGAGACACGTAATAAGTATGTGTGTGTGTGTGTGTGTGTGTGTAATATACTTAGTTAAAGTGGCTGCACACCTTCCTACCGCTGCTTCATAACACACCACATCATTACATAGGACCCCAAAGCACCATTCACACACTCTCCTTTTGTATGGGCAGAAAATAGCATGTGTGTGTGACAGAGAGGGAGAGAGAGAGAGAGACAGAAATGTGTGGACTTATCTATTTAGAGTGTATGTATGTGTGGGGGACATTTCCTACTTCCTGCTTCAAGGTGTCTGTTTATTTGTCATTAAGGTGACATGATAAATTATCTTACCCTTTCATTCTTTTCTTTGTGTTCCTCTATGTACTCTCTCTCTCTCTCTATTTGTGTGTACGTGTATGTGGGTGAATGTGTGTGTGTGTGTGTGTGTGTTTACGTGTATGTGTTTCTGTCTCCTCTCTCTTCTTTTCTGTCTTCTAAATTCCTTTCTTCACACTGAAGACCTTGTCTACACCTGACGACCCCCCGCCCCCAAATACCCCTAGGTAGTTTGAGGAGAGGTGACATTTGTGTGTAGCGATACAGGCATGCGTTAAGGTGAGAGGACAAGAGAGGAGAACAGAGGAGGAAGAGAAGAGGAAAAAAGGAGAAAAAAAGGGAGGCGATGGGAGGAGAAGGGGATGGTGAATTGCCTTAGGGCTTCCCACAGCACCTGAAGCCTTGTGGCCACGGCTGACTAGCCTCAGCCCAGATCAGGGCCAGATCATAGCCAAAGGTAGAGGAGGTATGGGATGCCACCACAGCCACCTGACATCAAGGCCAGAAAAAATCAACTTCAAGCTCGAGGCTAGAAAAACTCAACAAAAACTAAAACAAAGCTCTCCACAGTAGAGCTGACATAGAGACCGTTTGCTGTTTGCACACTGCAGTCTGTTGGTCTTCAGATGGATTGAGGGATGTTGTAAACTACAGCTGTGCCTTTTTATAAAGTTTAACAGAGGTAAATATATCAGCTCGTAACATGTCTTATAATTGCTGTATACTGTAGGTACAGTAAATGAGTGGTCTTTAATTGCTGTATATGTACAGTAAATGAGTGGTCTTTAATGTATGTATGGGTACAGTAAATGAAGGATCTTTGATTGCTGTATTGGTATAGTGAATGAGTAGTCTTTAATTGCTGTATAGGTGCAGTAAATGAGTGGTCTTATAATTGCTGTCAGTGATGCGTGGGTTGATTCAACTTGAGCGGGTGCCTGCGGGTCAGCATAAAATATTTTTTTAATGACATTACGGTCACGGTCGGTCGGGTTGTTTGAAATAAAGATGCCGATTAAACTTTCGTAAATGTTCTATTAACAACAAATACTTTATATGCAACATGAGAATACAGTTAAAGATGGAAGCAGTAAGACAGAAGATGAAAACTGGGGAGTGGAAGCTCCTAAAACACACAAACAGAAAGAGCAAAGTATGGGAGACATTTGTTGAAATAATGAAAGACGATGATGCTATTTACACATTTGATAGCCCAGTGGCGAAACAAGTCAACATCAGGCCCACCATAACAGACGCATTCACTTCACTCTATAGCGTGAATAAACACCCAGTAAACCAAAAAATAATTGTAATACTTAAAATGCTCACTTACATTATATGTTCACTTAACATAATATGGCAAGTTCCACTATTGTTCTTCGCAAGTTTGTTATTGTGGACTTGCCACCTAGTGGTGGCAAGGCCAGTATTGTTATTCGCAAGTGGGGGGTGTTGAGGGTTTTTTTGGAGGGGATGGAGAGGGGGGATGATGGGGGGGGTGTTGAGCGGGGGTTGGTGGGGGAGTGTGTGTGTGTGGGGGGGGGGGTTGGTGGCAAGTCCACCTTGCGGTTTCTGCCGAGAAAATGCAGTCTAGTTCTTCTTATTAATGTGTGTGTCTGTGTGTTGGAGTTGTTGGGGGTGTGGTGGGGGGGTTCTCCCTTAGAAAGAATGGGAGAAATGCTTGTGGGGGTGTTGGGGGGGGGGGGGGGGGGGGATGGGGGTGGCAATTCCACCTTGCTGTTTCTGCAGAGAAAATGCAGTCTAGTTTAATATTGAAACAACTTTGAAATCATGTCAGTAGATCAACAGAATTTCAATGATATTTCAATTATAAGGGATATTGAAACAATGTTGATATTTCAATTTAACTAGGATCATTGTGATTTCAATGCAATTTCAATTGTCCTTACTCCAATTGTCCTTACTTACTTGAGCGGCCTGCGCGAAGGCAAACTGATCCACCGGCCCATGCTTTGCCAAACAACCTTAAACACAAAATAATGCTCTTCAGGTTATCCTTCCCCTACAGTAATAGCACTTTAAACTTCAAACATTTAGTATTTTTGTTTGATGAAAAGATGAATGTCCCACTCTATTGGTAGGTTATGCTTGTCGTTATAGGCCTCTGCATGAACAGTTTCTGATTGAAAAACATTAAGTCTATTGAGAAAGGCCCGTGTTTTTTTTTTTAGTCTTTTTGGGATCCTAGGCGAAATACAAACATGAGGCTCTCCACAACAAGGGTCATCCCTACATGGCATCCGTAATCATACCTTGAATCTATAGCACACTAATAATGTTCCCCAAACTGTAGTAGTTTAACATAAACTATGGTCACAATTTCCACCCCGAGGATTGTTGGTTCGATATTGCACCAACATTATGTTAACAGTGTTTATTGCCATTGGTGTAACCATAAAACAGAGAGATAGAGCCTAATTGAGTGTAGTGTATTCAGTATTCAGACCTTAGACATGAATTAACAACCATATGCCCAGACATGACAAAAGGGAGGTTTAAGAGGCAGCACTAAAATCCACTGAAGTCACCCCCCATTTTAAGAAAAAAAAAAGAGGGATATTTGTATACTTTATACATATATCATACATTTGACCTTTTTGTTTTTGTTTTGTAAATGTATCTCTTATAATTCATCACATGTCTGTTTTATTACTCTTAGGCTACTTTATTTAGCTTTATTTCATTGTCATTACTCTTTTTATGCTTGGCAATATTTATAGCAGGTGCACCCAATCAGGTCAATAATTTTACCAGAGCCCGTTTACTTTAATTACTCCAATTTCACATTCAGAAGAGAGGCAGAAACGCATCTAGCTCCACAGGAAACAAAGCCCCAAGCTGATCTTGTCAGCGATGGTGGCGATGGTGCTACCTTTCAGGTGATGGCAAGGACTAGCAACTTTTGCATTCTATTACAATACGTTCAACTTGTACGGATATTTGGCTGGTTATATTCTATATTTGGTGTGATCATATCAACTGGCTGGTAAACACACTTTTTGTTGAGATTGCCTCAGGTTTTTGTGCGTAGAGATGTCAGATAGCATCTGGCTAGCCTGCTAGCACTAGCTAGCATGAATCCGTGGCAGTGGTGGCAGTGCACAGCCATTCCATGATCTTTTGATTTAACTGTGCGTCTGAGGATAGCCTGGTGCATTTACCACGACATATGGCTACTACCAGTGCCAGTCTACGCTGGTGTTATTATCTGCTGACAGTGGTATTTCAAGCATCACAGAATTAAACAGGACTCAGAGGTTTTACTAGTGCAAGTGTACAGCGATGCAGATGGGCTCTGGTAGCCACAGATAGCTGGTAGCTATCATCACCGAATAGCTTTGCTCTAATCTTTGTCTATTAACATTGGCATAGTTCTATTATGACTTAAGGACATGGTTGAATCTAGTTAATGACTGCTGCACGGATTTCAAGGCTATCGATAACCATGTGAAGAACTAAACGTATTATGGTACATTTCATTCATACGGATGGACATTACCATCTTACCTCTGTCCAGAAATTAGTTGTCCAGTTGTTTTTCAACAACTGATTCAACAACTTATACACATACATACATCAGCGATATGAAAAGATCAATCAAATATCGTTGCTTTATCAATCTTACGTGTAACTACAGGTCCATGTTGTTCCAATGTCGTACCATCAACATTACATAATGTCATGGTTTCAATGATATGGTAATGATGATTCAACATTTATTTTGCATTGACATTTCAATATCAACCATCCCACACTCTTACAAAGGACACATGTCTCTGGCAGCAAAGCATCATGGGACGCGGTATCTTCCCCTACCTTCCTGGTCCTCTACTGCACGGTGTGCAGGTGTGACATAAGCAGCCCCACCCCACACACAACCCTCCAGCCTGTCTGGCTTCCTCTGTCCCAGCTCTGGCTAGGTTATTGGAGAGGAATATTAATTTAATACTTACTCCAGCGACTCAATTAGGGGATCATTGAGAAATCACCACCTCCTGCCAGCTAATCCGATTTTAATTTAAGAGGGTTTGGTTACATTACATCAGACAGATGGAGGCGCAGGTGAAGGAAGCTAATTATTAACGCATCACAAAAATGGAACAGCCGACACCGTAATGTCCATAGTGTAGGGACCAAGAGATCAGCTGGATTTATAGATTTGATCAGATCTGCCCACCAGTGCATGGGAGGTAGGGAGAGACAGTGGTGGAGTGTCTTTTGGAAACACTCTTGAGAAGTGTGTTTCCAGGATCCTCCATTGCTGGTCCTCTTTCTTCCTGGTCTAGATGCAATTGTGTGTGAATGAGTGAGCGTGTGTGGCTGTCTAAGCATGTTTGTGTGTTCAGGTGAAGTGGTCTTTGAACCCCATCACTCACTCTCTCAATGCCTCATCATTCACTCCCGCCCCCTTCCCTTCTATTCCCTCAAAGAAACGTACACACACACACACACATGCACGTACACATCCTCCTCTGTGATCTTTACCTCCATCCCCTCCAGTGAACACCACTTTCCGCACCACTCCCCTCTGGAGAAATACAACACGCACACGCATACACATACACACACACACAGAGAGAGAGAGAGAGAGAGAGAGAGAGACCATCTTGAAGGGATGTTTGAAATAAGAATGGTAAGCTATCCCTCATTGAAGCCTTCAGGTTAGACACTGTACAATAACTCAGAGGTCATGAAGAGGTTAACTCCTCCTACGGTTCAGTGTCATCATCCAAGGTCACAAGAAGGTCACCACCACTACCACCATCATTATCATCATCACCACCATCATCATCATTATTTTTTTCTCATCCTCTTCCATTCCTGATAGAGTTCAATAATGCCTGTGAGAGATTATAATAATTAGCAGTATGTAGGAGTCAGGAACCCAGGCCAGGTCAAATGCACACACACATACATACACACACACACACGCTTGCACAAATCCACACACACACACGCAACACACAGTGCTGTAGATGTCTGGCTACCATGTGTAAATATGGTTTTGTCTGAGCAAGCGTCAACATATGCTACTGTCTGGGGCCTCCTACCACTATGCACACACATATTGCTCACACATTCCTGTTGATCTTTATCCATCTCTCCATTCAGCTAACATGTACCACCTTTTTTTATCTTTCTTTCTCCTCTCTTTCACTCTCACCTTTTCCCTCAATCCTCTCATAGAGCTTTAGGGAAAGAAGAGAGTGGGTGTGTGTCTATGTATCTGTGTGTGTGTGTAGAAGACAGAGTTCATGATGGGAAAGAACCACTGTCACCCCCCATTTCACTACCACCACAACCACCCCTCTTGCAGAGTATGCAGAGCGTGTGCGGCCTCAACTACTTGGTGGGGCCTCCAAAACTGACAAAAAAATGTCAGGGTAATTATTACATTAGTACAAAGCAAAAATACATATGAATTAGTTATGAATAGACCAATTGTTTCCTGTTAAAAATGTGCACCCCATCACTTAATTCGGGCAAATTAACTGCTTTTGTCTAATATATAAAAATTCCCCCCCACAACCACCCCCCGCCCCACTTCCCTGAAGTGGTACAGCCCAGTTTGCATCTTTTCTGATTTTGCTGTCAGCTTTGAAGGATCGGTAGCCACATTAGCAATGCTCAAATGTTGCATTTCTACAATGGCAAGTAAATGGCAGCATGAATCTGGAGCTGAAAAAAAGCAAAAGCAAAAAGATGACGCCTGTGCTGGTAAGTCCGTTTAATTGTTTTGCTAACTTAACGTTCAGTGATGTTGCTCAACACGGGCTAGGTTGCGTTGCGGATTTGATAGAGCTCTAAACGCTAAATTATGTAAACTAATCTGGATTTGGCAAGTTTGCAAATACCGTAGTTTACAGTTCTCACTGCAGATATTGGGCCTTATAAGTCAACCAAGTTCTAGTTAGCCATCAGTGCACTGCTTCAATCTTTGATAGGGGTTCATTTCCCTCAGAGGCTAAGGAGAGGGTGATATCTGCTGGTAAATTTTAGAATCATGGTTATGCCAAAGTATGGCATCACATTTGGTCATTCACAAAATGCCACTGTTGTTTTGTTTAATGTGTGGGATTAGAGTATTTTAATAACTAACGTATTTGT
This sequence comes from Limnothrissa miodon, assembly GCA_017657215.1. Lineage (NCBI taxonomy): Eukaryota > Metazoa > Chordata > Actinopteri > Clupeiformes > Clupeidae > Limnothrissa > Limnothrissa miodon. Next base: position 140,915 of record JAGFZM010000849.1, on the reverse strand, counting down.
CTATGTTTGCCTATTAATATAGGTAATATAAAACTGTTTCATCTAGTTATTCTATCATTGTGAAATACACAGGCTACTAGGCAGAGTAATGTAATAATGTGTTTTACAGTTAAACAGAACAACTTAACTAATGCAGATGATATTTGTAGTCTCTTGTTATCCTACTATGAACAGTAGTGTGACATTATATTTTTGTTATCAGAAAATCCTATTGATTTGGTATTTCTGTTTAGCTCCTACTATACTTTAAAACATATTCATAGAATCAATGCTAAAATACAGTAAGTAAGTAATGTAAATTTCAATAAATAGTAAAGGTTTGAGAGTAACTTTGAAGGTTTTGTGGGTTGTGTGTGTGTGTGTGTGTAAGAGGTGTTATACTTAGGGCCTCCAAAACCTTAGCAGCAGCCCTGCTCCCCTTTGTCCAGTTGCGGTGTGTGACACGTGACATGCCAACCCCGTTATACCTTTCCATACCCCACCCCAAGGCAAAAGAGAGTGGGTGAGGTGTGAACCTGACACCCCCCCCCCCCCCTCACACACACACACACACACACACGCACACAGGCAGCTGGAGTGAGTGGCAGCCCTGCTATCTCCCTTATCACACATGGTAGTATAAGCACTAATAGAAGGATGCCCTGTGCTGCCAGTGTCTTTGTTTGCAGGGCCACATCCATAAATATGCATGAGTGCGCATGCGTGTGTGTGTGTGTGTGTGTGTGTTGGAGGGGGAAGGGGGGGACACTAATTACTATACTCCTATCATGAATATGTATGGCGCATCTTTTATTGGAGATTGCCTTAAATGTATCAGTGGACCTGGAGTGCCTGGTCTGAATGCTTAATTTCAGCCTTTTACTGGAGTTGACTTTGAAGAGAGTATGTGTGTGTGTTTGTGTGATGGTACATTGTGTGTTAGAGATCACTGGAAACAGAAAGAGTGAAATCAGAAGACTGAGAGAGAGATGGCAGTGTGTGTGTGTGTGTATAGGGGTGATGGCTGAGGAGGTACACTAAAACCCTTCAATGTGTCTTCAGTATGTACCCCCCAAACACACACACACACACACTCTCTCTCTCTCTCACACACACACCCCCACACACACAAAAACAAACATACACAGATATTATGCACACAGAGATATGAGATACTATGCACATATCCCGCAGGCCTGAGCTCACCCTTTGCTGGGACGTGTCATATCCTTAAAGCCAAGTACTTACAAACACAGACACACACACACACAAGTAACCACAAAGCCAAGTATCCCCGTGTCCTTTATGCCTTCGAGGATCCCACCAGACCTCTTTCCACTCTCAGACAAAGAGGATAACATCTCTCATGTCCTCTTCTCATTCCATTATGTCCTCTTTTTTCTCATTATTCTCAATGTCTCTGTCCTTCTTTGTTCCTCTCATTTGTTCTGTCCCCTATTTCTCTCCTTGTTCTCTCTCTTGTCTTTATCCCTTTCTCACTCTCCCTTTCTCCTGTCTGCCAATCACGTGCCGTGCTTGAAGTGTGACAGTGTGTCCTTACTGCAGACTTTTTCCATTAGACAGATAAATCTGTGTCTCTCTCTCTGTGTGTATGTGTATGTGTGCATGTCTGTGTGTCTGTCTCGCTCCCTTTTTGACTCTTTGACTCCTGCCCATCCATTTGCCGTCTGGTCCACTTGAAAGTCATTATTAACCTCAGTCCAATGGCCCAGAGCAGAGGCCTGCTTATCACTCTGTTTTACCAGCGCACCAAAATACATTAGCCCATGAGCTATGGTACACACCCACACACACACATGGTCGTCAGTGACCTCCCCTCACCTCTATAAGGCCAAAGCTGTCCCACACTATGGTCATCAATGTGTGTGTGTGTGTGTGTGACTCCAAGGGCCACTCTATCTGTGTAAACTGAAACTGAGGAGCCAAATCATATCTAAACTCCATTCAGCGTCATTAACCCCCTAGCACCGTCCACTGTCCATGCATTTGGTCATGGATGACGTGCCACACACTTGGGGTATAACAATGCACTGAACCCTACAATATTATCATTATATATATATATAATAATGATACAGTAAATGTTTGCACAAAGGATAAGCCAATATATTAAGCCAATTGTTAGATCTCTAATTGTTACATTTGTTGGACCAAAAGTAACATTTTTCTTGAAGTCCTTATTCTTAACATTCTGATAAATCTGTTAAATAGCCTGTCAAATAAAATTCTGGTCAATTAGCCTAAGTAAAAACCTGCATTGGCTAAAATGTAGTTTCACCCTGGTTTTAAATGCCAGCAAAGCAACTAGCTACATAAGCTAGTTGGATGTTCAGATCTTACAAAACATAGTAAGTGACAACAAACAGCACCTATGAAAAACAGAAAGTGCTGTAATTTCATTGTGTAATGTTCTTATTATTTTAGTTTGTCTAATTAGTTAACATTAGAGGCCTATTGCATTTGAGAGACATGCAGTCACGGCAATAACTTATTTTACCATGTCAATAAGGCTCTGGAAAATTATTTGGTAAGGTTTGATAATCCTTATAATATTCAATTAAATTCAATTTTATTTATATAGCGCATTTTCGACAAAAGGCATGTCACAAAGCGCTTAACACAAGAGGCCCAATGAGCAACAGGGGCAAGGAAAAACTCCCTAGCAGCGTTTTTTGTTTTTACTTGTTATGGTAAAGGAAGAAACCTTGGGCAGTATCCCTGTGAAATATTCTGTGATATATTCTGTTCATTAAAGGCGCTCTAAGCGATGATGTTTCACGTCACTTCTTGTTGACGTTCGAAGTATTGTCAAACAAAACGGATGATAGCTCCAGAGAGGGTTCAAGCGTTATAAGTTAGCTTACTCCTCCCCCTCCCTCCCATGCCTCCCGAAAGACTCATGAACCTTGTCGTTTATTGGCTGGAACACTGTTATGTTTCGTTTTCGTTTGTTATGCTAGGTTTGCCCACTGTGTTATGTTGCCGTTTGTGGAGCTTGGGCTGTCTACAGAGACCGCGTTTTTTTACATTGTGTTCAGGGGACAGGCAGCTAGCAGATTGTGAGGAGATGTTTGCTGTATGTAACAACACATGTTTTAGTCCTAAAAACGTGTCACATCGCTTAGAGCACCTTTAAGTATATTAGTAGGCTTGGTTAAAGTATTAGGCTGAGGTAAAAGACTTCCTCTTGACATGAGGCTTAAAGGTAAGGATGCACCACAATTGGCAACAGAATGTGATTTAAAAGTGCTATGCACGCTATGAAACATATGTTTCCACACAGAACCACAAATTAGACGGCCCAGGAACAGAGGCAGCCAAACAATGTGTGCAATTGGTGTTTATTTCTCAGCTGATGCTGCTCTAAGCAGCATCACTGGCCAGTTAGTGAATAGATTGATTTGACTAAGGCACCAATGCAGGTTACTGCAGGCATGTCAGCTGGGCAGGACCTATTCAGCCAGCCCAGGCTTAATGGCTATGACTATATCCCTTACAGTGTCCATGTGGAAAGCAGCATAATTATGGCTCGCTTGAAATAAAATGAAATGAAAAAATCTTAACCGATCTTAATGCTCACAGTCCTACTGTTTACAGCTCTAACACTCACTCACACCAAATGTTCACACAATTTTACACACACACATAGGGCCCGATAATGCACACGGCGCACAGTGCTTTCGCGACTTGCGCAACCTGTCATTGCTTTTTTGTGAGAGTGCATCGTTCTTTTTTCCGGCAGAAATTTACGTTGTTAATATAGCAGATTGCTTTGCGCTCTGTCGGGCGTGTCATTGAAAAGAAATCCTCAAAACATAAAATTCAAATGTACATCTCATACTTTGTACATCACATGTTTTTTTTATTAAAATATATAATATTTGCAAACCTTAGTTGATTGCAGTAAGCACTGAGAGTTAATAAGTAACTGGCGGGCTATATGACCAGTGGCGGACACAGGGATGTAAAGAAACAAGACTGTAGGCCTACATATTAGGCTACACCCAGAACATTATTTAAGTTAATATTTTGGTTATGTATACTGTAAATCTCCCATGCCTTCACCTCGCGCATATTTTCTTCACATGAAAACATTTTGCCAAGTATAATCCGCCATCATAATACATAATACGCCATGGAACATGGAATGCGCTGTGCGCCGGACTTTTAAAGGGAATGAGAGTATGAACTCCTATTGGTTTGTAACATGCTACACCCCAAACACACCCATGACTAATTTACTAATTTAAGACAACCCATTTGAACTATGCGCCAGGCGCGATGTCCACTTTTTCTACAGGCAATATAGCATTCTGCGCTGGCCTCTCCCCCAAAGAGAACTGCGTTTTAGACTTCAGACTATGCGCGATTTAATTAAAAATCGGGCCCTTACACATACTTTCAGACAGAAGCACTCTCTTATGACTCACACTGATGTGCATACTCTCTCTATCTCTCTCTCACACACAAACGCACACACACTTAGGGCAAAACACACACACACACACACACACACACACACACAATACAGGGCTCCCTGGATGACGTGTGTGTTGTGATCAGTGTTGTCAACTTGATTAAAAAAGTAATTAATTGCAGTTACGAATTACTTCTGCCAAAAAGTAATTCCAAAAAGTAACCACACAGTAAAAGTAATTAGTTACTCAGCAACATAACTGATGTTATTTTTTAACGTTCTACAGCGCTATTATTTTCTATAACATCTTTAATGTCAAAGATGCTTACAATAACTGATTAAGTTAAAGGTTAAATTTCAGGTTAACCATCACCATCAATTAATGTGTACATAAAGCGTTCAATGTGTATATATATTTGAAGATTTTTGTCATGAAATGCGTTAAAATAACATTTATTGTGGTTTGAAAAAGGCAGCGAGTTCGTTATTATTTCCGCGTTATGTCACAAAAGGAACTCGTAAGAATCTGCACAACCTAAAATGCTTAACGTGTAAACGCAAAACGTAGCTTAATGTACCAAAACAGCGATCAATCATCGCCAAATTTCTCATGGACGTCTCTTTTTAGGCCTACTTTCAGCTCTCTAAATATGAAAACCGAAATCCCAAAACTATGCATGATACCTAGCCTACGTTTTTTCCTCTACATAGGCGCCCATTGTAGCCTACAGACAAAGCTTAACGTACTTAATGTCCCAAAACAGTGATCAATCAAAACCAAATTTCTCATGAACATTTATAGACATGCTTACTTCCACCTCTCCTAATATCAAAACCAAAATCCTAATATTATCAGGGCTGCCAAGTCTCACGCTTTGAGTGTGACAGTCACGCAATTTGACACATTCTCACACCACACGCCACACTTGACATTTCTCACGCTTATTATACAGGCCAGTGTGTTGCGTCCAAACTTAAAATAGGGTTTCTTAATTGATTTCAGCCTATGCGTTCTTCTGATATAATGCCAAGAGCTCTAATTGAGCTGAGCTCATCACAGATACAGTAGGCTGTATTTGGTAGCTAACATTAACGTTATCGTTAGTGATGTCCCGATCTGGATTTTTTGGTTCCCAATCCGATACCGATTTTTCATATTTTTATTTTGCTGATACCGATACCATGCCGATACCGATATCAAGTTTTAACACAGTCATTTGTAGAGTACCTTTAAACAAACTAGGATTTCAATGTATTAAAAACTACATTCAAAAGGTAACACAAGTTTTATTATGTTTTATAAATTAACCAACAAATTGTTTTGGCTTTTGTAAACATTAGTGCACTGCATTCATAAAAAAACTTGGCTTTTGTAAACATTAGTGCAAGAAAATATTTTGCCTTTGGCTTTTGTAAACAAAAAATAATAAAGTAATGTAAAGTAAGATTTTTTTTATAGCTTAGCTTATAGTGAGCAATACATTCAGAAATATTTTTTTAAGTGCTCAACGAAAAACAACCACTATAAATGTTGTGGCAACAATACAAATTGTAAACAAATGATCATATCATAAACTGAAAGTTCTTTTTGATGAAAACAAGCTTCTCTGCCAAATCTGCAGATAAGCGATTTCTCTTCTCATCCATGATATTTGAGGTAGCACTGAAAAGTCTTTCACTATCCACACTTGTGCATGGGTCACAAAGATATTTCACTGCAACAGCAGCTAGTGATGGATTCTGTGCAGCATGAGTTTTCCAGTACTCGAGTGGACTCACTGACCTGGGGATGGTTTGTTCAGTGAGGTAGTTCTGCACCTTAAAGCCACTATGTGTAGGATTTATCTTCGTGTTTTATTAAAAATATATTTTTTATTTTAAAAATATAATGTAAAACGATGGTAATTACCTCCATGAATAAATTGTAGTGTTCCCGTAAACTTGGTAATTTCCATTTATATGTAGATGTGGTTGGGTACCAAATGAGAATATCCATTTTGCGCCGCCATTTTCAAAATGAGGACCGTAGGGAAGGGCTAATTACATTTTATTCAAACGTGTGCAGTATACCACTTCGCCGATAGATGGGAGAAATTCTCATACGAAAAAAAATAAAACTTACACATAGTGGGTTTAACAACTGCAGAAGAAATGGCAGAACGGTTCTCAACTTCATTCTCTTCCAAGATCTCATCAAAAATGCTCCCAAGGCTGTTGCTTGCTTGACTTTTACGTGATGCCTTTTTCACTGGCTCTTCATCCTGTGACGTGCTGGTCTTTAGCTCAATCTCCTCCATTGTTTCAATCAGAGCATCCTTGGCACGCTTCTGACTGTCTGGAAAAATAACAGTTGATGTACATTAATATACTATTAAAGTTAATATTAAATCAACTGTAACCAAATAATGACTCGTGACAAATTGTAAAAAAAAAAAAACTTGCCTGTCTTTATATCTTGGGTCAATTATTGTAGCAATGTAGTAGAGTGGTTCTGTTTCCACTTTGGAGAAGCGCCGGTTTACAGCCTCCAGGAGGGTGCTTTTCATAGTCTTAATTCCCTGGTCATTGTGGTCCTCTCTGGAAAGAACACGCTTCAGGACTGTGATAGCAGGAGTCACATCAGCACATGTGGCATTCTCACAACTCACTGCCTTAGTGAGCTCTTCAAAGGGAGTAAGGACCAGGACAGTTTTCTCTACCAGAAGCCACTGGTTTGCAGTCAGTGTCGTTGGGAGGGAGTGTTCTGATCCGTAAAGACTAAGAGGACGTTTTTGCTCCAGTAGTGTTTGCAACATGTACAGAGTACTGTTCCATCTAACTTTGACATCTTGCTTCAGTCGCTTTGAAGGCATTTTCAGATCAGCCTGAATGTCCTCAAGACGTGAATAGGCCAGTGGAGAATGCTTAAAGTGACCTACTATCTTCCTGGCGCAGGCCAATGTGTCGCTTACGCTGCGCTGTGAGAGTAAACCCTCATGCACTATGAGGTGAGGTGTGTGGGCGACGCAGCCCAGGCTCTTAACACCCATTTCATCCATAGCTTTCCTCATGTTACTAGCATTGTCCCTTAAAATAGCATGGACCTGAGTTTTCGCTATTTTCCACGTTTCTAGCATTTCTTCGATAATACGTTTCACATGTTCAGCTGTATGGGAACCGCGAAACTCATTTGCGTGCAGTACAACGTTCACGCAGTTGAATGAAGAGTCAATCCAGTGGCCAGTCAGGCTCAGTAAGGACATAGGACACACATCTGAGCTCCATATGTCGGTTGTGAATGAAATGGTGGTGGCATCTAATAATAGAGTCCTCAAGCGCTCACAAACCTTGCCGTAAAGCACTGGTAGAGCTGTGTCTGTCTTATAGTGCCGAGATGGGAGTTTGTACCTCGGCTCCATAAAGTTCATCAAACGACGAAATCCAACGTTTTCGACTACCGAAATGGGCTGATCGTCTAGTGCAATAAATTCCACAATCTGCTCTGTAATTTGTTTGTACTTATCAGTATCAGTGAAAGCTTGACTAGCATTGTAGGGAGATGAGTAGCCATGACCTAATGAAAGTGTTTTCTGTGAGAGGGTGTTTTCTGTGGTGGCCCTAAGACAACAGAAACTAAGACAAGAAACAACTTGGCCTCATGGCACTCTTTCTGCCAACATGACCTAAAGATGGCTCATTTAGAGCTATTCTACCAATGGGAGCCTTCACCAAAAATTAAGGTCTGTTTGTAAATGTTCTGTGACTAAACCAAATGCATCCATCAAAACGTGCCTACACAATGTAGGGCTAATACACAACGTAAGACCCAACGTCTATGCGTGCCGCCTGCTATGGCATTCACTCAATCACACACCCATTCACACACAGTCACACACCAGTGGATGGGATTATCATGCAAGGCTCCATCCTGCCACCTTGAGCAATTTGGAGTTCAGTGTCTTACTCAAGGACACTTTGATGGGGTCAGGTAGAGTGGGGCTTGAACCTGCAACCTTGTGGTCACCGAACGGCTCCTCTACCACGACGTTGATTGTTGGTCGGAATGGTCGGTTTCCGCCAGACGACCGAAATTCAACGGCGAATCAACGCGGTGGCCGGTCGTAGCCTCGACGGTCTGAATCAACATCGATTTGGGGCTAATTTTCAACATTATTTAGAGGACGTTAAAATGACGTTGAAACATGGTTGTAAACTCAACGCAATTTTATAGTTTTAATCAGTTTTAATCAAGGATATGGTCATTGAATACTCCTGCTACAACTATTTCTGAAAGGCATGCATGATCTTATGACTCACAGTAGCCTTACATTATGGCTATACATTTTTAATGCAACACAAATGAATAGTCAACAGTTTGGTTTAACATTGCTGTTTTAATTACCAACAATACAATATAGTGTAATAAAATAATAGTGGACTAATCACCATCTGAGAGACTGAAAACCTGCCCTAGGCCGTCGGAACTGCCCAAGGTTTCTTCCTTTACCATAACATTCATAACATCCATTCTTAACAAGTAAAAACAAAGGAGTTTTTCCTTGCCCCTGTTGCTCATTGGGCCTCTTGTGTTAAAGGGATAGTTCGGTTTTTAACACATTGAGCCCCTTTCACAGGATGCCTAAAATGAAATAAAGTGGTTGACACCAAACTCTTGATGATTGCTCCTGTCTCGCCTATTTGGGAAATATAGAATCGCCTCTGCCTGCCTTTAAAATGGCTAGCAATGGGCATGTGTTGTTTCTATCCTTAAAACACTGGTTTTTAAAAAAGTGCTACTCATGGAGTGATTAGTGGCGTTTGCTGATGTTCCAACCGAAGCATCGTAGCAAAATACAGTTTCTGTCATGTTTTATTTGCCATTTTGTAAATCCCATAGTGATCTATCTGCTCCTTCATATAAACAAAGTGCCAAATAAAACATTACGGAAGCATTATTTCTCTACGATACAGGTTTTGGAACATCACAGAGCACCACTAACCACTTGGTGAGTAGCACTTTTTTAAAACCAGTGTTAGAATCATAGGATAGAAACAACACATGCCCATTTAGCCATTTTGAAGGCAGGCAGAGGCGATTCTACATTTCCCAAATAGCCGAGACAGAAGCAATCGTCAAAATTTCGATGTCAACCACTTTATTGCATTTTAGACAACCTGTGAAAGGGGCTCAATGTGTTAAAAACCGAACTATTCCTTTAAGTGCTTTGAGACATGCCTTTTGTAAGAATGCGCTATATAAATAAAATTGAATTGAATTTTTTTTCTATTTTTTGAAAACACATGCATGTTAAACCGGGGCTAAGCAACATTCTGTTTTTCTCTCTCACGAGCTCCCTCTAAAGACCGCTGTATTGCATTGTATTGCACTGCATTCTATTAGAGGCGGACCGCGCTGTTGAACATTGCAAGTGCTGTATTTACTGCTATTGGCCACGGTGGCGCATTCTACACCGTTCGTTCGCCGTGGAATGACACATTTTAGCATCCTAAACAGTATGAAACGGATTAATTAAATGAAAAATGTTGCATAGTGGGCCTTTAAACAGACAAATGGAAATGTCTGCAGAGTAATGTCTGTTTCTTTAACTTACTGTGTCATTTCACTGATTCACTGTGGGGACAGATGATATTTTCTTATAGGTATAGCTTGCATGCAATCAAATTCCCCAACTTTGCACACAAAGCAAAAATAGTCCCAACACTCATGTCCCAACATTGCTGGACACCAAGACAGCCCAGCTCTACAAAAGTACAGTGGCAGTAACAGCTTCAGGTGTCCTCCAGGTTGACCTTGTGTCTATTGATCAATAAAGTATCTATCTATCTAAAAAAACTTGAATTTCCCCCTTGGGAATCAATAAAGTATCTATCTATCTATCTATCTATCTATTCTTGGGCAGTGTGGTGTGCAATGTGCATCAGAATTCTAACAGGAATAATACAAAATCATTTTAAGGTGCCATACAGTGTTGTGCATTACATCCAACATTGCAACCTGAGAGTGCTTCAAATGCCAGATTACCAAACATTGAGGAGATGGACAAAGATGCATGAAAGAGGTAAGTGTATGTACTCTCTAGATTTAAAATTGTTATATTTAATTAACAATTGTTTGTATTGCATTTCATGACATTGCCATATATTGCTGTTCACTGCTGCATAGTGCACTGTAGCCCCTGAGACACTAGCTGTATCCCTTTTGCCACAGACTGCTTGCCATAACATTTATATTTTCATAAATATTTGTGCTGTACAGTC
>JAGFZM010000849.1:106357-129840 GCA_017657215.1 Limnothrissa miodon | reverse complement strand
CCGCTTTGCTGCTCCCCTCAGCCCAGATCGACCGTCAAATGGTTGACTGCGGGGACGTGTCCGTGTTCCTCAAGGCGGCAGACCCAAGGCTGAATCGCAATCATACCTTCGGGGAATTCGTTTTGGCCTCTGCCCAAATTTTCCCACATCTGTAGCGTGTGCAAGGATCCCCACCCGATATCCGTCTGCCCGCGCCGGCTGAGACCGGCAGGGAGAGGACGTGCTTGCCCCTCCAAAAAATTCTAGCTGCCCTTCCCTCCACTCCTGTTAACATGCCAGCTCTTTCCAGCTATCTCTCCTCCCATCCCGACCCCCCGTTCGTTGGTTTTCTTCTCACTGGTTTTTCTGAAGGGTTTCGTGTGGGTGTCCTTTCACAGCTGTCTTCCACGTTAGTTGCTAAGAACCTACAATCAGCTCTGGCAGAACCTGACATTGTCAACTAGCTTCTGGCCAAAGAAGTCAATAAAGGTTACGTGGTTGGTCCTTTCGTTAAGCCTCCTTTTTCTATTTTCCGCCTCAACTCTCTCGCCGTTGCCACCCATCGTTATTCGGGTAAGAAGCGCCTCATTTTCGGCATGTCTTCCCCTCATTCCCCTGCTATTTCTAGTGTTAACGAATGCATTCCTTTGGCCCCCTTTTCGCTCTATTACGCATCAGTTGACAACGCTATCCATCTTATTAAAGTCGCAGGTAGAGGAGCCTGGTTAGCTAAGGCCGACATAGTTGACGCCTTTAAAGTTTTGCCCATCCACCCTGCTGACTGGCCGTTGTTCTGCGTTAAATGGCAGGTTAAGTTTTATTTTGCAGTTAGACTAACTTTCGGTTGCCGCAGTAGCCCCCACCTGTTCAACTGTTTGTCTGAGGCTCTGTGCTGGATCCTGCTTAACGTCTGTAAGCTCCCCTTCGTTTTGCATCTTTTGGATGATTTTTTGCTCATTGATTTCCCCTCCCAGCATACCAATATTGTGGATTCCCTTAAAACAGTGTTTTGTGATGTCGGCATCCCGTTATCTATAGAGAAAACTATTGGCCCTTCCACTTCCTTAGAATTTCTTGGTATTATTCTAGATAGCGTTAAGATGCAGGCCTCTCTCCCTGCGGACAAATTAGCCCGGATTAACACTTTGCTCGAGTTTCTGCTTTCTATTACTATTGTGTCAAAACGCGAGCTCCTTTCTCTGTTAGGTCATCTAAATTTCATAATGTGTATTAACCCGCAAGGCCGCTCCTTTATATCACGCCTCCTTTCCCTAGCCCATTCTGTGGAAAACCTTAGTGATAAAGACGCATGAGCATTTCTAGGCTGTCTTTTCCATGCTCAGAAATGTATGCTCATTAAAAATGTTCTCATTTCCCACCCTCTGGCCAGTTCACGCCCCCTGGCGCTGATTGGCTAGTTCATTGTGAGGCCTATTGGCTGGTTTTTCGCTGAAGCAAATTGGCTACCTAGTTTCACTGATACTCTTTCTCAGCAGTAAATTGGTGAACTATCTGAGTAAAAAGTAAATCAGTTAACTATCTGAGCTAAATAAACACGCAATGGACTTATCAGGAATTCAACCACACAACAGCCAGATCCACAGTGTTTGGAAAGGAATGTGTCAGACTGGTAAGTTTTATTAGAATTCCCGGTAACCAACGTTACATACTATGTAATTTAAACTAGGGTTGCTTCACACATTCAGACAAGGCATTGGGAAGACAGAGTTGGCATTTTACATGAAGGACATGAAGGAGTGCAATAACTAATGTGTTAAATATGAATTTTGCCCATTTAAAATACACAATATCCGACATCATAGTGCTATTTATGGCGCATTTCCACAATGGGGTAACACTGGCGAAGGCAGATGGGTGGCTTGGGGTGGCACGCACCACCCCTGAAATTCGATTGGCCACCCCAAAATACTTGTCTACAATTGACCATTAACGTGGTCAAAGGCAGAACCTTTCTCGACGTACTTGCTGCCTTTAAACCAGCACGGGAGTTCGGAGAGTCCGACGTCAGAAATGTAGACTCAGTAACACATTTTGATGTAACCAAATACCTGCCCATATACATGGCTTATTGTTTTTTAGGTATGTGAGTTTACAGCAGTGCTTATGCTTAGTGCTTTGCATCTACCTATGTTCTCTAATCACACAACCCAGTCACGTCTCTTGAATAACGCCATGTAACTTAGGCTAATTTAGCATATTCTGCCCCTCAATCGGTCATTTAACTGTAGACTACTTTTGAAAATGAATGATAGATCAGTCCCAATGTAATGCAGGGCTCGAAATTGCGACCATTTTGGTCGCATATGCTCCTGAAATTTATTCTATGCGAACTCAAAATATATTTGGAAGCATTGGTGCGACTGCATGAAATTGTTGTTCTAATTTCCTGTTGTTCTAATGAAATTGATGTTTCTAATTTTGCGACCTGTTCTAATTTCCATACCTGCCAAACTGTACACATTTTGCGTAGCAGATATGCATTTAAACATCAAACTACGGTGTACGATTTGTCACTTCTTAATACGCCATTGATTGATTAGTTCAGCTCGCACTAGGCAACTGGTACGCATCGGGCATTCGACCAATCATAGTGCTAGTTTTAAACTCCAAATGCGCAACAAGAAAATAATTCAGAAAACGTAAAAAAGAAAGTAACGAACTTTGATTCCATCTTCATAATGTTGCTGGTTATACAAGGGAGGACGGCGCTAAACATTGTTTTAAAGGTAAGGTTAATGGGGCAGAATATGGGAATCTGAATAAGGCTGCCAGAAGGCTATATTCACGCAAGTGCCTGCGGTAGCCCAGTAAGAAAAAACACGACGAGAAGTAGGATGATGTGTGTTTGTGTGCCTTGCAGTTAATAATACATTTTAGCTGAGGGGAAGGAAAGCAAATCTAAAACAAAGTGAGTTTATGCACCTTAGTTCCTGACAAATTAGCCTATCAAGATCAATGACCATGCCCACGTTCCTCTAAACTGCTTAATCATGCGTTTTGCATAGTTCGCATTTATGCATTTTTTATGCAATTATTTCATTTTTTAGGCCATTTCATTTCATAGGCCATTATTTTATTAGACCATCATGTGCGCCTAGAGCTGCAGTAATTATTCATAAATGACAATTCTGCAACATTTTTCATTTTATATGAATATACTATTAAATAGGGGCTAAGCAACTTTCTGTTTTTCTCTCTCACGAGCTCCCTCTAAAGACCGCTGTATTGCATTGTATTGCACTGCATTCTATTGGAGGTGGACCGCGCTGCTGAACATTGCAAGTGCTGTATCTACCGCTAATGGCCACTGTGGCGCGTTCTACACCGTTCGTTCGCCGTGTAATGACTCATTTTAGCATCCTAAACAGTGTGAAACGGATTAATTAAATGAAAAATGTTGCATAGTGGGCCTTTAAGGCTATAGGCTATTATAGGTTAGGCCCATAACTAGGGAACTTAAGCAATACGGGAAATGTGCCTGACATCACGTCACACAGTGTTGCGCTGCACTCTACTGTAAGGTTGGCAGGTATTCATTTCTCTAAAAAATGTTAACAGTAGGCTACACTATCGCCAAAGAAGCGCTTGTCTTCACTAAATTTAAATCCATGTTGCAGCTAATGAAAAAGAACGTTGGGAGCACCAGCCCTACCAAGTAAAAAAGAATGGTAAGATATGTTTCATTTGTGATTCATAAGCTCACTCACTGTCTAGTGTCTGTAGCATTAATAGCTGGTTGTAACGTTAACGGCCCGTTTTTAAAAACATACCATAATAGTTTAGATTGAGTCTTCAATTGGTGTTTATTTAATTTAAAATCTTGAATTTATTGCCTAGGGGTTTGTTGACTGTTCTGTAGGAAATCTGACTATCCTATCGTAAGAAATCGTGCCCAAGGCAGCATGGGAACACCCAGGCTATGTCTCATGCCACCCTTGAATTAATCAGTGCTCCACTAGGGCCACCCCTGTTTAAAAAGACTAGAATCGCCACTGCGGGGTAGAACCCCGGTGTTTGGGGTAAAACCTCGGGCTTTAGGCTACATCTTTCCATTACCGGGACTGGCCCAGAGCCGTTTTTTTTTTCAGGTAGCCTATTTGTTGCAACCCGCATCCTCCTCTTTTGCCTGGTTGTATATTAACACGAACAAAGTTTTCCACGTCCAGCTTTCAATTGCCTAGGCTAACGTATTTCTACATTATGATATTATAGGATTGTCAGCCTTTATGACAACGTTATGAAGAACCATTTACCATTTAGTATTATGTAGGCATAGGCTACAAGTTTTAGTTTCAGCCTGAGGTTATGATATGCTATGATAGACGGCAATATGCATCTTTACTGGGAAATCAACATAGGCTATTATGTTTGTATAGTAAATATCCCAAGTTCACCTACAACCCCGGTGTTAAAACTTGGTAATGGAATGGTAAATGGACCTCCAGTTGCCAAACGGCACCTCTACCACCTGCGCCACCAACGGAAATGCAACACTGCATGTCTAAAATGCAATAAAGTGGTTGACATCGAAATGTTGACAATTGCTTCTGTCTCAGCTATTTGGGAAATGTAGAATCACCTGTGTTGTCGCGAATGTGTTTCTATCCTTAAAACACTGGTTTTAAAAAAGTGAAACAAATGCCCATTGCTAGCCATTTTAAAGGCAGGCAGAGGTGATTCTATATTTCCCAAATAGCCGAGACAGGAGCCGATCAAGATTTATTTATTTATGTCATTTTAGACATCCTGTGAAAGGGGCTCAATGTGTTAAAAACCAAACTATCCCTGTAAGACCGGGGTGAAGCCTCGGGGCAGCCCTGGGCCGTAGTGGAAATACGACATTAGTATCTGTTGTTATGGTTAGCTTGCTAGCCTACCAACACTTTAGTGACCCGAGTGTGCAGCAACTTTTTTTTTGCTTCGCAATAACCTGGATATCCAAGTAGCATCAAGTAGGCAAACTGTTAAGGCCATAGAACTACCAGTATATACAAGTGTATAATTCTATAGTTATGGCGACCAAAAAACACTGAATTCTAGCGTGGTTACCTACCGGCAGAATCGGTTGTGCTTGCAGAATAGTTGGAATAGATCCTGGTTTCAGGCATAGTCCTCGTGAAAAGCCTGATCTATACAGCCCGAGGTTGACGAAACAATCTGGGGTGAAATGACCAGAGCAAACTACCAATCTTGGATTGAAGTTTAGCGGAACGTGGTTGTAGATACACATCAACTACTCCCGTTGAATGCCAGGTTCTTGAGGAAGGTAGTGCAAATTCTGGACAACCCCAGTACATCCTGGAACGTTACACGCGCGTGCTGACATTTTTTCCGTATGTTCTGCAGTTGAACAGAAATTCAACATGCACTTATTTCAAACACAAATTCAACATGCACTTATTTTTCTTAGAGCCGTTAGCCGTTCTCAATGTTAGCTAGCAATTACATAGACTACAGTTCGCTTATAGCCTACCGCCGAAGCAACAGGGGGCTGGACAAGAGACTGTTCCAAACTATTTTTGATTGGGCCAAAGATTCTACAGCAGAGCTCTTTGGATTGGACAATGTAATGGAGGAGGTGTAGCTTTGTGCTGTCTACATAGACAGAGCACTAGTTTCAGATTGGCAAATTCTAGCCTTAAATTTGCATATAGAAGGAGGCGGAAGATGGTGTTGGGAGTTTCGTTATGGTCCGTTGGATACCTTAAGCTACCTAAATTTAACAATAACAACGTAAATGTGGTTTTGCATTCTATGGGCTCTTTAACACTGCAGAAGTGGCAACTAGACAAATGCTTTAGAGTGGCCTGACACACAGCCTGGCTTGCCAATTCAGTTGGGCAACACAGTCCTTGGTGTAGAATACGCCACCGTGGCCTATAGTGGTAGATACAGCACTTGCAATTTTCAGCAGCGCGGACCGGCTCCAATAGAATGCAGTGCAATACAATGCAATACAGCGATCTTTAGAGGGAGCTCGTGAGAGAGAAAAACAGAATGTTGCTTAGGCCCTCTTTAAAAGGGACCTGGGTTACTAAAAGAGGCCGGCTACTAAAATACATATATGTAGATGTAAGGCGCTTCATAGCACCTTATATCAGATGTAGATGTAAGGTGCATTTTAACGTTAGAGTTGGTTGAGGTAGACATGAGCATGGCATCCGCCCACCCAGCCAATCATCATCGCATTTGTAACGGTGTCATCATTATCTCTCGTCAGGCAGCTGATAAAGCCAAAGCTTGACATCTCATGCGTCATTCAACCAAATTTTTGCAATGCGCTACTTCTCACTTTCTTAGTATGATAATGCCGTTGTATGTAGGGGGAAAAATAATTAGATTTGCTCTGTTACTGAAAAAATAATGCCGTTAGTAACGCTGTTATACTTAAACGCTGTTACTCCCAACACTGGTTGCGATTCAGACACACACACACACACCAGACTGATTTTATCAAAGGGAATGGTTTTTATAAAAATCATGCTGATGACCTGTGTTTTGAGAAGGATTGTGTGATATGTGTATAGATGTGTGTTGGTTTGTGTGTGTATGCATGTGTGTTGTGAGAGAAGAGTATAGAGTCTTGAATGTGTTTGTGAGAGTGTATCTGAGTGTATACATGCTTATGTGTGTGTGTGTGTGTGCATGTGCATGCAGGCTCTGCCTCAGATTGAGTTTATCAGCTGGCAGACAGCTGGTGTACTGTCCCATTGTCTCCTGTGTCAGCTATTTCGCTGCAAAGCTGACTTGATTTCCTCATCCTACAGCCTTAGATTGTATCATCAGTACAACTCAATTACACAACACATGGCCATCGTGGAGGAAAAACGCAAGAACAGGCACACAAAAAACACACGCCAACTTGAAATTCTAGCAATATTAGTGATCTTGTACAGCATCTGTGTTTTGGTCCATGAGAGTGGAAGTGACATTGGTTGAGAATCAGCACTGGTTCAGGATGTTGTTGCCAATAAGAGTCTTCTAACTTTCAACGTCACCCAAATTTTCAGCAATCTCGTTTGTGAACGTCCCCATGCACATAAATAGTAGTCCAAGGAGACAATCTACGCCAATCCTCTGACATGTTCGCATGATCAGACCTAATCCATGGTTCTGAATCCCAAATAAGCCATCACATCTTGGCCGGCACAGAAATGTTTCATGTCTTAAGTTTCTATTGAAGATAAATGTTCATAAGTTTCACAAATTACCCCCTAGCTTTTTTCAAACACTAGTTCTGTTAAAATAAAACCCCTACATCTTTAAGTTCACGACTTTTCCAAAAATGGATTTATTAATAATCTATTGGATTTTGGTGAGTGTATGATAAAACTCAAATATGACCAATTTTACCCAGAACCGCCACCGTCATTTTTACCTTCATTTTACAGCTGTCATTTTTCTCTCGCGCTGCTCCTATTTGTCTAGCAACGCTAGACGCACGTGAAGGCATCCAACTTTGACACCGCACCAGTGATTAAAATATTGCGAAATCTAAGACATGGACACTCACAAAAGATGCCGAGGTAATACACTGCCCAAGCTGTAACCAAGAAATGGCCAGTTGCGGTGTTCTATGATATATTGGACATAGACCGCACTGAACGTGTGGGTCCTGTAGGCTACTGGAGCTGCACAGACACAAATAGGCCTATTGTCCAGCTATTTCACCCTGGAGCTCTTTAAGCTGTTGCGCAGGCTTACATTGTTTGTGAATAATGTGCGTGCGTGTGTGTGTGAGAGAGAGAAGGAGAGAGAGGGAGCAGAAGGGAGCGAGAGGGAACACGCAACGTTACTGTTCTTCTAAAATAGTTAGGATACTGAATAGCCTACTGTTATTTTGCTACGGTAAATAGTTATTTGAGAGTTTTAGTGTTTGTGTTAACCTATAGTAGGCTAATTACAGTAATTAATAATTAAATTCATTAAAAATAATTAAAATAAAGAACTCTATTGCTGACGCTATTTCAGCATGGGAGTCAAAATGACAGGCGGTCAAATGACTTGCGGTTCTAGGAGGACTGGTTCTAGTGTTAAATCTGTTGATTGTTTTTTGATTGTGAAAAAATCAGCAAAAAAAAAATCCCCCCCCCCTCTGTTTTTTTGACAAATCGCACCCTGTGCACATATATGTATAGGCCTGTGCACTGCATCGCTTTTGCAGACTATATAACATAACTGGCCATGTTGCGGGTTCATTTGACGTTGTTGAGCTACGTTTGACCAAAAAGTTAATGTTAAAACTAGCTTTAATTACCATGCATGGCACACAAACTCTGTTGTTCTTTACCAAGATTATTCAAATTCACTTTTGTTTAATCACTCTGTGACATTTTTTTATCAAGATAGAGTGAGATTGTGTTGACACACTATTAACGTGTTAACTTCGACAGTCCTTGGAAGGAATAAGATCTGATAAACCTGGTGAATCTGTGTCAGGTAACAGTAAGTTAATCTTATTTTTATCCTTTGGATGGGTCTTCTTTTTTTACTTTGAATGACCCTCATGTCAGGAAATCAAACTGAGATCCTTAGATACCCCTTTTTCTTTTTTGTTCTCTTTCTGAAATACACTGCACAAATGGACTCAATTTAGCCAACATTCATGCGATCTGACATGTATTCAAAATATGAGGCATTAAGGAATTTTGTAGCATACACATACAAGCATACACACGCACACATACTGCTTTTCCACATGGACAAATTCGTTTACAGTTGCAACCTCTCCCATTGAGGGGATCCCTCTATGACCACAGGAGAGAGAGAACCACAGAGGAAGAGAGAGAATGAGAGAGGGATGGAGAGAACCACATGAGGAGTGCGCACAAGAGGGAGAGATAGAATGATGGACTGATGGTGGGGACAGAAAGCAAGATGATTCAGAGAGAGGCGTCAGAGGAACAAAGAAGAGTAGAAGAAATGGAGAGAGTAATGAACAAGAAACAAACGAGAAATAGAGAGAAAGAAATGAGAGAACCTGTGCATCTACTGTCATATTAAGGAACAGTGCATGCTGTCCTCAGAAGTGTCTAAATTGTCTTTCACAAGGAAAAAAACATTCATATTTCATTTGAAAAAGAATAAAAAATTACTTATTTTTTTAGAGACAACATTCTGGCAGACAAATAGCAGGCAATATAGAATGCATGTTAAATCATACATTTTTGAAAATGTCTAGGGTAGTTGCTGTGTGGAATGTTGGCTAGTGTAAGGCAAAACTTCAGTTTTTTTGTTTGTTTTGTTTTTTGTTTTTTCATTTTTTCCCTTCTATTTTTCTTTCTTTACTAGTTAAATTCTATATCTTCTAGTTAAATTCTATTTCTATATCTTCCTATATCATATTATATTTCACTTATCATATCGATTGATTTATTAAGGTAGAAGTATTTGAGTTGTTACACTATATATTTTTCTTACTATAATTGTCTCATTTTTTTGCCATTTTTGCCAAGACAAATGTATTTTAACCTGTTTTCATGCAGAAATAAAATAATTCTAATAATACATTCAGTTGATTAAATTTATCACTACTAGTGATTTTAAATAAAATGAAGTAAAACAAAGACACACGTGTCTGCAAGGAGCAATCTGGGGGCCAAGTGGACAGTGTAAACAGACACGAACATCATGAATTTTTGGTCAAAGCCAATGTGACAGATTTTCTATTACTGTATATGACCCTAATGTGATGGCTTCTTTGAATGCTGTATTGTATTAAAGATGCCATGCACCAAAAAGGCAGTTGGTATCTTTTATGAGGCTTGGTCAGAAGATTACATGGGCAGACTTCCATTTTTAAGAAAATACAATATTGCCAATATTACTAAGACAATGACATCACAAATATCCATTAATCATCCTTGGGTTTATTAAATTTAATTCAAATCAGGGCTATTCACAATAATCACTGACTAGGAAATGCCCTTGAACTATCATTACAAAAGCTTTAAAAGTTATTTGCAAAATGCAAGACAAAAATAATACAAAACATTCAAGATCCTCACAAGTACATGTAGTTCAAAGTGTTTATTTGTTACAGACATTGAGATACTAACATAGATCATGCAGTGAAACTGCATAAATGAAAGGTATTAGTTTTATGAAAGAGAAAGAAAAAAAGCAAATCTAAATTAAACTATGAACAGGCTAAATGTGACTTTAAATTAGTGATGATGTCTTACATTTTCCTCATTTAAATTATTTAAATGATAAAAATTAAGGTTGATATCAATTATATTTTTCATTTCATCCAGATAGTTTTCCTCCCAACTAAATAAGGAGAGTAAGATCACAATAGAGAGACTAAGATTGAGGAGACTGGAAAAAAACAAAGAAAAAGAAAAAAGAGTGTGTGAGAGACGTGATCTGAGGAGAAGAGAAAAGGAATCATGTCTTTCTGTCTTGCAGACAACGGCACACGCAGCAGGTGGCAGAGAGACGCTTATCCTGACAGACGCCGCCTGTAGCCTTGATAAACAGAGGCAAGAAACACTCTATTCAATAATAAATACACACACTCTGTCTCTATCGTTGTTCCCTTCTTCGCTCTCTCTCACTCTCTCTGCCTCCTTCTCTGTCTCCCTCTCTCCTGACGAGCGCTGGGCAGTCAGCACAGCTGTGTCGAGCTCAGCGTGGCGAGTGAACAAAAAAAGAGAGCAGGAGCAGAGGGATGAGAAAATAAAGGAGAGAGATGGATTGCGAAAAGAGGGAGAATGTCAACTGTCAGTCAGTCAGTGTTTGACGAGAGAATCTACAGAAACCATCAAATATATGTCAGTGATCTAGAGAGAGGAAGAGAAAAGAGAGAGAATCCAGAGAAATAGGGGAAGTGGTGAGTTGGATGAAGGCTCAGGGCTCTTCACAACTTTTAGTCTCTTTCTCTTTCTTAATTCCATTTAAATAAGCTTTATTGGCATGATCAATCATTTGTTGCATTGCAAGAGCATTCACAAAACTAGACTGCATCTTCTAGGCAGAAACCGCAAGGTGGACTTGCCCCCAACACACAGACACAGACACACACACACACACACGCACACAAACTTTTCTCCCATTAATTCCAGTGGAGAACCCCCCCAGCCTTGCCATTAGGGCAAGTCCACAATAATAAAAATGCATCAGATGGGCCCTGCTCAATGGCCATGATAGAAACAGTGTTGCCAAAGCATATAGAGTGAAAACATGGAACACATCAAAATATGAAAGCATCCAGTATATGAATTAAACAGAAATGAAGAAATCCACATGCACCCAAACACGCACACACACACACACACACACACACACTCAAATTTACACACATACACACATTTACACACATACACATAAGTGCACAGGTGATTATTCTGACCCATTTTTCTCTTCTTTGTTTACTCTTCTCTTTTCTTTTGTTCATTCTCCTCTTCTAGCCATCTTCCTCTCATCCCTCTTTTCTCACCACTTCTTATCCTGTGATCCTCTTTCTTTCATTATCCTTTTTTCCTCTTCTCCCTTCTTTTCATCTCCTCATCGCCTGCCTTCTCCAACTCTCCATTCCTCATCTCTCCATCCCCTTTCCTATTGATAGCAAACTTAAGAGCTGCTTCAAGTTATTTGTTTGGATGGCGCTGTGGGATGCTGGGGTCAAGTGATAGCCCCCCCCCACACACACACACACACACACACACACAAATGCACAAGTAATTATTCAGACCGGTGGAGTGGCAGTGTGTTTGTTGCAGGGTGCAGGGTCACTGTTGAGATAAAAATGAAACATGTTTAAGGCCAAATGTCAACAGAACTGGTGTGTGCCTGGGGGGGGGGGGGGGGGGGGGGTCTTGAGTGTGTATGTGTGTGTGTGAGCAAAACAAAAAATCGGAAACAGTCTCTCTCCACCTGAGATGCAACTTCAGAAGGCCATCTGGCCCCAAATCACTGCTCGGAGTGGGATTAATGCACGCACACATACACACACGCAGACACGTGTGTGTGCAAGGTCATGGCTGCTGGAACAGAAATAGAATAAACTCCTCCTGAGTAGCTTGATGAATCATTTCTAGTTGGTGTTTGTGTGTGTATGAGTGTGTGTGTAAACAGACCCAAATTATAAGACCTGTCACTGTATATGTGAATGCAAACATTCAAGTTTTGTATGTGTGTGGCTGTGTGTATACATGTAATGTGTGTGTGTGTGTGTGTACATGTACTGTAATATGTGTTTGTGTGTGTGTGTGTGTGTGTAGTACAGTAGCAGGAGGAAACAGCTCCCTCTACCCTTTGAAAGTATGACCAACTTTGAGCCTGTTTAAGTGCATTCGGGAGGCTGACTATGAAAAGTGTATGTATGTGCATGCGTGTGTGTGTGTGTGTGTGTGTGTGGGTATGATTGCTCATGGACCAACAATAGATCTCAACTCTTTAAGTTTTCTAAAGAATAAATCATCCTTGAATCCATGAATCATCGTTACTTTACTTTGCCACATTTTCTATTCCAGAGAAGAGAGAGATATTAATGGGGGGTGGGGGGGTGGGTGGTTGGGGTGTTCAGAACTTTAATAAGACAGGGCTGACAGACCCCCCCCCCCCCCCCCCCCCACACACACACCTGAGTCTATGTGACTTGACAGGCAGAGTTTCTCTTTTTACAGAGTTTTAAGGATCGTCATCAGTGACATATTCTCTCATCTCCCTCAACACAGACTCTGACACACACACACACACACATGCTTAGGCAGATTTTTTCTCCGTGTGACACAGGCCAGCATCCCTCTCATCCCTCGCAGAAAAGAACAAAAAAAGTGAAAAGAAAAAGAAAGACAAGTAAGTAAAAGAGAAAAGTTTCTCAGCAGACAACGATGTACCAGTGACACACACACACACACACACACACACACACACCAGTCATTCCACTACCTGGAGAATATCAACCTTATTACTGTATGTCTTTCTGTCCATCTCTCCTCTCTCTTTCTCTCTCTCTTTCTCTCTCTCTCACTTGCACTCTGTCGACCCATTCTCACACTCCTTCCTAAAGCGTCCCTGCTGTGGCACACAGACGCACACAGACTCACAGTCAGCAGTAGAGTTCTGGTCAGAGTTGGATTGAGAATCCTGGTCCCCGTATCGCATAACTGGGGGTCTTTCAGACGAGCATATAGACCTGTTTCCTTTTAATGACCATCCAGCTAATCTGTGTCCATACTGCCATCAGCCTTACGCACACACACATACACACACACAAGGGATAGATTTAATTAAAAAGACCCCCAGGACTCCGACACTATTACCAAAAAAAAAAATATTCAAATAAAAATGAAGGAAATGAAAAAGTTGGGTGATATATGGTCACTTTAGGCCTTTGGCTTCACACCACATTTTAGCGTCAGTAAAAGCAGACTGGAGATTCAGCATTATGCTGTCTTATCTCGGCTCACCGCTTTTACTGGGGGAACATTTGACTTACTGTGCTTTCAAACTTTTTTTTTTTGAACAGTTTGAACAGTTTCTTCTTTTCTATTCTAGATTAGAATAAAGCAATGGAACAGAGGGGGTTAGGATGATTGTAAGGGCCTGGCACTGATCAGGGGCCCTAAAGAACTTGAATTTGAATATGATTAAACAATGTTCATTTATTGTTAATCAATGTTTACTTTCTGTCATAGGGCCTAACATTTCTAGCGTTGTCCCTGGCTGCATGTCATGTCTTGAGGTTAGGCCACGGTTCGCAAGGCTTCATTCACAAAGCAATTGGCACATTGCTGGTCTGCAACCTTGGCTGTGCGTCCACTGTGTGATTGTATATTCAATTCAATTCAGTTTTATTTGTATAGCGCATTTTACAAAAGGCATGTCTCAAAGCAGAAATATGATTAAATATTAATATTTAAATATTATTTTCAGTTTCAGCCAGACTGCACTGGACCTGCACTGTGCTGCTGCATCTGCTCAAATCAAGAACCAACAAAAAACACACCATATTGCATTGAGGGTGAGGTGTAAAGGTGTCTTTCCAGACTTCTTGGACACAGAGGCAGTCCACTGAGGCAGACTTTGTAAAGAGGGCAAAGTATTCTCTCTCTCTCTCTCTCTCTCTCTCTCTTTCCTTCTCTCTATCTTTCAGTTCAAATCAATAGAGATTTATTGGCAGGACAAAATCACACATTTCATTGCTAAAGCATTTCTTGTTTTACAAAGATTTACAAGATTTCTTGTTTCTACAAAAGTAAAGGGGTAGGTGTGTGTGTGTGTGTGTGTGTGTGTGTTTGAGTGTGTCTTGCTCTCTGTCTCTGTCTCACTCACACACACACACACACATACACACACACACACACACACACACACACACACTGAAACAAACACACTGCACAAAAAGTTCCCAAACCTTTTTCAACAACCAAGAATAAACAAACTCACACACACACGCACACACTGTATACTCCCATTTAAGCCTTTAAAAGTGACAGTGGACAAAAACAGTGGACACACACACTTCTTGCAGCTGAACACAGACAGACAGACACACACACACAGTAGTGAGCACTGTGCACAGGCCAGTCAAATGCATGTATGCCTGTCAGAAAAGCTTAATAATGGGGCAATTATGCGTGTCTATTTACCCCATACATAACACATACACACATCACAAGCATTGTGTGATTCCTGCCCGTGTAGGGCCAGAAGGGCCTGTGTGTGTGTGTGTGTGTGTGTGTGTGTGTGTGTGTGTGTGTGTGTGTGTGTGTTGACAGAAAACCTGAACCACCACAGCAGCCAGTGACTGGAGCTGAAGACGGAGGCAAAAAACTCACCTCTTCTCTCTCTCTCTCTTCTCTTCTCTGACACACACACACATAAACAAAACCACACCAGTCTTGCTGTGTGGTCAGTCTAGTGATACAATTTAAAGATGAAAGTGGAAAGTAATGCCACTGAAGCACCATAGCACAAAAAGGCTTATTTTGGAGGATTGTGTGGAACTCAACAAATTCACTCACACACACACACACACACACACACACACACACACACACACAAACACACAAACACATTTATGAACACACTAAAAACATACAAACAGTGCACACACACACAAACACATACAGCAAACCCCTGTCTCTTCTCTTGCATCTCCTGCATGATGAGTGTGTGTATAAGTGTGTAATAATCATTCACAAAGGCTGTGGTGTGAGAGGGATGGGCGCTATGAAGTTAATGAAAAAGGGGTCGGCAGCGTGCAGAAATGAGAATCATTTTTCACGTGTCAAATGCCATCATCCTGCCACTTGCTTATCAAAACACACACACACAGACACACACACACCCTGACGAAAGGCATACAACAGAAAAATAAAAGGTTTTGCAAACACACTTTAAACAGTGTGCTGCCTTTTAAGGTATCGTTTAGAGTAGGAGAGGGAAAAAATAAACAGTCCGAACTAGCCTAGGACTCTTACAGAAACACACACACACACACACACACACACACACACTCTTGAGTTGCCACATTTGAATTGTAAAAAAAAAAAAACTGATGGGGTTGTAGGGTGCACACATACACATACACTTAGGCATATTAGGCATATGTCCTAATGTCTGCTGCTTGCTCACATAGAACATGGTAAGCACCCAGGTGCCGTACACTCTCTCTTACTCTCTCTCACTCTCTCTCTCTCTTTTATTGAAACAGACACAAACCACAAATGATCAAATTTCACTATCCTGTGTGAAAGATTCTCAGTGGCCAGGTCAGTAAATATTATGAACTATTATGACAAAACATACAATATCCACACACAGATACATACATTTCAGTGATGTGCAGCGAGGTTCGTGGCAGGTGAGGCACTGATGTCATCACTGTCAGATTTACAAATGTATTTGTATATACAAATGTTTTTTTGCAGTGTTGGGCAAGCTACTGTAGTTAAGAAAGTTGGGCAAGAAAATGTAGTTAACTAAGCTAACAGTTACTCCACATCAGATGAAGCTTCACTACACCGAAGCTACCTGAAGACCAAAGGTATCAAGCATTTATTATTATCACCTGCTTCAATTGAAAGTCCAGTGTAGAAAATCTTTTCACTTTGGATATATAATCTTCCATTCTGAAAATAAGGCCAAGAGCTAAAAAAATAACAATTCAATGGCTACACTCACTTGCTAACTTTTCACCATTGCTTGTCACTAATTCTACTACAGTGGAGCAGTTGTAAGAAGAATCCCTGCGATCACCGGCACCACTTCCAATGAGGCAGGAGAACTGGGTGCCTCACCTAGAAAGCTATTTCTTTGCCGAAGTTTTATGATCGACGATCAGATAGATTAAACAGATACAGTTGTTGATTATTAAAATACACTGTGCATTATCTACAACAGCCAAACTATAGAAATTGACTTCATATGGTAAAAGTGCTCAAACATTTTAATAGTGACCGGCAGAGAGACAGTGATAGCATGCCAGCACTGTTAGCCATTGCGCACCACAATCCATGGTGAGGCTCTTCGTAGTATTTGAATGGTGAATGTGAATAATCAACGATTTTGAAAACAAATATCTAGCAATGTTGAAGTTAAATGGAAAAGAACTTTGAAGTAGGCTACAAATCACTGAATAAATAAAATTAAACAATTTAATTTATTTTTATATTTTCATTATGGCAGGTTAGGGACTTCCTCACCTGCCACCCCTGACACATTTGCACATGTATGCCTGTCTGTCACTTTCTCTTCCTCTATCTCTCATACAGTACCTCATACACATACTCATACTCATACATGCATGCATTCCATGGCTCTGAGAGGATGCGCACACACACACACACACACACACAATTATGATTTAGTCGGTTTATTTCCAGCTGAAACATTAGGAGCATCTAGCAGTGTTATTTGTATGTATGACAAGAATGGCCACTAGAGCTCGAGCTCTCTCACTGCAGATGCAGCTATGGGCTATTCACTGCTTGTGCATCATGCATAAATATGCTGGACCATAAAGGCAAACACTGATTAGTTTTCAGTCTCTCTCTCCCTCTCTCTCTTACACACACAAACACACACACTTCCTTGTCAGGCCACAGAGGCATGCTGGGCTCACACCCACCGAGGGGGCCAGATGGAAAAGCAAGCTGTCACACACACACACACACCCATACGCACACGTGTGTATGAGTCCCTGGATAGTAGCGACAGACTTCAGTGTCATTACAGAGGGGTTACGGCTGCTTGTAAAAGCCTTGTTAACACAAAGCCCTGTTCAGATGTTAATTGGCTAATTGACTAATTATTTTTTCTGTAAAGGCACATGGAGCCAAAAGAGCCTGTGCTAATTGAAAGTGACTATTGGTTTAATTACGTGGGGGTTGGTGGTGGGGCGGGGGTTGGCTGTAGTGTGATGGCTTGCGATCGGGATCGCAGAGTTCTGGATGTTTCCATGCTGTAGATGTCTGTCATGTTTTAAATATACTTCTATGGCCCTCTTTTTTCAGGATTTTTTTTTTTTTTTTAAGGCCCACTATGCAACATTTTTCATTTAATTAATCTGTTTCATACTGTTTAGAATGCTAAAATGAGTCATTACACGGTGAATGAACGGTGTAAACTGCGCCACTGTGGCCTATAGCGGGAAATACAGCACTTGCAATGTTCAGCAGCGCGAACCGCCTCCAATAGAATGCAGTGCAATACAATGCAATAAAGCGGTCTTTAGAGGGAGCTCGTGAGTGAAAAAAAAACAGAACATTGCTTAGCCCTGCTTTAAATGTGTTGAGTAAATATTAAACATTCCTATGTTGGCACAGTCCATGCAGCTGCATCATTAATACCATAACAAAACTGTGAAAGCCGCCCTCAAATCAGAACATTTAGAGGGTTGTTAGAGTGTTGTTCATGGGTGTATAGACAATGAACTTATATGTAAGAGTCACACACGTACATCATTCTTATGAAAAGACTAAATTATCTGTTTTGGAGGCACTGTGGCTCAGCGGGAAAAGGCATCATGACTCCGGCAACCCAGGTTCGATTCCGACCTGTGGTCCTTTGCCGATCCTGCCCCATCTCTGTCTCTCCACTGTCACTATCTGAATAAAAGCCCCCCCCCCCACAAATAGATAAATAACCTTTAGACCATAGGTGTCACTCTGGCCCTCTGTGTAATTACATTTGGCTCGAAAGATCATATCACATCTGTATAAGAGGTCTGGTCTGCCGGAGTGCATACACCTCTAATACTAAGTCCCTGAATGCTTTTTTAGTGCATTGGCTTCTCGGTTGGGATCACCAATGACGCCTCCTTTTCTTTTGATTGTCATTAGCATCCATGCTACCAGTCAGCTTGGACAATATTAACATACCCCTCCCCAGCAATGACCAAACGAAAGATTGAAAACAGGAGCTTTCAAGAAAGGCTGGAGGCAGATTGGCCTGCGACTTTGACCCTGTTTTTAATTTTGGCCCACTGTGAATTTGAGTCTGACAGCCCGGCCTTAGACAGACAGACAGCGACAAACCATCAGGCAGTGAGACACAGGAAGAGGAGGAAAGACAGAGAGTTGAAAAAAAAACAGATGGATCATTTGTAATTTCTCATCTTTAACTCTGTTTGTAATCCTGTGTTGATTTATCGAACAGAAAAAGACGTGAAACATCGAGTTGCCAGTGACAACATGCTCATCAGAGTGCCAAGTTACGTTAGTAAATTCAATTTGGTTTCCTTGCTTGCTGAAAGACAACCACAAATTAAATCGGCCATTGCACCAGAGACAAATGAATAGAATTAACAATGATGCAACTCTACAGATTGAACCATACGCATTCTTGGCATGTTGCTCAGTGTGTGTGTGAGTGTCTGTGTGAGTGTGTGTGTGTGTGTGTGTGTGTCTGTGTGTTCCTTTGCCCACAAGTATCCAGAGGAGGGGAAAAGGCCATTTTTAATCAAGAAATTAATTTAACTTTTCTTAAACACCCCCTACCTTCACACATGCACACACACACACACACACGTACGGTTCGACCTATAACCAACCCCCAACATCTTGGTACACTCTCTCTATCTCTCTCTCTCTCTCTCACTCACACACTCCTCCTTTTCCTCCTGCCATTGTTTTTTCCTTTAAGAATAACAGAGGGGCAGAACTGGCCAGACTGAGTCCCATGCACAAAAGAGGCATGTTCATCCCCAAATTGCCTGGCATGCATGTTAATTGGACAGAAATCCCAACTGTACAGTCTTATCCATAGGCACTCTGGGCTTCATGTGAAGATGATTACTATTGGCTGTGGTGTGTGAGATTCCGAGGTTATCTGTTTTTGTTAGTTAATTGTAAAACTGATAATATCGCCGGGGCCTCTGCAAATGCAAGAGGGCTTCTCAGCCAAATGAGCTTAGTAATCAGTCCAGATGACCCCCCCTCTCTCACACGCACACACACACACACAGGTTTAGAACAGAAGGAAAGGTTTAGGGAGATTATCTCATTACTGAAATGAGTCCACTTGGACATTTTATTAGATTTTCAAGAGTTTTATATTTTCTCATATTCGTTCATGATTTGGTTGTTTTCAATTATTGCGGTAATAGCATGTGTCTAAATCAAAAGGATATACACCCTGTCATGTGATAGTCATCATTTATCCAAAAAGGGTTTGGAAATTGAATTGAAGCAGATGTAAACAGAAAAAAAATTACGAGTGGAAAGCAGACTGGTCCAGCCAGTGTCTGTAGATGACTTAAAGTACCTGTGTGTGTGTGTGCCTGTGTAAGCCTAAACAGGAGACTAAAATTCAACATATTCAGCTGTGAGAAAACAAGCTCCATTGTGTACAGTATTTGTAGTGTTTTATTATGTCTGTGCGTGTGTCATGAAGTGTATGAATGAAACTAGATTGCATTTTCTTGGCAGAAACCGCAGGGTGGCCTTGCCTCCGCATCACTGCGACACCCATTTTTTTGTGTATGTACGTGTGCGAAGTTAGCTGCTGTTACCTTCTATGCTAATAATGCTAGCAATGTTAATGATGCTAACAATGGAAATGATGCTTAGTGGACTAAGAACAGTAGTGCTTAGTGGACTTAGCTGATGTGACTTAGCATATAAAAATGACAAGAAAAACATGAATAAAGGACAAATAACAAGAGATATAAATAAGCTAAATGTAAGCACACCGATCGAGATCAGGCCGGACGTTTTAGATTTGGAACGGTGTCTCCATCTCAAAAACACACACAGATTTCTCCCATTCATTTTAAAGAGAGCTGCAGAGTAGGGGAGGTAACAGCATCTCTACTTGATGAGCTGAACACCTTCTATAAACACCTCTCTGAGCTTCCACTAGAGGAGGATAGCTGCCCCCCTCAGATATCTCAGGCAGACGTGCGTAAATACTTTAGAAGAGTAAACCCACAGAAAGCTCCTGGACCAGATAACATCCCAGGTCGTGTTTTTAAAGCATGCGCCCACAAGCTAGCAGATGTCTTCACAGACATTTTCAACCTTGCCCTGCTCCAGTCGGTTGTTCCAACATGTTTTAAGAGGACCACCATCATCCCTGTCCCCAAGAAAACGAAGGTGAGCTGCCTTAATAACTATCGCCCAGTAGCACTCACCTCCATTTCCATGAAGTGCTTCGAGTGCATAGTCAAAGCTCACATCACATCTTTACTCCCTGTTTCAGAGGCCCGCTTCAGTTTGCCTATAGGCCTAACAGATCTACTGACGATGCAATAGCAATTGCACTTCACACTGCCCTCTCCCACATGGACCAGAGAAACACCTATGTGCGGATACTGTTCATCGACACCATCATACCATCCAGACTTGTCATGAAACTCCGAAACCTGAACATCAGTTCCTCCCTGTGCAGCTGGATGTTCCTGACGGACAAACCTCATCACCTCATCCACACTGACACTTAGCACCGGTGGGCCCCAGGGATGTGTGCTCAGCCCACTGCTGTACACCCTGTTTACCTACAACTGTATAGCAACACACAGCTCCAATACTATCATTACATTTGCGGACGACTCCACAATCATCTGCTGCATTTCTGATGGAGATGAGTCGGCATACAGGGCAGAGGTGAGAGCCTTGATATGGTGCCGCAACAACAACCTACTGCTCAATGTCAGCAAAACTAAGGAGCTCATCTTAGAGTACAGGAGACTGCTGGGAGGAGCCCATATCCCCATCCACATCGAGGGAGCAGTGGTGGAGAGAGTCCAGAATTTCTTAGACTCATTGTCTCTCCAGAGTCGAGAGTCAACATCAGCGAGGATGTGAGCTGGTCTCATCACGGCGAGACAGCGGCTCTTCTTTCTGCGGCACCTGAAAAAGTTTGGCATAGACTCCAGAGTACTCACAAATTTCTACCGATGCACCATCGAGAGTATTCTGTCTGGCTGTATCACCACCTGGTATGGCAGCTGCAACGCTTTGGACCGCAAGGCTCTGCAGAGGGGGGTGAAATCAGCACAGCGCATCACCAGGACTGAGCTACCAGCCATGCATGACCTCTACAGACAGCATTCTAGGAGGAAGACGCAGCGGATCTTCTCTGACCCCAGCCCAAGACTTTTCACTGTCTTGCCGCCAGGCAGGCGTTACAGGAGCATCCAGACCTGCACCAGCAGATACATGGACAGTTTCTATCCACAAGCCATCAGGCTTCTGAACTGCTGACATTCTGCATTTCACACTAGCACACACTCACCACATCTACTGGACTCACTACAGTATGTCACTGTTACGACCCCGGCTCAAGTAAGGCCGCAAACATGAACTGGACGCCAACACCAAGCTCAATACAAAAATATTTATTGATCTATAAAGAAACAAAACAAACATGCGTAAACAAGTGTGTATGTGCATGTCTGTGGGTGAGAGTCTGTGTGAGTTGCGCCCCCAGCATGTTCAATCTTCAGGGCTTATATAGCCCCCGCCCACTCCAGGTGTAGGCAATCGAAATTGACAACCCTCACAGCTCCTCAGTGTCCAGGCATAGGCCTCTGCATGGCACCAGGGAGCACAGAGGGTCGTCACATTTAAACAATGTCACTTTTAAAATACCTCACTGCACAAATTATATGCCCCATTTCTAAATACTTCATACTACTTCACTGCATTTTTGCAATATTACATATGGATACAGATATTTTAATAATGTTATTTTCATTTATGCACTTTGCGGTACCTTTACTGTACACTTTTATATTTTTTTATATCTTTTTATATGTCTATGCAAAGCTGGAGGGACAATGAAATTCATTACAATAATAATGCCTCATTATTATATGTATATAACAATAAAATTGAAACTTGAAAAACGACAAGAAAAGCACGAATAACGGACAAACGACAAGAGATATCAAAAAGATGAACGTGAGCAGACCGATCAAGATCAGGCTGGACGTTTTAGATTTGGAATGGTGGATCTCGAAAGCCCTACCTCGAAAGAGGAGTAGTCGGACAAGAAATTGTGTCGAAATAATAATAAACTTAATAAGAACAACAGTGGCCTTGCCATTAAGGCAAGAGGCATTAAGGGTGAGGTGAGTTGGTGGTGCTGGGGTTGGGGGGCAGGAGTGGAGGTGTGTGTGAGTGTGTGTGCATGGCAATGGGCAGCAAATGAAAGCGACAGCACCATGTGTTACGCTCTCATTTCCTGCTGTTATCACCTTAAAGATGGCCACTCAGTGCACTGGGAAAAATCACACACTAAATAGTCACATCACTCTTCGTAACAGAGAGGCTAGGCCATCACAGCCATGAATGTAGCCTACTGTATGTGGGCATATACTTTGTGTTGTGTGTGTGTGTGTGAATTTCTAAATCTTTTCTATTCCTTATCTTCATCGTCATGGTAATCCTCTTCCTCCATACACTTCAGTGTGTGCCTGCTTAAAGATATCTATGGCCTTGGTGTATGTGTGTGTGTGTGTGTGTGCATGTATGCGTATGTATAACAGAGGGTGGGATAGATATGTATGAGATGTCCGAGTGTCCATTTTTCCCTAAGCGCTGATGTCACTGTCAAACAATGACATTGCATTAGAGCATTGGAGAGAGAGGGAGAGAGAGAATAAGCCCTCCCTCGTACTGGGATTCCCCTCTTCTCATCCAAACAGAGAGTGGATTTAGGGCCTTCATCAGAACTGTGTGTGTGCGTGTGTGTGTGTGCCATGCTTTCTGTAGGCCGCACCCAGTACACAGTGAGAGTCTACACTTCCTCTGAACTGTGTTTCTTTCCAGTACCTCATTCCCAGTCCCTGATTCTGTTCCTACACACACACCCACAGACACACTCACACACATGTACCCATGCATAAAGGCACGCGTGCCGCGCACACTCCAACACATACACCCGACACCTGAGATGCACATCCCACTTCCCCTCTGAACCACATCAAATGATTGTAGATTGATGGCAGAAAATAAGAGACACAGGGTCCAGTATGGAGAAACACACACCATGGTCAGTATCCTCTCCTCATCAGGAGGAACATGATT
>JAGFZM010000849.1:85268-106347 GCA_017657215.1 Limnothrissa miodon | reverse complement strand
CAAGGATGTATGTGTGTACTGTATATGAATGTGTGTGTGTGTGTGTGTGTGTGTGAGAGTGTGCACAGCTACAAGGAGGCATAATCCAATCACCCTGTGTGAAGCCCAACACAATGGCATGCATAAATCCACCTTCAGTCATCGCTGCTCCCAAAGACTTTTAATGCCTGATTTAATCTCAGTAGCACGCATGTGAAATCAGCTGCATCATTAAAATAAACTTCTTTGCATGATCTTGCTTTTCACCCTTCGCTTTCTCTCTCTCTCTCTCTCTCTCTCTCTGCCTTTCTCTATCCACACAGCTTATGAAACTCAATAATTCATCCTAAGTACTTTGTGATGATCTGTCATATGTTTGTTTCAAGCCTGTGTCAGTAAACATTTTTGTGCCTGAGATGACTGTGTGTGTGTTTGTGTGTGTAAGTCTTCATGCTACACTGGCCGCATACCAATGGGAGAGTATGCTTGTGCAGAGCATTAATTCATGCCCATATTTCTATCTTATTAGTGGCCAGTTATACCCAGGACTAATTGAACATTAAATATAAGAAAGTTAATGAAAATGTCCTTTATCCCTTCTAAACTAGGCCTGAGAACGCATCCATTAAAGAGCATTACCCAGGGTGCAGGGGCCTTCTCTCCCCTTGCGCTTGATAGGCACGCTCCTCTCCTTTCGCCTCTCTTCACTCCTTTCTTCCTCTCATCTGTTCTTTTCTCCTCTGCTCCAAATTAAGGTACGCCCCCTCTTCTCTCTTTCAATCCAGTAGGGTAAATAACAAAGGCCCTCGTTGTTCCCTGTTCTCAGAATTCCTGCATTCCATAGCAAGTTCCTCATTTCGCCTGACCGTGCCAGAAAAAGCATCCCAGGCATATTTTTGCGTATCCAAAAATGCTGGCTGGCAAATGTGTCACCTGTCATCGGCCTTGTGTGTGTGTGTGCCTGTATGTTTTTTTTTCCAGAGCATTCCCTCCAGAGTGTGTGTGTCTGTTCTGTGAACTGTGGCTTTGTCCTTTTATACTTGAACCTACAGTAATTAGTTTAGATTCAATTTTCATTTAATTTAGTTTTGTCTTGCTGCAATTAATGTGGTTTTTTTTTCACATTTTTGTGTAATTTCTTTTGAAAAAAAAGGCAGGTAAGCGAGAAAATGAGATTGTAAATAAATGTGAAAATAAATGCATTGGCAGAAAACCCCTGAGGAAAAGTCTGTTTCCTATTGAAATGTTTTTCCCCCAGCAGAGGGGTAGTGGGTCTGTGCTGGCTGGGTTTGGCTTGAGAGAAATCTCCTTACCTCACCTAATCTTCCCATCATCTAATCACTTCATAATTCATTAATATCTCACTTCTCATCTTCCCCATTGTCAGTGCACTCACTCCCACTGTTATTGTCTGTCCGACACACCAGCATATATCCTACTGAAACAGAAGCTAATATTCCACCATTCTAATGATGCTGTTTGATCCTTTTTGTCTGTTACTTTGTCTGTCACCACCCAGAACTGGAGTGCGCTGTGGTCATGCCAGAGACTGATTTTAAATTTCTGCAAGAATTTTGCTCCACTGCATACCTGTGACAGCCCATGGATGAAAATCAAATCAAACAAATAAATGAATGAATGAATAAAAATATAAGGGGAAAAATCAAGTTCAAATTTCTTTGTCCTTCTCTCTCTCTCTCTCTCTCTCTCTCTCTCTCTCATGGTCCTTACCTTCTCACCACATTTACCATCATGCACATTCTAATCCACATTCCAGCCGATTGTGGCACTTGAAGACTTCCTTCATTTGAAAGACTTTCTTTGCCTTCAAGGTTTCCTTTTCTCTTTTTCCTCTCTGCAACAATAGACGTGGAATGATAGATCTTCAGGCCAGTGGGAACGGGTCTGTCTCTGCCTCGGTGTGTGTGTGTGGGGGGAGTTGGAGTGCAGTGCATCAGTTTTCGCTCCCTGTAAGGAGGAAGCAATGAGCCAACAGTCTTTAGTGGTGCCACAGAGGTCTAGCTCCCCACCTCTGCAGCACCCAGGTTACGATGGCGGTCAAAGCCAGCAGATAGCACAATGGCGGGGGCAATTGCACTGGGGCAGCGGGGCTGGCGAGGGCCAAAAAAGACCAGACAAGATGAGACGAGACACAGCGTTCTCCTCTCTTCTCCCCTGCCTTTCGTCTTCAGATGCTCATTATAGCTCTTTGCCATGATCCAATCTGCATTGACCATTGATCACCCGAAGGCTTTCTGTCTTTTTTAAAAAAGCCATTCATTGTGAACCAAGGAAACAATAGTCCTGCAAAAAGACAATAAATAAGATTTCATGTGCATATTTGTAATTTAACATCAAAAGGCACTCCAATATAGACCTTTGTCAGAGCTTCACTGTAATGAACACCCCCCCTCCCTCCCTCTTTAATCACATTCAAATTGGTTAGCGTTCAGAAAATAGAAATATGTATTAGATAGCAATAAATTTTCATCATTGGCTAAGCCTACTGCTTAATTGTCCTGTCCCAAGGCTTTGAAATTTCATTGTTCGTTAGGTGCTTAAGTCCCCCATCTCATTTTGTCTCTATGACATTAGTGCTGAGGGCTCCAAGACTGGAATAATTTGAATGGGGATTTGCATGATGGAGCTAGAGCATTAAAATATAGGGGAAAAGGCAAGAAAAGAGAGAGGGTGTGTGTGCGGGGGGGAGTCTTCTTTCACTTCAAAAGTCACTTTGTTCAAAGTCAAATCACAATATTTAAAGATGCACTATCTTTTTTTTCTTTTTCTTTCTGCGGGTTTTAGGTTCTAGGGCTCGTTAGTCCGGAGTGCACGTCTTTGTTTGGGCGTCTTCATCCCTAAGCTGCTCTAGATGCCTATTCTATTCTTCCTCCTCCTCGGCAAGCAGGCAGTTAGTCCCTTCAGTCTTCCTCTTTCCCTCCTCAAGGGGAATCAACGACTGGTCTGTTTTTCTCTTTTCATCTTTCATGTCCTCTAGTGCCAATCAGAATGTGTGTTTGTGTGTGTGTGTGTGTGTGTACCATTCAGTTTCATACTGTACTTCTGGAGCAATCGGCTCATGACAGTCTTTATTTATTTCTCTGTATGTGAATATATGCGTGTGTGTGCAGGTGTGTGTCTTTTTTAACCTTTCTTCAGACATTGTCTCATCCCCCCCACCCACTGTGTGTGTGTGCGCATGTGTGTCATTGGCTTGGCCCAGTGTCAGTGCAACAGCTTTCTAACCCAGTGTGTGTGTGTTTGTGTGTCTGTTTTATCTCAGACCGTGGCATAACAGCTAGCCTCCTGATTGTTCAGGGCTAGCAGGCCTGTCTGGCTGCCTGGATGCACCCACCCGTCAGCCACAGAGGAAAAATGCTGGGAACTGTTTGGTGTTTGTTTTGGGTTTGCTTTGCTCTTGTTTCTTGAGTTTGTGTTTGGGGAGGCTGTGAAAAGTCCTTCTTTTTATGTTTGTGTCTCTGCTACATGAGGCAGTGAGGGAAAGGGGAAGAGAAAAGCATTTTTTTTCAGGAGAAAAATGGGGGGGGGGGGGGGGGGGCTATGGGGGGGGGGGAGAGATGAAGAGAGAGAGAGAAAGAGAGAGAGATGCCATAGTGGTGTTGGTATGATACTAGTTGGGAATGTGCAGGGCTGGATAAACTCTATAATGGCAGACAGGCAGACAAACAGTCTGGGCATGGCTTAATGTTTGGCCATCACAGAGTGTACAAGTTTGTGCCTGTATGTGTGTGTGTGTGTGTGTGTGTGTATGTGTGTGAACCCCTAGCCATTTCAAGCACCTGAGCTGTTTTCGGCAGACACCATTTAAAGACAATTAAGAGCGGAAGAAATCCTAATTAATAGACAACGAGGCCTGTGAATGCTCTCCTCTTTGTGGTGCCTCGAGCAGCTGAGCAGAGTGCTTTAAAAGGAGCCCCAGAGAGGCAGGTGAGCTTCTCCTAAATGAATGTATTATCTTAATGCCCTCCCTCTGCAAATTAGGACGCCATTGTCAGGGGTTGACTGACTCCAAGCCTGCAGGCACCGCCTGAGCTGTCAATCATGGCCCGCAGATGCACAGAGCCTGGAGAACTAAAGAGAGAAGCCAAATCATTCAATATCAGCAAACACAACCAGGCAACACGTGGCAAATGGAGAGGGCCACAAAAGTTGAGTTGGGCCACAAAACTTGTTGTTTGTCTTAATGTACATCAGATTTACATTTGTATTTAGGCCTTCATATTTAGAAGCTTCTATCCAAAGGCACTTACTACTACTGGTTACTTTAGAGCCAGATATCCCAGAGCAGCTTGGTGGCTGACTTGAGGGTTAGCATACTCGCTGAATTCTTTCATTGTTGTGCTGTCAGCACCCATATGGTGCTATCTCAGTCTGAGTCTGAGTCCTAAAATTGCTTCTACTACAATAGAATGTTTAGTTTATACTAGTGGTGGGCGTTAATCTATTCTCAAAGTTAGGTTGGGAGCTGTGTACTACGCAAGCTATGACGACTTTCATTTTGATATTTTAACGAAAACGACTATTGGATCTGTGTATGCCTATAGACAATCAAACATAATGTACTAAAATGGATGCAGCTATGAAGTCGCCGGGCTTGCTTAACTGGATTTACGTGAGCTGGTCTACTAGGTGTCTATAGGCTTCCATTACACCATTGTACACAAAACTCAGAACCTAAAAACCTGTCCAGTGAATTACTCAAAACATACTGCATAGTCTCCTTCTCTACGTCTATGAACTTAATTGCCCTGACCTGGCTACTACACATTAGCATGCTTTAGAACCACTGGACACATGTTTTGCGTTCTCCTTTTGATGAATGCATTGGAACAGAAAAACAGAAAACAGTGTGGATGCAGCAGGACAAAATATCAATATTATACATTAAATGGTACCAGAAACATACTTCTATTACATTTTTTGCAACTAACACATTTTAGGACTATATCCTATAAAGATGGGTAAGTTTTGCCATTCATAAGTTATGAAGCAACTGAAATTATAAAGTAATGTCGGTTTGGAAGAAATAGTCATAATTTCCAAACATTTCTTATTCATTTATAATATGGTTGCTTCGATCTAGTAGTAGAGTTTTTGGTATCATTTGAATCCTGGTTCTGCACTTTCATTTGATAAGCTATGCATGCCATGTCTGTGGGATTCCAGGTTCGTCAGTTATTTGAGTCGGTAGTAATGCAGTGACAGCATGTGACAAGTGATATATTGCAATATATTGGAAAATACTGCAATTATTGCCGTTTTCATATATTGAATAAATGCATTGTTAAACCATGTAATATATTGTTATATGTATCGAAATATGTCCCACATAGGACGAGGCATAGTAAAGATATGTAAATATGTAAAATTACAAGACTATCAACGTACTAGATAATATAATCAGATTTACATGGGAACATATGTCTTAAATATGTTGAAAAATATATGATTGGTCTGTTTCTGATATTCTGGGTGCGTAAACAGGCTACAATCTGCCACTCTGATAATGGAATAACACTCCACAGTTCGATAAAGACAAGCTTGTTTTTTTTCTGTGACTAAACGAATGGTTTCTAATAGATCAAAATGAACATAAACCAGCAGGTTAAAATAGCGGTTAATGTATCAGTTGCTTGACAAGTAAGGGCCATGAATGATTTTGATCGTTTCTTTTACCTGCTAATTATGAGCTTTAATTCATAAATCAATCCAGAACTGGTCTATTTCCTAAAAACTTTGTCTAGCAGTTAGCACTGTTTTGGCTGACGTCACGCTCTGCTGCTCTCTCCCTTCAGCCGGAGTGGACTCGGCTGAAACGAACGAACGACAATTCTATGCACACTCAGAAAAGTTTTAAAGGAGAGTGTACTCGTAGAGCTCGGAGTGTCAGTTTACGAACGCACCCTCTGTAAAAGACCCAATTTACGTTCTGGAGGCTCGTGAATGGTGTTTAACTTTTATTGCTGGAGTATCGTCTGGGCCGCATGTGGCCCGCGGGCCGCCTATTGAATAGGCCTGCACTAGTTTAGTTTTCCTCTGAAATATTGTGTTTTTTCCTATGCATTTGCCAAATGTCTTCATTTTTTGGGCCCGGCCTGTATGTAAGGCCCGGCTTTTAAATGCACGTATCGACCACGCCCCCGGCTATTAAACCAGGCCCAGTTATTAATTAGGCCCTGTCCCATAATTTCAGGAAATACAGTAAATAACACTAAAATATTGTTTACGCCTATTAAAAAATGTCACAAATCGGATGTGCTAGTTTTGAGATACCTATTGCATATTATCAGTAGAAAGCCAATCATTTGCAATTTCTTGACTTGAATATTAAAAGTACACTGATGACTGCAAAATTACACGAACAAACTAAACCTGATGCAGAAAAATATGTAATGCAATGTTAGTTGTTTCTGAGGTTGTTACGTGTCAAATGGCCAAGAGATGACGCCAAAAACATTGCAAAGTACACTGTACAGTAAATGGTTTATTGTAGGGGAATTAGCCTTTCGCTTGAGACTTAGGCTACTTTTAGTAATTATTAAGACAGCACACATATTCTGAATGCCTTTGGCAGAATTCAAATGATCCGTTTAATCTAGATTAATTTAAAGATTGCAGTGAGATTAATCTAGATTTAAAGAGGGGCTAAGCAACGTTCGTTTTTTTTCTCTCTCAAGCTCCCTCTAAAGGCCGCTGTATTGCATTGTATTGCACTGCATTGTATTGCACTGCATTCTATTGGAGGCGGTCCGCGCTGCTGAACATTGCAAGTGCTGTATCTACCGCTACAGGCCACGGTGGTGCATTCTACACCGTTTGTTTTTCGCCGTGTAATGACTAATTTTTGCATCCTAAACCCATAGTGGGCCTTTAAAAAAAATCCATGTCCACCACTAGTTTACCCAGGTTGTGGTGGAGAAGGTTGTAGAGGAGTCGTACGGTGACCGCAAGGTTACAGCTTCGAGCCCCACTCTACCTGACCCCAAATTGCTCCTGGTGTTAATCATGGTAATCCCCTGGTGTGTGATTGGGTGAATGCCATAGCAAGCAGCGAGCATAGACACACTGCAACTCCACCTCTACCTTCCACACACACAACACAACTCCACCTCTCATGGTCCAGGGTCTGACCTCTAACCCTGGTAGCCTCCCTCTGGCTGTGACTGATTTGGAGCCATCTTGTCTGTTTATTTTATGGTCCAGTAATGACTAGGTCAATATGTGCTCATAACAAACTCCTAATGAGTGCTGGCTGCATGATCAGAGCCAATGGGAATATAACACACATTCAGCCTGCTTGCCTTTCTGCTCATACCGTATGTCCATGGTCTGCAGGGGTAAGAGGAGGAGTGTGTGAAGGAGTGTGTGCTCAGTGCAGTTCTCCTCTTACAGATTCAGGAAGGAAAATTCAAATCTGACATCTTCCTCTTGCTTTTTGTCTATATTGTCAGCCAATATACACTGCATGGGGGAATCATTGTCATTGTCAGACGTGGCTGAAGCCAAACTCATTTTTCACACCTAAGACCCAGGTTAGTGTATGGCAGTGGTTCTCAAACTTTTTTTATCATTCCCCACTTAGAAAGAAGAAGAATTTTTGCGCCCCACCAGATTCATCACCAGTTTCATCAGAAATGGCTCATCATTAAATTTGCCCACTGCCTGTGTCTCCGTTCTGAACTCAAGGACACGCAACAGCATTTTGCCACGGGAGAGACACCTGTGAAACACTGTGAAACAGCACAGCTTTATGATCAGCTCCCATCTCCTCGCAAAAAGCAGAGAACAGTCGCCAATCTTTCGCGAATGCAGCTTTCACCATTCGCTTTTCTTACTAATGGTATTCTGCAAGTTTTCGTTGAAAAAAAAGTGATGGGTTTATCAGCGTGATTTGGGTGTTAAAGTGTCTGCGCAATGTTAGGCCTCATACTGTCTGCTGCCAGTTGTCAAAGACACAGAACACACATGAGTCGCTCTTCATCCCCAACTGTGAATCCAAACGCATCATACTACTTTCTTTTTGGTTGACTTTTCGTTTTTTTAGTCCGCCTGTCTTATTCTCATTTTTGCCAAATTGTGTGGCTGGGTGCCCATATGCACCGCAAATACCGCATACCCCATTTTTGCGCCACTGCTTTATCAAATTCGTCCATTTTTTAACCATTAAACGTAATACCAGTACACACATTGTGTAGCCTATGACACAGTTTATGCTGACATCTATTCTTACCTGTCTCAAGATGGTTTCAGGCATTCCAATTGTTCCTCCAAAGAACTGGTTCTCACATCGGCCAAACTTTCTGCTGTGACTGTAGCAGGCCATGTGTTTCAATTCTCCGTCTTCTCATGCACTGCACCAGCAATCAGCCACAGGTGCCTTTGAGGGGCATGGCTTTTATTCCCCCGGCATACTAGCTAGGACTCCTTCCCTTCTCCTGCTTTGTTTGTTACAGACTAGCTTTGAGGGTCAAGGGCCCAAGGAGAGGGGGTTTGTGTGGGGATGGGGATGACTCTGAACTCATCCAGTGGACCTGTGATCTCTGCTGTAGCTTTGTTAAGGCTTTGGAGCTATGTTAAGACTATAGAGCTGTGCTAAGGCTACTGAGCTGTGTTAAGGATATGGAGCTATGCTAAGACTATAGAGCTTTGCTAAGGCTATGGAGCTGTGCTATGGCTACTGAGCTGTGTTAAGGATATGGAGCTGTGCTATGGCTACTGAGCTGTGTTAAGGATA
Source organism: Limnothrissa miodon (assembly GCA_017657215.1). Classification (NCBI taxonomy): domain Eukaryota; kingdom Metazoa; phylum Chordata; class Actinopteri; order Clupeiformes; family Clupeidae; genus Limnothrissa; species Limnothrissa miodon. Next base: position 97,613 of record JAGFZM010000849.1, on the reverse strand, counting down.
TGGAGCTGTGCTATGGCTACTGAGCTGTGTTAAGGATATGGAGCTATGCTAAGACTATAGAGCTTTGCTAAGGCTATGGAGCTGTGCTATGGCTACTGAGCTGTGTTAAGGATATGGAGCTATGCTAAGACTATAGAGCTTTGCTAAGGCTGTGGAGCTGTGCTAAGGCTACTGAGCTGTGTTAAGGATATGGAGCTATGCTAAGACTATAGAGCTTTGCTAAGGCTGTGGAGCTGTGCTAAGGCTATGGAGCTGCTATCCAGTGAAAGATGGCTGAAAACATGTGCTTGAGTAATTCTATAGCATGAGTGCTAAAGCTATTGTGCACGCTTTCCCATCCTGACTGTACTTCCTATTCCATTAACTCAGAATATTTATTGCTCTCATATTTGGTTGCAATGCAAAAGGTATTAACCTGCAATAAAGCGCCCATGTGAGGAGAAGCCATAAAATCATGCAGTGAATATTTCTGCTCCAGTGACAATTTATTTCATGTGCCTGTTGCTGATGCATTTGAGAATGATAAAAACGAAATCATCTTAATTAATAAAAAGTCAGAAATCATTAATCTGGCTGAGCCGCCTGGACTCATAGTCCTGGGTCATTACTGAGTGTGTGCGGAGCAGAGTGTTGTGGGTAAGATATTCAAACATTCATGGACACATCTCTACGTTTGCAATTGTTCCTCTCTTCTCCTCTTGTCATTAATTTGTGGGCTGAATGCAAGGGGGATAATGCGTACCGTCACACACAAGCACACACACGCACACACAAAGACACATTCGCACACTCTTTCTTTCTCTCTCTCTCTCCCTCTTTCACACACACACTCACAGATGCAGTTAAGAGATTTCCTTCTGAGGCGCATACTGATGCCCCGATGTAGTCGTAATTGGGCGCAGGCGTCTGCAGGCTGCAGCCATTCTGAGGAGCTACGCTCAGACGTGAAACACGGCAATTATTAGTGGCCCCAGAGAAAGAGAAATATTCCTCCTCACATTCACTTACGCTACACACCTCCGCTTTCACACACTCCCCCGCTTGTCTCCTGAGTGTTACTGAGTTGGACTTTGCTTTTGTCATCATAGTAGTCACAGCAATCGCTGTGAGGCCAGGACAAGGCAGAGATCCTACACTTCACTCTTCTCCTCTCTCACTCTTCTCCTCCCCTCTCTTGCTCCTTCTCTTCTCCTCTCTTCTTTCCTCTCCCACTCCTCTATGCTCATGCATTTCCTCTCTCACTTCTGTCCTCCCCTCTCTCTCTTCTGCAATTTCACTCCTCTTCCCTCTCTCACTCCTCCCAACCTTTCCTCTCTTCTTTTACTCTTCTCCCCTGCTTTCTCACCTCTCCTCTCTCTCTCCCCTCCCACTCTTCTCCTCTCTCACTTCTCTTTTCTTCCACTCCTCTCTTCTCTCACTCCTCTTCCCTCCTCTCTCATCCCTCTTCTCTCCCACTCCTCTCTTCTCTCCTCTCTTACACCTTTCCGCTCTTGCTTTTATCACTTTTTTTCTCCTGGCCCAGTCTTCTCGTGTGTGTGTGTGTGTGTGTGTGTGTGTGTGTGTGTGTAATTCATCACACAAAGCCAATAGGTTTTGTGTGTGTCTATTTCTAACAAATGTTAAAAGTTCAATGACATGACAAAAAAGCTAAATATTGATTGATTTGAGACTTGTTTGATTGAAGTCTCAAAGGTAAGATTAGAGCAGACCTGGGCATTTTGCGGCCCTTTTGGCATCCCTGTCCAGCCTGCAGTGTGGCTGTTATAAATTATACACATGAACAAGTGTTTTGTGAGTATGTATTACAACTGTAGGCTAATGCTTTTACATATGCCTATACAGTGATTAATGATTATTTTTCTGTTGGACCTATATTTACACAAATGATTACCAGTAGCAGCTTATTACAATGAAAGGTTTACTGTTTTTTTTGTGTTTTTTTTTTTTTTTTTTTAATAGGAAATTAATAATGAACAGAATTATGTTTAGGTTATCACTGGTGCGGCCCTACAACACAGCTCAGATTTTTCCAATGTGACCCCTGATAGAAATTAATTTCACACCACTGGATTAGAGCATCGCAAATAGCATACTGAAACAGTAATTTTATAGGGGCTTTGGAAATCAGCCTAAAGATCTGATCCATAGATTTCAGAATTTTTTGATGTATAGACTTACATGATGTTTTGACTTATGCCAGTTTCAAAGTTTGTTTGTTTATTCATTTTAACATTCTAATATAAATATTTTGACCATTAATCACCTTCAGTAGGCTAAAACATATTGGCCTCAAACGAAAGTTGTAGGCCTATATCTTCTGTCCACCAGAAGGCAGTGTATGAGTCATCATGAACATCCAAGTGCGGTTCCCACTAATATCCAACAACTTCGCACAGCCATTGAAGAGGAGTGGACCAACATTCCACAGGCCACAATTGACAATCTGATAAACTCTATGCGAAGAAGATGTGTTGCACTGCAAGAGGCATATGGTGGTCACACCAGATACTGACTGGTTCTGAGTCCCCAGACCCCCAATAAAGCAAAAAAGTGCATATTCCAGGGTGGCCTTTTATTGTGGGCAGTATAAGGTACACCTGTGCACTACTCATGATGTCAGATCAGCAGCTTGATGTGGCACACCTGTGAGGTGGGATGGATTATCTCAGCAAAGCAGAAGTGCTCACTATCACACATTTAGACTGATTTGTGAACAATGTTTGAGAGAAATGGTAATATTGTGTATCTGGAATGAATTTTAGATCTTTAAGTCCATCTCATGAAAAATCGGAGCAAACAAAGGTTTTGCGTTCATATTTTTGTTGAGTGTATCGGTTCAGAAATAACACATCCTAGATCTGAATTAATTAATTATTCTTATTCAATACTTTGTCTATTCCATTTGTACAACAGCATGTGAAATTGATTGTCAATCAGTGTTGCTTCTTAAGTGGACAGTTTCATTTTAATAGAAGTGTGATTGACTTGGAAGTTACATTGTGTTGTTTAAGTGTTCCCTTTATTTTTTTGAGCATTATATATATATATATATATATATATATATATATATATATACACATATACATATATATATATATATCACAATTACATATTTGAATCTCTTAACAGACCTAAAAAATATATGAATTTGGTATTGCCCAGCTGGCTTATACATTATGTATATTAGAAGGGTAAAGATGAATTAGGTAACTTTAGGTATTACTAATTTCATTACATTTTCTTTTTTTTCCACATGCACTCCAAAATTAGACACTTTTTTAACTAAATATGATTATAACGAAAACCATACAATTCAGAAAAACACTGGCTGTTGCCTAGCGACGCACACTGACACACCCCTTTTTATCAAGCTGAGACAAGTCATAAAAAGTTAAGTCAAGTTTAACAACTTAAAACACAATGTTAGGGCAACAACAACAATGTAGTACAATCAACTTGGCTTCATTCACATGTTGAAGAGTCCTACTCAGACCTACACACTACTCAAACAGCCTGTAAATCCATCAGGCAAATCCCTCCTCTACACACACACACACACACACACCCTGGAATGTAAGTGATAATATGTGGACAATGTGGAGATAATATTCCTAAAGTGTGTTTGGCCTGTAGTGTAATTGTTAGTGGAAATGCCTTGTGTTGGAGCACTACCAGCATCTTTGTGCTTTAATATAGAATGTGTGAATGTGTTTGATAGATTGTACAACACGTGATTTGCATACATAGAGGAAATTGTCTGCACACATTGTGTGTGTGTGTGTGTGTGTGTGTGTGTGTGTGTGTGTGTGTGTGAAATAAGAGTGTTGTCAGATGTATGACATGGATTTGCATGCATGGGATAATTGGCTGTTGCTATCTGTGTATGTTTTGAAATGGTATAAATTGTAGAAGGCCCATGAGTGATTGCATGTGGTGACCTGTCTGTGTCTCCTGTGTAATGTTAAGGTTGTGCTGCTAATGGGCGGTAGTTTGCAGGGTAAAGGACTAGCATTGCATAAGGCCAGAGCTTAAAGGCCTGGGGCCAGTGTTCCCTCTAAGCTGCGCGCTGCTCGCACATCCTCAGCGCACGAGAAAATCGATGCAGCGCACGGACGTCATTTGGGGGGCTGGGAACTTGTCCAGTAAACGTTTTCAAAAGGCAATTTTGTTCGCCAGCAGTTACCGTCCAAAAACAATGTTACGCCATATTAAACAGAGACACGTAAAGCACTAGGACCAAGTAGGAAACGGCTACTCAAGATGATGCCGATTCTGTGATTGGCTGTCCGCTGTTACTCCATCAGGTAGTAAACAGCACTAGGACTTGCACACCAGTCTGCTAGTTGCCCAGAGTCACGGTTAATCTGCCACTGTAAATTGGGCGTTTCTTCTGCCTGGGTCACGACAACTTGAAGAATTGTATCAGAGCATGTTTCATTTACATTAACGTTAGAATCAGTGTCCGCACTAGATGAAGCTTCACTACACCAAAGCTATCTGAAGACCAAATGTAGCAAGCTAATTTAAGTAGATTAACTACACGTGAGCTACTTTTTCATGTACAGGCCTATAACAATAATTATTAACATTCTTCTAATATTTTATTGATTAAACTAACAGCGCTCTCATAGCTATACAATAGTAACTCATTAGTATATAGCCTACTGATATATTACTTTTTACTGTAATGTGACCATACATTGTGGACATTTTTTTATTATGGCACCACTGACTGTGGTATACTTCACGAAGTACGTTGGCTTAATAGGGGCAAAGTCTTGAAGAGGTTTTTTGGGTTGAGAGCAGAAGTGAAAGCCTTCATGGAGAAGGATGGGATGACTGTTCCGGTACTAAGTGATACAGAATGGCTAATGGACTTAGCTTTTCTTGTTGACATAACTCAAGAGCTGAACGTACTGAACAAGATGTTACAAGGCCCTGACCAGCTTGTCAGTGCTGCATATGACACTGTCAGAGCATTCTCCACAAATCTTGTGTTATGGAAAGCCCAGCTTTCCCAGACAAACCTCTGCCATTTCCCAGCATGCAAGGCCCTCATGGATTCAGGCACAGCATTCAGTGGTGAGAAGTATGCTGATACCATTGGAAAGCTACAAGAGGAATTTGATCACATATTTGCTGACAATTTTTTTACATATTTGCTTTTACAATTTTTGAGAGAATTGCCCCCCACCTTCCCAGAGCTTTCCAGGATGTTCAAGCGGATCATGTGCCTTTTTGTCAGCACTTATGTGTGTGAAAAGCTCTTCTCCACAATGAACTTTAACAAGTCAAGTTTCAGGTCCAAACTTAAAGATAAGCATCTTAAAGCAACTGAGGGTCTCAGTTGCTTTCTCCCTCAAGCCAAATTTTGCTCAGCTGTGTGAGAGGAAGCGCTGCCAGCAAGGAGTAGGAGAAAGTAAGAGAAAACCGAAGAACCGTTCATGTTCTGCTTGTTATGACTTGTTATTAACAAACATTGAGAAGATTGGATCAGTTGTACTTTTTTTTTTTTTTCAATATTTGAAACCCTTTTTTTGTGGAATACTTGATGCGGCCCAGCCTTACCAATACTCAGCCTCCAGCGGCCCCAAGGTAAATTGAGTTTGAGACCCCTGAGTTAGATACTATCAGCCATTTTAATAGTAAAAAAAATAAATAGGTGCCTGAATATTGTATGTCATTGCCAAACTCCTTCTGCTGCATTTATATCATATCAAACAGCCATTTGGAACATTTTGGAAGTCCAAAGGGAACAACGATTTCAACTGTCTTGAAATGGTCAATAAAAGGTTGAACCCGTAAAAATGGTGTGTCCTGTAAATAGCCTTTCTGTAAAGAATGAGTACTGTCTAAACTAGTTGTTGCTGCTAGCGGCTGGACCTTTAGGCGAGAGCTGGGATTAAAGGATCCGTGTTGGTGAGCAGAGCAGCGAGGGCAGGCTTGGGGGTGGTGTTTCTGCCGTCACCACAGAACAGGCTGAAGCCAACCTCTACTCTTCAAATCCCTTTTAAGGTGAATAAGAGCAAATGTTTTGAATTTTGAGCACCTTTTCAGTGGCCGTTTCATAGCAGCTCGCCCGCCTCGGCTCGCTTTGTGTCCACATTTGGAGAGATTAATGTTGGCGAGTGCTCGGCTGACCTTTCCACCGAGCACTGGAGGTGAAGCAAGTCATTAATGCTTCTTATGTGGTAATTAACAACCTGGACCTCCCCCATACCACTGCCCCATCACCCCCTACCAACAACCCCCACCCTCAGCTGAGAGAGGGAGAGGTGGGGGAGAGCAAAAGAAGAGAAAAGGACAGAGAGCATGAGAGGAAAGAGAGGGGTAGAGTGCAAGAAGACGAAGAAGAAAGAAATGAGAGCGAGAGAGAAAGAAGGTAGAGTAAGGGGGGGGGGACTGTAGAGTGAGGTGAGGGAGTGAAAAAGAGGTAGCTCTACAGAGCCGAGCAGCTCATTTAATTAGGCTTATGTGAAAGCGTCATAAGAGCCAAGGAGAGGTGTCAGATTTTAACTGCTGCACTAAATTACGCCTCCCATCACCCATGCTCAACTCAATGGCATGGAAGCTTTTTATTATGTCCTCACACACAGCCTCGGAAACAATTAGACAAACAGCCATAACACACATACACACGCGCACAAGCACACACATACACACACGAGCAAGAGGATTATATGTTGATAGAATTTTCTAGAAGGTCATCAGTAGCATCCGTGTGCTCCTAAAGTAGCCGTGAATAAAAGGAATCTATTGTGTCTGGGCCTTTGTGCTCATTCCCACCTCTAATGAATGATGTTAATCTGTTTTTCGCTTGTTGCTGTGCATCAGGCCTTTACTCATACACTCACTCACACACAAGCCCATACACACTCACACACACATACAAGAACATACTAACAAACACATGCACACTCACCTTTACACACCAACACACTGCTGAGAGATGGTTCTGCGAAGGGCTGGGGGTCTTGAAAGCGCACCCACAGTAGCGCAATGTAAGAGCACCTGTGCAGGTGTATAAGTAATAGCATCTTAGACCTCATTTCAGCCCAATTTGTTGTGTATAAATCTTTTATTATCTATAATAATTCTTATTAAAATAATTATTATTATCTATAATCTATAATTATTATTTTCATAATCAATTTTGGCAGTTTAACTACCCTGTTCAAATATGCATTTTTTTCTGTAGTATACATTAAACACTGTACAATCATTTTGGACGAAAAAAATGTCCTTCATACAAGTTACCGCACTTTACTACAAGATGCAGTATTTTGGACACAAAAAATTAAAAAAGAAACTGCTGCTCTGCTGTTGCATGCAGTATGTTTTTGTTGTGGCCTAAGGTGCCGCACATATGTACAGAACGTACTCAGGCTCTCACCCCCCTCGTGTCTCACAAGAATTTCTCCAACATCTTTTCACAGACGCACTGCTTCAGTGGAACTCTGATCTGCCCCTTCATTGGTGCAAATCCCATGGCTGGCATGGCACATTGTGTGTGTGTCAGATGTTGGTGTGTCATTTGGCTGTATTTTACCACATCCTATTTTAATTGAGTTGAGCGTAAAAAATGGATGAGTGCATTAATTGTTCCTTTGCTTCAGGATGCAAACAGGACAAAAGGGTGGAGGCCCCTGTGGTGTGTGTGTGTGTGTGTGTGTGTGTGTATGTGTGACACGTGGCTATATATCCTGGAAAAACCGTTGCCCCATGGTATCCGAGAGCAGGAAGTCCATTTAACACACTCCTCCATTCCGAAAACCACAAATACACACTCTAAAAGGCCACTTTGGAGTTTCAAGGTGATGCTGCTGAGACACTTTTGAACACGAAATATATCACACACACCACAAATATAAAATATATGTTGTTTTATCAGTGTAACTAAAGGCAATGCTATCATGGGGAGCAGCACCAGTGAAGATATACAAAGGATATCACAGGCAAACACACACTTACCATGGTGACCAGTGGAGGGACAGCCCTCTGCCCTCCTTTCCATTCCATTATACATGTGTAATGACAATAAAGTTGAATCTAATCTAATTTAAGGTGTTGCTAATGGCCTGCAATCATTTAATGGTGCAGTCAGTGATGCTGATGGAAGTCATGTTTGTTTTTTTATAGGCTACAGACCAACATAACCTGTGATATGTGATCTGTGGACAACCAAACCGATTTGTAACTGAGAAGTCATACTGGAGAATGACCAGCTAGCGAATCATAAAGAGATATTTTTATGCTTTTAAATGTGTTACATGTTTACAACAAGCATGATATCTCTGACTGCGCCTTTAAAAAAGACAAGTCTGCACATACACACTCGCACAAACACACACACACACACTTAAAAAATTATGTGCCAGTTCATACACAGAAAATATGCAGACAGAGGCACAGACGTACAAAGACACACACACACACAACCTCTCCACAAATACCTCACCACACAAACACACACTGCGCTGCGCGTGCTTACACTAACAAAAGTAAACCTCAATCGGGCAAGCCTGGCGTTTTCAAAACACATACACACACACATACTGGCCTAGCATTTTCCACTGTGACCATGCCGTCCCCGAGCCTGTGAAAACAGCTTCCATATGGAACCCATCTCCTGCCTGCACTTTATGCCCCTCTTCACCGCACACACACACACATGCAACAAATGCACAAATAGACAGACACACAGACTCACACATGCATGCATTCACATTTTCACTCAAACCCCCATACACACATGCACATGGTTTGCCATGGTGGTTGTGCTAGAGTGTTACAGTAGCCTGCTCGGTCAGAAGAGTAGACCATTCAGGAGTGTGTGTGTGCCTACCGGGTATGTGTGAGAATGTATGTGTCTGTGTGTGTGAGAAAGTCAAAAAGTCGAGAGTATCTGTGAGCTTTTGTGTGGCAATGATCTGTGTGTGCTTGTGTGTGTCTACTGCATGTGATACACTTCAGAGAGTTGCTGTGTGAAAGTGTGTATGCACATAGGTTCTCGGCATGTCATTTTTCGTTTCATTAGGATGTGTGTGCGAGTGGTGTATGTATGTTTAAATGTACACATAAACCACCATACTGTACAACACACACACACCCACACACTCATACACACAGTGTGCAGTTCCATCTCAGTACCCCCTACCTTCCAGTGACCTGTAATCTTACACTCTTGCTCTCTGCTCTGTCAACTTTTCTTTTCCTCTCCTCTCTTCCTTTCCTTCCTTTGCTTTTTCACTCCTCCTCCTTGCTTCTGTTTTTTCATGCCTCATCCCTCTCTCTTTCTCTCTCTCATTTTCCTTTCCACTTTCTCTCTTATCCCTCCTCTCTCCAACACCCTAACTCCCACTCTCTTTTACTCTTCTCTCTTTCTGCCTCTGTCCCTCCTCCAATCTGAGCCAGCTGTAAAAACCATCCTTCCATCATCCCACCAGCCACTGGCCCATCCCATGGGTCCTACCCAGCAGTAGGTGAGCCCAGACAGACTGCTGCTGTTGCTGCTGAGGGTGTGTGTGTGTTTGTGAGTGTATGTGTGTCTCAGAGAGAGACTAATGTGCTCCACATGTTATTGTCTGGAGAACAGACCTCCTCCAGACAACTGTGCTGATGCGTCACAATGTATCTGTGTGTGTGTGTGTGTGTGTAGGGAGACAGCCTGTCCACCATTCATTCATTTTGCCAGTCGGTCAGTTTGTCTATCTGTTAGCACAGATTCACTCACTCACTCACTTTATCAGCTGCAAGTGAACCTGGAGACCCTCAAACAATATTCATTTATGTGTGTGATTGTACAGGTTACAAGATTACAATAAGGATAAGTATGTACAATGTTTTTTTTTGTGTGTGTCAATGTGCATGAATGTTGTTGTGTGGGCGTCCCACAGACAGCAAATCATTTTAGAGAAGTGAATCACTCTGACATTACAATTATATTGCTCCTCTGAGAGTGTGACAGACTTATTAACCTTCACATACACACACACACATACACCTCAGAGCTGCTTTGACTTGTGGATGCATAGTGAGCTGTTGAGAAAGTAATTGGCTCCCTGATCTCTCTGCCACATGTTTTTCAGAAAAGTCTGGAAGTCTGTCTCACTTGGATACACACACACACACACACACATTCATGTGGTAACACTGCAGGTTGTGTTGGGTCAGTGAGAAGTTCTAAAAACCAAGTAAGTTGATCCAATGTCATGGTTCTGTTCAGCTCAATCAGAACCAAAATATTTGTCAGTCTGAGAACATACATATTTTCTGTACCCTACAGTTTAGTTGCTTTCGTCAAAAAATTACTGATGAACAAAGTACGAAGAAAAACTAGACTGCATTTTCTTGGCAGAAAACATTTTTTTCACCGCGACACCCACTTTTTTGTGTGCGTAGCTGCTGTTAATTAGCTTCTATGCTAATAATGCTAATGATGCTAACAGTGGTGTTCAGTGGACTTGCTAAAAATGTTAACAATGCTAATAATGCTAGCTATGCTAACAATACTAAGTAGCTAACTAGCAGTTGCTAGGGTATCAACGGACAATGATTATGTGACATATGCAGACACAGATAGAGAGGAGATGGTCCGCACGCTATTATAGCTCCAAAAAATATTTAAAGAGGCAATTTAAAGAGGCAACGTTTCGATCCATGTGGATCTTAATCAGGCAATGAGAGTACATAGAGAAGGGTCTTTTATCACATGATCAATTAGGCAGCTGCCTAACAGGCCTTGTGCACCCAAAGATGGTATACCGTTGGCCACTAGAGTGGCCCATTTTTAACATGGAGAAGATGACAAGTACAATCACATATACTCTTTTTCCAAATAGTCTTTTTTCCAAAAGAAACACAAAGAAACAAAAAAAAAAACAAATAAAACAAAAAACACAAAAACATGTATCAAGACATATAGATATATGTTCATACATATATATATCCACACATGTGCATCCCCATACATGCACACATCATACACATGAACACATATGCACATACATACACTGTTGTAGGGTAGCCTCGTGGTTGGGAGAGTTTAACCAAGACAGTGACAAAATATAAGGGGTAAAAAATACATATAAGTTTACTTAACCAAAAAACCCAAAACCAAGTGCTAAACTAAATACAAAAATGTAAGAAAATTCAAAAGGACAAAACACACTTAAAGTAAATTAAAACAATTGAGAAAAACTGTGAGTTGACAAACAACTTAAATAAACCCACAGCTCACACCAGCTTGGGTTACCGCACTCTGGTGCAACAAACAAAGAGCCTCTCCAGACAGAAAGCCTCCTCAAACAAAAACCCTCCCTAGTGTTCCCTCCAAGAGGGTTTAAATAGACCAGGTGGACAACTAGGCAGCCAATCACATGGCTTCAACCATCAGGCTCTAATCAGGCCACTAACAGCCAATCAATTATGGCATCCATGTGCCAATTAACTCCTCCCCTTCTTGGGGAAACCTGCGCAGTGTGAAACAGAAAAGTAGGCCTACATATAAAAAATAAATGACAGAACTGAACTTATGTGCACCTAAGTAACAGTCTGATAAACAAAACATAAAGCAAATCATTTAAAGACAGAAATATAAATAAATAATAGTGCGGTGGGGTTCACACCGTCACATACACATTAGATAACATTATGTCAAAGAGAATACAGGTGGATCTACAAGAAGGGTCTTAAGTCAAAATACATATTTAAGCCCTTTGGTGACATAGTATTTAACATATATATGTCTCCCCCTCGCCTAGGGGTGGGGTCCTGTTAAATTCCGATGTATCTGAGGCTTGAGAGATTATGTTTAGCAGCGTTAAAATGAACAGCAACAGGATTTTTCTCATCATGTAGCCTAATGCTACTCCTGTGTTCCGCAATTCAAGTTTTTAAGCAACGTGTTGTCTTCACAATATACGCAAGGCCACAAGGACATTCTATCATGTAAATGACATTTTTTGTGTTACATGTTATTAATCCTTTTATTTTTAGCACCTTTCCAGTGCGTGGATGGTTAAAAACAGTGCACTTATATGTAAAGTTCCAATGTGCACAATATGTGCACCTATAGTTACCATCTGGAATAGGGGGGAGAAAGGATGATGGATTAATATGTGGCTGATCAGCTTTAAAGGTCTCATTCCATCGTATTTTCATTAATTTTGTGGTGGTCTCTTGTCTAAAATAATTCAATTCAATTACATTTTATTTATATAGCGCATTTTTACAAAAGGCATGTCACAAAGCGCTTAACACAAGAGGCCCAATGAGCAACAGGGGCAAGGAAAAACTCCCTAGCAGCGTTTTTTGTTTTTACTTGTTATGGTAGAGGAAGAAACC
>JAGFZM010000849.1:32198-80268 GCA_017657215.1 Limnothrissa miodon | reverse complement strand
CCCGGAGGCATGACCGGTATCTGCCAACGTGCGGTCTCCAGAGCGAGAGCTGTGTAGACTCGTTTGACGCATCATGGGCAAGGGCACTCAGACTGATGAACCTGGAGGGAACGCTTCAGGAGAAGACTACAAGAAGACGGAACGGGTTTGGGCAGAGGGTGACCCTTGAGTCAGCCACAGCAAACTCCAACAAACGCCCATACGCTTAAGTGAGGTTAAGGCAAGTAAGAACGCAATCTCCAGAGAGAGCAACTGTAGAGCGAACAAGCCTAACGGCTCAAGGGGGGTGCCTGCCAGACCCCAGAGCACTACTGAGAGGTCCCAGGGACAAGCCGACCTAACCGCCGGTGGTTCAAATGCCTGGCACCCTTTGTGAAGCTGGAGGCGAGAGAGTGGACCCCAGGGACACCCCACCAAGCCCACAGATCAGCATAGATGGACTAACGTCCTAAGCATGGAAGGCAACAGCTCAAGCTCAGTATGTGCTGGAGTAGCGAGAGCACACAAGCAGTGGAGCAGGACAGTGGGTCACAGCCCCGAGCCGCACATTAAGACCTGAAGCATGCCATTACAGAGTGCATAGCTCTTCCGGGCCATAGCACTCTGGACCGAGCCAATCACAGACGAAACGACCCTGTCCCAACAGTTTGCCCTGTTCAGGAGCTAGCTGACAGGCTTCGGGGCGGGGATGCTATATCAACCCGCACGCCTGGGAGAGCAGGTCTCATCTCTGTGGTAGCGACCACGGCTGACCATCCAGCAGTGAGGCCAGGCCCGCGGACCAGCCCTGGGAGGGCCAGAAGCCATCTGGCTGAGCGGCCTGAGCCCATGGTCCAGCTGTGTTAGACACGACCGTGGTAACCACTCCCTGGCGAGACCGCACCTAAGCGCTGCTGCGCACAAGGAAGACGGGCGCCTCCAGTAGTTAAACAATCCCACATTTCACTGGACAGTCTAACAGGGCAAGTCTGACGCAAGCATGAGGACATATCCCTCCACACCGGGCGCTACTGTAGCAGGTGGAAGTGTAGGAGACTCAGCGGTGTGGCGCAGCTGGCAGCGCACAGCCGACCACAAGCCTGGGGCACAGACCTGTCGTGACCTCTGTTCCAAGTCTGAAGTGCCTATGACGCTCTGATGTCGGCTCTACTCACAGGCCGCAGGCCGCCGTGAGCTGGAGCAACAGTCCAAGCCTGACAATCAGGACAGTTCTGTGGGAGAGGTAAGGTAGCAATCTGCAGCGCGACACTGTCGCCCTGCTGAGCTCCTGAGGTGAGGCCTGTAGCACGCAACCCGAGGACTGAGGTGGTGACGTGCGGGGATCCCTGGGGCCGGAAGTGTTCCTGAAGCGACTTCCTGATGAGCTTGAGGCGAGGCCCATGGCACACGCCTGTAGCGGCTCTGTAGGGCTGGGGGCGCAGCTGAGGCGACATCCAGATGCCTAAGTGGAACACTCTCACTGCCAACAGTAGGGGCCCACAAGCAGAAGCGGGAGTGGCTCCATGAGGTTGGCGGCACATCTGAGGTGACCGCCAGTACCCGCAGGGAGCGCCTGCATCCACCGCCCAGCTGCATGGCATGCGCACATTGCATGCAGGCACAGGCTGGGTGAGAGCCAACGGTTGGGGCCCACAAGCAACGGCGGGGGTGCCTCCACAAGGCTGGCGGCGCATCTGAGGCGACAGCCATGTGCCTGTGGGTAGTATCCACATCTACCGCCCAGCTGTGCGCATGTCCAACACCGGGCCGCTTGCAGGCACAGACTGGTTGTGAGCGCAGGGGGGGTGGGGGTGGGAGTGCAGGAGAGCACCTCCACAAGGCTGGCAGCGCATCTAAGGCGACAGCCACGTACCTGTGGGTAGAGACCACATCTACCTCCCAGCCGTGCGCATGTCCCATGCCGGGCCGCTTGCAGGCACAGGCTAGTTGTGAGCGCAGGGGGGTGGGGATGGGAGCGCGGGAGTGCCTCCACAAGGCTGGCGGCGCATCTGAGGCGACAGCCATGTACCTGTGGGCAGTGTCCACATCTAGCCGTGCGCATGTCCCATGCCAGGCCGCTTGCAGGCACAGGCTGGTTGTGAGCGCAGGGGGGTGGGGGCGGGAGTGCCTCCACAAGGCTGGCGGCACATCTGAGGCGACAGCCATATACCTGTGGGTAGTGTCCACATCCATCGCCCAACCGTGCGCATGTCCCACGCCGGGCCGCTTGAAGGCACAGGCTGGGTGAGAGCCAACGGTTGGGGCCCGCAAGCAACGGCGGAAGTGCCTCCACAAGGCTGGCGGCGCATCTGAGGCGACAGCCATATACCTGTGGGTAGCATCCACATCCATCGCCCAACCGTGTGCATGTCCAACGGGCTGGGCATGAGTGCGGGGGTTGGGGGAGGTGGCCCCCGAGCCAGCCTCCACCAAGCAGGTGGGAGGAGCAGAGGCACGCGAGACGCAGCGAAGGTGGCTCTGTAGGGCTGGAGGCGCGCTTAAGACAACATCCAGATGCCTAAACAGAACACTCTCCTCCCCCATTCAGCTGTGCATTATGCACACGGCCAGTGCTAACAGGCTGCGGAGTGGTTCCAAAGTCCCCCTAGGTGACACACTGGACCAAATGTCTGATTGGCGCAGGGGGAAAAGGCCTGAGAGCACATAGCCTCAGGACCACCAGGGGGCAGTAGGCACACAGGAAGGCCTAATAAGCAGATGCTAATGCATTCAACCACATTAACACAGATACACCTTCGGTGAGAGCAAGATAAAAAACAATAGAGGTGGCCTTAGGGCTATTTAAGCACAAAACGCCAGCTTATGGCTCGAAGGAGCATTTAGAGCTTGAGAAAACACAACTCAGAGTATTTGCACAAGCTGTTCCACATAACCGTTATCATGAACGCGATGGGATTTGAACCCGGGACTCTTGAGTGGTAGGCGATAACGGATCCGCTCTACTACTGCATCCGCATACTTAGATATCACACCAGCTCTCATTTGAGTGGCTCAATCGGAGTAACAATTGGACGAAAAATTCGTCCATTGGTTAAAAGAATCCGGCTTTGAACCCTCGTTGAGACGACATAGACGGCTCGCCAGTCCCTCATCGTTACCACTGAGCTACCGAGAATGCTATGTGTCAGTAGAATTTTCACGTGCAACCCCCATTCAATGACGGCTACAGCTAAGTAAACATGCCAACGGACGGGCTGAACTGGGAGATAAACAAGTTGTTTCATCAACCGTCTGAAAAAAACGTCCACCAGTGCATAGAGTGCAAGCACTGGGGCTCATTAACGGTGGCTAAGCCGTGTAGAGAGTGCGCTGTGTTTGTGTCAACATGAGGGCGAGCTGAGCTCCACCACGCTGTGACAAGGGACACAGACAGCAGCTACAGAAGCTGCCTTTGAGAGCACGCTAGTCACCGTAGCTGGGTTGAATTGGCGAGGAATCTCTGTCGACGTTATAGAACGGTAGGCATCGTCGTCTTCGAATGGTGAGCGTCTACCAAGGTTTCATCTCGTCAGAGTCTGCTGGAGAGAGCTACGGAGGAGAACAGGAGCGGCTAAGGCTAAGGGGATAAACCACAAGGCCTGCTAGCCGCCAGGATGCTAGCAACTCGGGGGCCTGAACCACATGAGAGGCTAGCGGGGAAGAAGAAGGAAGCCGGGGCCTGAGCCACAGGCAATCTAGCCTGTGGAGTTAGCTGGCTAGCTGCAGATAATGAGGAGCTAGCTTAGGGAGCTAGCTCAGTGGAAGAATCCTCCATCGCCGAACCAACGGCAATTCTTGCAGTCTTTCCTGTGAGAATCTTTGTGCGGCATGGCCCGGAGGCAACTCGCACACCGCTTCACCGACGACATCGCGTAATCCTGAGGCACCGAAGACGGTTTGCCGTGGATTTACTGGCGTAAGCCTTGCGGTAAGTGAAGCGAATCCTAAATATTTTATCTCAAAGTAATAGCCTTAATGGTTGTTTGGTTGGAAGGGTTGGAATAAGTTAGCTAGAGCGTACAGCGTGAAATACTCAGATTCCGCTGTGCGAAAAGAAGGTGGTGCTTAGTGTGCTTGCAACTTTTATATGGGCTGCCCTTTTTAGAGCTTGTGAGTGCGCAAGCTGCAGGCAGCTGCAAAGTTGCATGCTCCCTTTTTTCAAAAGGGTTGGTTTTAGTTATGCTCAGCTCGCGTGCGTAACGTCCAGTAAGGTATGACCTGAGCCTGGCTAATGCAGAATCTTTGATGCCAATCATATGCTCAAGTCTATGTAGTAGGATGCTGTGATCAATAGTGTCGAAAGCAGCACTTAGATCCAGTAGGATTAATAATGAAATGCATCCATTATCAGATGAGATAACGAGATCATTGTAGACCTTTACTAGGGCTGATTCTGTGCTATGGTATGCTCTAAAGCCAGATTGATAGGTTTCCTGGATGTTATTTGCGTCCAAGAAGGTACGAATTTGCTTAGACACTATTTTTTCAAGAATCCTTGATATAAATGGGAGGTTGGATATAGGTCGATAGTTAGCCAGGACATCAGGGTCAAGGTTGGGCTTTTTGATTAAAGGCTTAATGACAGATGTCTTGAAAAGTTTGGGAACATGTCCTGCTGCAAGAGAGTGATTTATAATATTAAGTATCGCCTCAGCTAGGTTAGGGAGAGTAGCCTTAAGGAGATCAGTAGGAATTGGATCCAGTAGACAAGTAGAGGCCTTACTTGATGAGATCAGCTTGATACTTTCAGATATACTGGCAGGTGTAAACGAGTCCAGGTATGCTATAGGTCAGCTAGGACTTGCTGTTTCCATTATAGGGGAATATAGGGAATTTGAGGTTTGAATGGTTTTATTTATTTTACCTCTAATAGATTCAATTTTATCATTAAAAAAAATCATGAAATCATTGCTGTCTAATGTTATTGGAATGGAGTGTGTCACTTCATTCCTACTTTTAGTTAAGCGCGATATTGTGTTAAAGAGGAATTTGGGATTGTTTTTATTATCATTTATAAGTGAGGAGTAGTATTCTGTTTTTGCATTATAAAGTGCTTTCTTATAGTCTTTTAGGCTGTCTTTCCATGCAAGATGGAACACTTCAAGTTTGGTGGCATACCATTTTCTCTCAAGTTTACGTTAAAATAATGTCATGAGAGTTGGTTTCGACAAAAAATATGCTATGGTTGTCTTGTTTCAAGCTATTTTAGTTAGGTGAAAACGAGAGCAGGGATAGCTCGAGAGGATTCTTATGAATATTAATGATATGCAAATGTATCACCTCTGATTGGCTAACAACACTGTGACGCTCCCTCTAGTGGGTCTGTCTGCAGGCAGCCTAACGTTTTCTTGAGGGCGGGTTAACTGCATAGCTAATGTTCAAATTGACGTACATTTGTACAGCTTTTCCGATTCGCTTCCGATTTTGATGTTGAGCATAGAAGTACAACTTGGGCTGACCTATGGTAATGTAAAAACAAAAAGTCTTAAACGGTTTATTTTGGAAGGAGACCTTTAATGACAAGGCAAGACCCTTCTCTATGTACTCTCATTGCCTGATGAAAATTCACATGGATCGAAACGTTGCCTCTTTAAATTAAAATTTTTTTTTTTTGGCGGTATAACAGTGTGTGGACCATCTCCTCTCTATCGCCTACTACAATTGTCCAGCACCTGTGCAGAGTTTCTTTGGATGTGCGCACCACCCTGTTTTCACTACATATGCAGACACATATACAAACACACATTTCTCCCATTCATTTGAATGTGGAAAAAGTGACAAGAAAAACACGAAAAACGGACAAATGACAAGAGATACGAATAAGATAAATGTAAGCACACCGATCGACCTCCGAACACCCACCCAACACCCAGCCACCCACCCAACACACGCACACATTTTAATATCTTTATTTGTGTTCACATTAAGGGTGGGCAATATAGACGATATATACCGTATGCAATATGCATTTGGCCAATGATAGAGATTTTGGGTCATATCGGCATACCGTGATAGGCTCATTGCGTCTCCACAACCATGAGAAAAAATGTTGACCTGTAGCTTCACCTTATTGTCATTCTTACAACGAAACTTTGTAAGAGCCTATAAATTGAACAGCTACTGCCTGACACAAATGCAGCTTACCAGTTTACTTCTGTGTGAATTTGAGAGTCCAATATAAACACCTCCGAAAAATGACTAATCAACTGGTGTACATATTGACTTTATGCAATGGTAACCATTAAGAAACGGTTATGCTGTAAGTTACATACCAAAGTATACCGTGATATATATCCTCTACCGTCTATGGTTCAAAATATATTGCAATATAAATTTTAGACTATATCGCCCACCCCTAGTTCACATTTTACAATGAATTTTCATTGAACACAAACAATTTTAGACACCAGCATTGCAAACCCAGTAGCCTATGCCTCTGGTCTCAGTTCATGGGTACAAAAAACAGCGCCTTGTCCATATGTGTCTACTCCCAATTATCACAGACATTGCACAGAATTTTGCTAGAGCCTTTGCTCTTGGCTTAGAGAGACCAGCAATCTGCAAACCCCTGACTAATAGTCTGTGGACATTACCCAGGCTTCCAAATATATATACCAACAGCTTAAATTTGAACCTAAGCTGTACAACAATGTCTCTGAGTGGCTGATACTTTAAAAGCTTGGTAAGATAGGCATCCTCTAGACTGTCATCAAATGCACAGCCCACCTCAAGAATGGTTACTTCTCTGCTGTCCTCATCAACAACAACAATATCTGGCTTTTTGCAGCAACATTTGAAAACACATTATTTCCACTATTACAAAGTTTGAACATGCAAGGTGAGACGCATACATTCTTATAGATTTTTGGAAGCGGTGAGGCGCATGGATTTATGTGTTCGGCTATTAAGTCAACAATTCTGTCATGTCTGGCTATGTACATTCCCTTATACATATAACAACCATTCAGGATGTGAGACAGGGATTCACTAATTTGTTGGTTATCATGGTGCAGACAGTGAGAAGAAAATGTGTTAGGGTACCAAAGTGAAAGATTATGTCTAGTTGGGAGATTTTGTAGTCTGGCTTTGACTGCAAAAGTCAGTATGTCTTCATCAACAGCAGAGTTTTTTAGTATTGAGTGAGAGACAGTGTGGTCTGCAGAAGGGAGGCAAGCAAGCTTTCCCTGTAATTTCAAACCAGTCCAGTGTTGTTGCTGTCGCTGTTGTTGTAGCTTTACAAGGCACCTTCGACCATTGTCAGGTGATAGTTGATGTCCTGTATCCACAATTGTAGCCCTTACTGAGATTAAACAGTTAGTTATAAGATCTTCAGAAATGTTTATATTTTCTGTGTCAGGTTTGACCCAGTCCAGGGATATTCCGACTCTTACACAAAGGCCATTAAGGTCAGGCCAATCTGACCAGACCCCAAAACCAGCACAGCATGTCTCCATCTTAAAGTTAGGTTTTCTCTTGAAGCCCAGGAAGCTTGGCTCACCTTCTCTTGCCAGGGGGACTTTGCGGCGTTTCATGTCCAGGAGTAGAGAAGATCTAGCAAGCTCCCTGACGAAACCCCTGACGAAACATGTCATCATTGTTCAGCATTTTAATGAGGTGTGACTGTCTTGTGGCATTACATATCCACTCCACGTTTGGAACACCAAAACCCCCATCCTGTTTGGACTGAAAAATGATGTCTCTGGTCGTATGAGTGTTCAGTCCAAACCACTTTCTCACTAAGGAGACCGTTTTGTTATTCAGTTGATTCAGTGTCTTGCTCATAAGGTGGATGTTGGCGAAGAGATGTTGTATTCTAGACAGGGCAACCTGTCTAATGGCCTCCAGCTTCATGAGCAGAGGAAGTGGTGAAGCGTCAATTAAGTCCAGCCTGGAAGTAAATTCAGTGGTTATGTTCTCAACCTGCTCTTTCCATTCCCCAGCTATATTAAATTTGTGTCCTAAATATGTGTACGTCTCGTGAAGATCATACACTCTGATCGGTTCTGTATTGATGGTAAACTCGGGGTTTCGATCAGCTCTGGGTTTGTACCAACGGTTTCCCCCACTTTGTCTCTGGTAGAGAACGGCACATTTTGAATGTTTGATTTGTAGTCCTGACCAGTTCAGAAATGAGTCTGTTCTGACAAGCATGTTCTTAATAACACTCTCTTCTCGAGAGGCCAATTGGATGTCATCGGCATTGGCTTGTACAGGGTTAGGGGAAAACACACTGGGTGGGGCACAGTCACAGTCACACTCACAGTCACAGTCACACTCAATCCACCCATTAGTGGCGAGTATGAAGTTAATGGCACTCCATGGGCAGCCTGTTTTTATGCCTACTTAGAGGGGTATTGGGTCTGTGAGTTGTTTTCCAGAGTTCCAAAGGCATCACGAAAATCCAGAAAGACAAGTTTGCAGGATTCATGTTTAAAATCGTCTATCCCAGTTTTAAGACAAAACACATGTTCATTCATTCCTTGTCTATTGATGTAGGCCTTCTGAGAGAGATGTCCCTCCATGTTGATGTATCGTTGGGTACATTGTCTTTTTTGGGAATACGATAAATCATTGCTCCCTTCCAAGACTCAGGCACTTTCTTATTTTCCAGGCAGACATTAAATATGGATGTTAATGTGTTACAAATTTGTGCAGAAAAAAACCCTCAACACCCTTTCAAAACCCTCTCTCAACACCCCCCCCCCCCCCCCCCCCCCCCCCCCCCCCCCCCCCCCCCCCCCCCCCCCCCACCCCCAACACACGCACACACACACACACACACAAGCATTTCTCCCATTCTTTCTAGTGGAGTCCCCACCCCACCCCACTCAGGACATATGACAGAAAAGATTGTAGACTATCTTTGCCATAACCCTCAGAAACAGAAATACCCTCAGCTCCCTCCCTCTGGACACTCTTAATGGGGTTAGGGTGTAGCCTATGTTATTTTGCCAGCGAAAGGACTTGCCTTTATACTTGCCAAACTGCAAGATGTACTCTCCCAGCACCTCTGTCCGGTCTGTGGCGTCTCCTCCTCTCTGATATACAACAGCCAGGGCCTGCTCACGGACCTGGGACTCCCTTTGCGGTGGCAACTTGTCTTGCATGGCTGGGTTGTCCCGGATGCGCCTGGCCCCCCTCGGAAGGGTCCTGGAGGAGAAATCCAGCTGGCCCCTTGCAGAACACAACACAGACTCTGCAGTTCCGTGACAGATGTTAAGGAGAGCTTGGTCTTGGCTTTGAAGCAGAGTAAATTGAACAGCTTGCCATCAGTTCTGTATGTGATCTGGACTAGAGGTGTTGAAATTAATCATATTATCGATGCATCGTGATGCAGACGTGGACAATTCTGCATTGATGCAGTGAAAGAACATAATCGATTATTTCACAGTGACAAAAATAAGTTAAAAAAATTGTCCCAGGTGTGTCATGGGCTGCGCTCATGTAGCGCAGTGCATGGACCATCATTAGCCGGCATTTTTTAATCTTGCTGTTCTGCCTCAGCTACACTCACTCTAGCCACCACCGTATGTATCCTACTGTTCATGATATTTTTCACACTGTGACTAATCACTATTTACCACAGAGTACTTAACTTAGCATTTAAGGGTGCAGGGAAAGGCATACCTGCATTGCTAGAGGGTTATGTTTAAGTGTACATGAGTTATGTGAAGTTTTAAATTACATTGTCATGTTCATTTCGCATCTGTATGATCTTTATCTAGTAGTAACAAGTTAAATAATGTACACTGTCTGTTTAAGACTTTATTTTTTGGTTGAAACTTTTGTAATAACAACTCTGTAATCAATTCACTCACCGGGAAACAAAATGGCAAACTTACGTTGAGGAAATAAATGGATTGTTCCACTGGGAAGAAATAGAGGAGTTTCACGGGTTCTTGGTGGGGTAACCCATTGGCACGGGTAGAGTTGTGCGATATTACGATATATATCGTAGTACGAAATAAAAATGTCTACCGTACGATATAGCACTCTATTGTATATACTGTATCATAACTTGCACTAGATTGGGCTTTACTTCGTCATACCTACAAACCAAGCAAAGCTATCGATTTCTCTAACATTACCATTATGCAGAGAAATACAAAATTAGCCTACCTTTATGATGATTAGCAGCTTGCTTTTGATGATTACAGATGTCAGATAATTTCTGGCCTTCCAAACCTTCCAATCTAATACAGACCCCGTGGCACCTCTGGCCATTTACGACATAGCCTAGCTATATGCATAGGACTTCTATGCCTGGAGCTTTTCTCTTGTGCTTCTGTCGCTGTTGTGATCAGATAAATGCCCTTAAACGTTTCGTCGCATATTCTCCATCATTCAGGAACAGTTTGACAGCAAGCCAGCTAAAATGAATGAACTTTACGAGTCATTTTTCTTCTAGCTCGCGTGCACAAAATATGGCACTTCACAAACATTATGTTACAAACTCAGTGCGTAGCCTGTCTAAAGCAAAACAGCAAGAGCTACTAGGCCAAATAAATAGCCTACTGCCTTGTGCTAATTTTTTCCGGATGTAGGCACTAGTATTCAACAATATATAGCCTATTTCTTTTTTTATTCAACCGCGAATTGTCCTAATTTAATTAAATAATATTTCCCACACATCACCGGCCTGATCGGATCAGCGGTTGGACCGCAATACGTGCATCTCTAACACATGGCGGAGATGGAGAGTTCATCCGAAAGTTTAGTGGAGCGCGGTGCTGAAAATACAGACGAGCCCGTGGAGGAACTGGTACCAAAAAGAGACTATTGGGGTTCAATTGTCTGTAAGTTTTTTGGGTTTTAGACTGTATATATACAGACTGTGTGTATGTATGTATGTATGTATGTATTTATGTATGTATGTATAGTCAAATATGTCAACCACCCATAAATAAATTAATTAATATATCGCAATATATATTGTTATCGGGATATAAAATTACCTATATCGTGATATAAAGTTTTGTCCATGTCGCACAGCTCTAGGCACGGGGGTGTTTCAGTAGTTTGGAGTTTATATGCAATTTTGTGTGTTCATTGACTTATTTTGCTGCATGTCAATTATTCCTTTTGGTACAGTTTTTGTTTTGCAAATTCTATATATATATTTGTAAGTGTAAATAGTAGCACTTTGTAAATAATTGCACTTTATAGAAAAAAGAAAAAAAAAACAGAATTAATTTCATTAAATTCTGCTTGCTCTCCTCCGTCTTCTCTACTGCTGTGGCTATCTTACACCCAGCAGTGACTGTGGCAGCCATGTGACTTGTATAATTCATGCTTCCATATCTATTCAAAAAATCTGAAATGTGTCAAATGATCAGCTTTTAAAATATTTGGAGCGTTTTTAATTGCTCTAATTACATTCATGGAATGCATGGTGATGCATCGCAATGCATCAAAATATCGAATCGAATCGCTGACATGATAATCGTAATCAAATCGAATCATGAGACCAGTGAAGATTCACACCTAATCTGGACACCAGTGGGTAGACTGTGTCCAATGAGATGGAGGATGGCTGCTATGAAGACTGTGAAGAGAGTAGGGGCAATGATACATCCTTGTTTGACACAGTTTCAACATTAAAGGGGTCGGTCTCCCTCCATTACAGAGGACAGCTGCCACCATGTTGTCATGAAGGATCCACATTTTAAAAGGATTTTCCAGAGATCCTGCCAGTTGACAGAGTCAAAAGCTTTGGTGAGATCTATAAAGGCCATGTAAAGTGGTTGCCATTAGCTGTGAAGATCCTCTCAGTGGTACCACAGGCAGGACAGAAGGCACACTGAGATTCTGGGAGGATCTCCTCTGAGAGGGGGAGGAGTCTCTTGAAGAGAATGCGGGCAATGATCTTCCCTGTGGTGGACAGACGTGAAATTCCCCTGTAGTTCCCAGTCTGCCTTGTCACCCTTCTTAAAGATGATAATATAATAAAGATGACAATAAGTGCATCTCTGAGGTCTGCTGGTATTTCCTCCTTGTCCCAGATCTTCATGATAAGAGCATGTATATGGTAATGAAGATTTGGACCCCCAGCCTTCAGTAGTTCTGCTGGTATTCCATCAGGACCAGTGGCCTTGTTGTTGTACATTGATGAAATGGCTCCACAGACCTCAGCAAGGTTGGGAGGGTCACCCATGCCTCCCTTCATGGGGTAGAGTGGGATCTTATTGAGCTCTTCCTCATCAACTATTGTTCTCTGGTTCAACTCTCCTCAAAGTGTTCTTTCCATCTGGCCTTGATTTCTTCCTCTGTTTTAAGAATGTTCTGCTTGTCCTTTGACCAGAGGGGATTGGAGCCACGATAGCTGGGTCCATAAATTGCTTTGGTGGCACTGAAGAAGTCCCCTACATCTGCAAGATGTTGAATCTCATGGGCTTTTCTTGTCCACCATAAGTTTTTGAGTTCCCGCACCCAGTGTTGTACAGTAGCCTTTGCTCTGGAGTGAGCTTCCCTTTTGGTCTGAGAGGTGAGGTCCTTTTGTCAGGCATCGAAGGTTAGGCGTTTGTTGATATTTGCTGCTCTATTTCCTGGTCGTTCTCATCAAACCAGTCCTGATGTTGTCTGGTTCTCAGACCCAGGATTTTAGGGTGAGCGCTTATTACGGTGTTTCTCAGTGAGCACCAGTGTGCCTCAACATCATCAGGATATTCTTGTGGCAGGGTGTCACAAAGAGCAGCTTTAAGGAGTTCGGGCGACTCAGGCCTTTTAAGGTTTTTGATGTTTAGAGTTGGTCACCATTGTCTTTGCCTTAATCTTCTCTTGGGCATGAGTCTGATGGCCATGGTTGAGCAGATGAGACGATGGTCAGTCCAGCAGCCATTTTTACCAGGCATTGCTCTTGTGAGATGTACATCATGTCTGTCCCAGGCGCAGACAATGACACAGTCAATAAAGTGCCAGTGTTTGGCGTGGGTGCATCCAAATTTAATTGATGTTTTACATTTATTTCTCTGTTGGAATAAAGTGTTGGTAATGGTGAGACAGTGTTCTGCACACTTGGTAAGGAGGAGGACACCATTGGAGTTGATGTTTCCTAAGCCCTCCTTTCCAATGATGCCACTCCATGTTTTGTAATCCTGCCCGACTTCCCCGAAATAAGTTAAGTTAAGTTAAAGTTAACTTAAAATTCCCAAGAAGGATGATTTTGTCTTCCTTTGGGATGGCTGACAGGATGTTGTCCAGGCTGGCGTAAAAAGCCTCTTTGACTTCCTCTTGTGTGTCCAAGGTGGGGGCGTATGCACTCAAAACTGTAGCCATCTGATTTCTGACCAATTTTAATCAAACTGTCATCAAGCGTTCACAGACTCCCTGGGGCAGTTCAACTAAGCTGTTTGACCAAGCTGTTCTCGATGGCAAAGCCGACTCCATCTATCCAGGATTCACTGGCAGGCCTTCCTTTCCAGAAGAAGGTGTATCCTCCCTTATCCTCCCTCAGTTGTCCTTCTGCCAGTCTGGTTTCAGATAAGGCTGCGATGTCAACGTTGAACCTTTGTAGTTCCCTAGCGACAAAGGCAGTTCGTCTCTATGGCCACTTTCAGGAGTCATCGTCCATTAGTGTGCGTACATTCCAGGCCCCAAAGTGCATTTTTCTTTGTTTCTGACCGCATGGAAGAGATCCCACTGGATGCGGTAATCCAGCCAGGAAGGTGGTGAGGCAGACAATTTTTAGGGCACCTTTTCTAGCCCCCTCCCCAACTGGGGTGAGGAGTGTGGATCCTGAAAAGGGCTGCTCAGTCATGAGTGAAGGTACCGAAGACCGTCCGAACGACTCATCTTTACCCACCGCCTGCGTGTCAGTTTGTGACTAGGAGCTTCCAGACCTCTCAATCCTGCTCCCATCGCCACTCTCTGATGGCCACAAGACTTGGTAGCTGGGGTGTGCAGATGGATTTTCCCCAACAGGTGGACGCCTGTGCGTGGCTTCTTTTAACGTTGGGAGACTGGTGCACATGCAGCCACCACATTACCTTTGGCAGAGACGGGCTTACTTCCAGCGGCATGGACTCCATGATAGTTGGAGGCCCCCCTCTGTTGCAGCCTTCCTCCGCCTATGCAGCCGCTGTGGTCATCTGCCTGAACACCATCCTCCGCCTGCTCTGCCGTTGAGGTCTTTCTATGTTGAGTCACTCTTTGTTTGGCACCTCCCCCTTGACCTTACCGCCAAGGGTGACCCTACCAGGAGCATAGCTCCAGACGGCATTGATCTCGGCATCTCTGGTACACACAAGCCTCTCCACCACGCCATGGTGGCAACTCTGGGAGAAGGCGAGACACACACACACACACAAGCATTTCTCCCATTTATTCCAATGAGGAGCCCCCCCACCCCATGCATTTCAATGGGAAAAAATGACAAGAAAAAGAGGGATAACTGGCGAACAACAAGAGATATTAAAGATGAATGTAAGCACACCTCAGGTTGGACGTGTCAGAGTTGTAACGGTGTCTCTAACTCGGAAGCCCTAGGAGGAGTAGCAGCTCAAAAATCAGGCGGAAAAAGAAGAAGAATAAGAATACTTGCGAAGAACAATAGTGGCCTTGCAACCACTAGGTCTCCTACAATATTCTAAGAGTGTGGCCAATTTGTAACGTAACAGGGAAATTGATGCTAGTAAACATCCACGTTTAGAATCTGACCAACCACCTACTATCCTTTAGCTAGTGGTAAAAAAGTTTTGAAATAATTTGTAAAATCGAACGGATAAAAAAACAGGCTGTCTGTTTATTGAATGTCCATGGAATGCATATTAGCCTGTTATTGTCTAATGTTTATTAGGTCTATCACTTCATAGCAAGTATTATAAATGTTCTCACTAGGCTATATGATACATTCTGATATTTAGCAGGCCTATCACTTCAAGTATGATAAATTTGCTCATGACAGGCTACGGGATATTGACAATGCTTTGTAATTGCAGGAATAAACTAATCAGTCATCTATCTCCAAATCGTCCAAATTCA
The DNA here is from genome assembly GCA_017657215.1 of Limnothrissa miodon. Classification (NCBI taxonomy): domain Eukaryota; kingdom Metazoa; phylum Chordata; class Actinopteri; order Clupeiformes; family Clupeidae; genus Limnothrissa; species Limnothrissa miodon. The sequence goes on along the minus strand of JAGFZM010000849.1, from coordinate 65,310 downwards.
CCCCTTGCCCAGTGGCCTGCCTGCAGCCTACCGTCTGTTTGTGTTGTGGAAGTATGGGTCACCTTGGAGTTGTAAACAGCATTTTCATTCCAAGCTGTGTTGAAAATAAGAGACTAACAACCTGACCTTTAGTAGTGCTCATTGTACTGGTTAAGGGTTTCTTACCTTGTCTAGCAACCAATGCCCACTTTAAATAGTTCTGCATTTTCTACTATATTTTTCTTAAATGTGTCTTTAGTGTGTTATTGTAATTAAACATGTATTTTTGTGACTTTATTTACATAAATAAATAATCATTTTCAAATATTCAACAGCTCTTTAGCGGATGGTGGTGGCTGTGCAGAAAAGACCAAACCAAGCCGTCTGGTCTCACGTCTGTTTGGCACTAAAGTTCAGCAAGAATGGCCTTCTGTATCTCGGGGATGTAGGAGTACTGCTTCTTCTCTTTGGCTGTACATGGTCCAGGTTATACATTTTTTGTTGAATGATCATTTGTACCTATTGAATAAGGAAATGGCTAATTAGATAATATTCCAATAAGATTAGTGTTCAGAAAAATATAGTGCCTTGGTCTCACAGCAAGTACTTACATTTTGTGTCTTTCAATGTCAAGGGCTGGTGAAAGTTGATTGTTTATTTAAGTCAATTACTGCCAGCAGTGTCCTGTTTTTGTAGACAAATGGGGTGTAGGTCATGCACTTTGATGCGTACATCAGGATATGGTTCTGGTAATGTTCCACATCTGGTGTCCTGTTGTTCAGCAAAATGGGCATTTTAATTAACTCAGTCATGTGACTTAATTTTTCTCCCATGCACTACAATTTTTTCCCGATTTTTTTTTACTATGAATGAATTAGTTTATTACTGCAAAATTCATAACAAGAGTTAGGCAGGGCTGCCAATTTTTAAAAAGAACCTTGGAGTGAGATTTTTCCCAGGAAGGGGTGGGGGGTGTCAAACTGGAGCATCTAATCCTGCCTCTGATATCAGCTTCAGCCCACCAAGTTTATTATCCTGTTAATTTAGGCGCAATTTCAGATCATTTTTACGCGCCAACAGCAATCATCTTTTTTTCTGCGCAGCGGCTATAGATAGGGTCTCAGTCAAGTGTATTTAGTGTAAAGATTAGATATGTATGTGCATCAAGTGTGTGTGTGAACGTGTATAAGTTGCAAATTTAGTAGTTTGTTTTTGCATAATTCAATGCGCAACTAAGCTTGGGGCATCACAAACAACTTTACTCAAATTACAACGGAAAAATTTACGATATATAACATGTAAATATATCTACGTTACTGCTTCATGCAAAATCTACTTCATTTCAATCCCAATTTGGGGTCTTTGCCAAACCATATTGTATGCTAGCCTAGCAATCGGTTCCACTCCAACGTGCTAAACTCTGTGCAAGATACTGTTTTACAAATGCCTAAGTAATTTTTAATGACCTAAATGCAGCTCGAGTATTCGTTATGGTGAACTAATAATACTTTGCCACTTAATAAAATAAAAAAGGTATAACCTTACGAAATGGCAATTTGTTAATCTCGTAGTTGTAAATTTATCTCTAATTAACAAACATTACCTGAAATCGATGAAGAAAACGCAATGGGTTGAAGAGTCATATAATAGTTAAAGAGCCGATATCCACCTGTCGTCTCGACCAAAGCTCGTCCTAATTAAACTCTGGCACAGCGCTGAAAGGTAAGTTTCATCAAGGTTTAGGACTCCCATTGAAAATCAATGGGAAACACACACTACCATTGAAAATGACTGGGGGAAAAAGTTTAGGGAAATTCAGCTTCCGGTTAAAACTGCGAAACAGCGATTAAAGAGGAAGCAGTGGCCAAAAGTATATTACATTTCACTACCATTGAAAATGAATAGGAGAAACTTTAGGGAAAACTAGCCAAACATACACGGTCCAGGTGCCAAAGACCCGGGTTCAATTCCCCGCTGGCCTGTGAGTGAAATTAAATTTTGAAATTGAATTGCAAATGCAATTGAATCATTTTTTGGGGACAGATCTGCGAGTGAAGTTAAATTTGAGAAAAAAAGAATTGTGATTGCATTGATTCCTTCTCTGTGAGGAGATTAAGGAAATCTTTTCCTTCTCTCCTACTAACAGGCCACTCTGCCTCTTCTCATGGTGAACTGAGCTCTGGCTTTGCGTGCCTCTGGCCTTGCTCTGAGCAGGGTGACAGCGTTGAGCTACGGATAGTCCTCCTGCTGTAACACAGAGAGAGCCTGACCCAGGCCCATACACGCCCTCGTCCCTTCACACACCTTCTCACATGGCTCAGGCCGTCCCCCATGAGCCCTAGCTTTGGCTGGAGGGAAAAACATTTTTCTCTCAATGTCAGGCGGTAGAGTCGCGATGCCTCGTGTTCGCGTTCACTGTCAGCCCTCCCATTCAGGGAGCCTCCACCATCGGCTACGGACTGGCGTCTCAGCCTAGTCCTGCAGACACTGCCCACAGTGGTTTTCCATAGAAACGGGTGATCTCCCTCTCGGGAAAATACAGAAATTCCAAATGGTGGCTGTATCTCGTTTCTCGTTCAGAGAACCGAGGCTACATCAAGTAGCTGACACATTATCTCTAGTCTAGTCTATTGTACTTTGTTTGGACCGATCTTTTTAAAGTTGGACACCTCCAGCAAGTAATAATTTCTCAATGGCCAGGCTGTATGAAACATATTGTAGAAAGGTTCATTATCATTATACCATATATATATATATATATATATATATATACACACACACACACACACACAAGTGTCCCGTTAACGCAGCACGTTAACGGCAATAATGCTACATTAATGTTAGACTCTTGTCTGCACGATAATAAAAAATATTGCCGTTGATCTAAGTTGGGTTGGGAGCTGCAAGCTATAAAGATTTCCATAGTCTCCATAGGCTTCTATTACTGTACACTATTGAACGCAAACCTCTGCAGAACCCTAAAACTTGTCTGGTGAATTTTGACATCAACCATTTCAATTTTACAAAACAGAAAAAATATTGTTACGCACAAATCTCACGAATTGTATGTGCTGGTTTTGAGCCTATTGCATGTTATATGTGCTGTAGAAAGCCAATCATTTGCATTGTTTCAGTATTTGTGATCCTCTCAACTTGAGGCTGTCAAAAACCATGAAACCTTGAAAGTATGCTTATAACGGTGGCTCCTTGGTGACATGAAAGAAAAAATGAGGGTGAAAAAAAGACGAAAAAAGACGAAAAAAAAAACTGCCAGATCTTGAGTTTGTTTTGTGGGGTCTCGAGTTTGTTTTGTAAAATTTTTAGCGTCTGTTTCTTACCTCACGTTTATCAATGATACTCAATACATATTTGTTTCTTTTCAAGAAAACAGACCAATATTAAGAAGGACTGCGACAGATTCGGGACTGACCTCACCAGTTCCATCCATTCCATCCCTCACCCCAACCCTCACCTTACTCGCATGCTTCCTCTCCCACTGTGAGCCAGCCATCTGCTGCACATGTGTGCTCTGAAGCCTCTAATTCTGTGAGTGTCTTTTTTAAAGCAGGGTGTGATATCTGATTTTTTAACAGACAATTACATTTTAACATATACATTTACAGTTTTTCCTTGTTTGTGTGTCCTGCTGTTGTGGCCCCTGCCAGCACATCTTTTTGGTTGCCAGCAGAGATGAGGAGATGCATCCCCATTCAAGATCAAAGATCCCTACCAAAAATGAGATTGTAATTGTGTTCTCTTCAATTTTTTAAGTTCTTCTCTCAGGTTATCGTGCTCATGTTCATGATTTTTTTGTGTAAACAAACTGGAAATTGACTGTGTGTGTGTGTTTGTTTTTGTACATTTTATTTTATGAAAATGTATCTGTGCATTCAATGTGCATCATCTGCCTTCTCCATTTTTTCCTGACACAATACACAGATTTTACAGTTTTAACCTAAGTGAAACATGTCAATAAGCCTCCCACAATAAATATTTAATGAAGTAAAAAAAATCACACAACAAGATTAATCAAATGCCTGGTTTTATAGGTTAAACAGAGTAACAATTAAAAAGATGGAGCTTAAGCAGATAATTGCTTTATTATTAATTAGATAAAACATGACAACAAAACAAACAGACAAAATGTAGCTAGACATGGTCAAATTACACATTAATATGCTCATTTCCATAGTACATTATACTATTTTGGCCCCACTTTTAAAGCTGATCGCACACAGACAGCAGTCTCATTCATAAATATATTATTGGCTTGCTCTGTGAATCCATGTGTTGTTTTCTGCCTGATTGAAAAACAAGTACATCGCCGCCCTGGTGGTCTGGAGACAAAAACAGATACTGCAGCATGGGATTTGATCCAACAACCTTGATAGAGACTCTGGCTCTCTTGACCGTGCGCATCACTGTGGGATAGCTAGAAACGTAATTTAAATTCCTCTGTATGTCCAGTATATGTAGAGAAATTGACAATAAAGAGACTTACAGTGTTGTACCTGAACACGTTCATTGAACGAAAGTTCATGAACTAGTTCATAATTTTGGTGAACGTGAACTGAACGTACTGTATTACTCCCTGATGAACAATACTGTGAATGCGTTCATTCTGGTGTCTGTGAACAGCACGTTCACTCTTTTTATTTTGTTCAAAGTGCAAAACGCAAATGCGTTAATGTCAATAACTTCACTGCCATGAGTAAAGAGCTACCAAAGTCACCAAAGCCTGTTGGAATATTATCAGGGTCATATTAAACCTCTTTGGCAAATTGTAGGCTACCTATACCCTATATTTAAAGTTTTTTTTTTTTAACTTTGCTCTTATCAACTGTACCAGCAAAATCACAACACACAATAGCCTCATATTGGTCGTACTAGACTATTTACTTTGGTGAAAAACTTTGCTCCAATAAATGTGTAGTGCTTAGTCTATTGTTAAAGGTAAATCTGTACTTCAGTCACATCCTCAGCTAACCTGAACAACAAGTGTTAAAACTATGGGGAAGGCTCTGCTTTCAATGTTAATGTAAACCCTAGTTAGATAAGAATTAAAAACTGGATAGGAAAGATATGACACAGTTTCAGTGTTAAACTAAATAATTGCCGCTTGAGGACGAAAAATTATAGTTCGCAACATATTGAAAAAAATAACTGAAATAGTTCATTTTTTGAACCTTTGAACCATTTTTTAGTTCTTTTTTTTAAATTATGAACTATGAACTGAACTAGTTCATTTTAAATTTGTGAACTATGAACTGAACTAGTTCCATGACACCTCTGAAAGGGGTGGGGGGGGGCACCTGAACTGCAGTTGATAGCCCCTCAACACTGTTGAGAGAACGCAATGTGAAGTTGTGCACATTGACCACTTCTGCCTGAGCAGAGAGGCACGATGAGGAGGCAGCAAAGACAAACGAAGTGCTATGCAGCCCCCCTGAGGCACTAGGGGGCCCGACGTCAGTGACTGAGGTCGTTCGCGAAGCTGAAAAGCGTCCGCTTGAGACGACAGACACCCGTCAGATCGTGTAGGCTGATGGCAAGCTGACCGTGTGTGAGGCCCCAGAGCGCCCACACGTGGATGGCGAGCCGCGCGTATCACTCGCGGTGCCGTGCAAGGCTGCCGACCTGGAACACGCGTCAGCGACACATTCACCGACTGAGGACAGGCCCTGCTCTCCTGTACATGCGTTAGCAGTAGCGCCCGACTGGGCGGACTGTTCTGCTCGCACTTCAGCGATGCAACGACTAACCGAGGTGGCGAGAGAGGCTGAAAAGCGCTCTCTGTTCGCGACCGTCTCTGACGCGTCGCACGTCCATTGCCCGGAGGCGAATGGGCTGGGCGACGCGTGAGTTTGCAAAAAGCGTGACATACAGTGGCGAGAGAGGCTGAAGAGCGCTCTCTGTTCGCAACCGCCTCCGACGCGGCGCTCGTCCATTGTCTAGGGGCGAATGGGCTGGGCGACGCGTCAGTCCGCAAGAAGCGAGATGTACAGTCTGTGGCGAGCTCGGCCGTGGCGTCCTCAGGACTCAGGGTGCGCCCGCTGAGCACGTGGCGGGGGCTGACAAGCAGGCGCCCCAGCGTGCAACAGCTCGGGCAGACAGACAGAGAGAGGGGGAGTCCACCGGCCGAAGCCGTGTGTGCGGTGCGCTTATGAACAAGGCAGAGAGGCCCGCCGAGCGTTCTGAGCTGAGAGCTGCAGAATGAAAACCCGTGCCTTTTAAAGCACTCAGAGGCAAAACGGACAACGGGCTGGAGCCGCGCGACATGGTCAGGATCGCTGCTGACGCTTGCGTCGCTCCTGGCTCGACGGGCGCGTGGCTGAGAGCGAATGTCCACACGAGCATGAGCGTTGCCAAGGCTGCTGTTGACCCGATGCTGGCGCTGGCGCAGTCTTGGGTGTGTCAGCCTTCTTCCTGGTCTGCTGCATGCGTTGAGGCGTGCGGGCGCGCATCTGAGGCGCAGCGGGGGTGGCTGAGGTGGGGTGCGTTTCGGGAGGACGGGTTGCAGGGCCTGAGCCGCCGATTTCGTCTTCTCCAAGCACTCACGCTGGAGCTCTAGCACCTGGCCGAACAGTGCCTCAGAGGAGATAGGAGCGTCAAGGAGATGCCTCTTCTCCTTCTTGGGCATGGGAGAGGAGAAAGGCGGTGTTCATCGCCCTCACCGCCTGGCCAGAGCTGACAAGGCTTGGAGGGTAGCTCGGGAGGCGAGGTCCACGTGCCCGCAGACGAGGGAGCCAACATCCTGCTACAGCGTCTTCAACGCGGGGGAGGCATAGAAGGCCAATGGTGCTCGCTTCCTCCATGGCGGAAAAAGCTGCATGCCCAAGGTGGAGAAGGGAGCCTTCAAGGCTGCCTGGACGTCAGCCACGACGGTGGGATGCGCGGGCAGTGGAAGAGCGCCCGGGGATGGCAGCGCACTGGAGAAGGGGTCGAAACGCCCCTCCAGAGAACACTGAGGCACGGAAAACACTGTTCCGTTCCGTTTACATTCAGCTGCATTAATATGCTGTCGAGAGCCGCCATACCTACGCTAAGCCTATGGGCGGCAGTGTAGGAAGAAGAAGAAAGCCATACAAGACAATCAGAAGCCTCACGCCATTCCTCCGGGTCAACCACCTCATTTTCGAAGCTCTCCCACCAGACAGCAGCCCGCGTCTGTAGACTGCCTAAAACTCTGTTTTATCTGTTTTTCGCAGTTTACACGCAAAAATCTCTACTTTTGCCGGAGTTTTTAGAAAGAATCGTTTTCTTGACGACATCTCTGTTTGTGTGTAAATTAAAGGCGCAAACGAAGGGAAAAGTGTGCATTTTTAAGAGAAAACATATATGTGTAAACGGGGTCTCAGAAACCAGAAAGGGTAGGCACCTAGTCAGCAACAGCAGACATCACTGATTGGAGGACGGGCTATTCATTCAGTGTTTCTCAAAGTGTGGTCCACCTGCGACCTCTAGTGGTCCGCGAGGGAATCAATACATCTAATTTTCCCGCATGGCTTAAGCTGGATTCATGCTATGGACTTGTTGCTATCCCCTGCAACCTCTAGTGGTCCGCGAAGGAATCAATACATCTAATTTTCCCAGATGGCTTAAACTGGATTTATGCAATGGACTCGTTGCTATGCCCTCGTTCGGACTCGCTGCCAAGTCCAAAGCCACATGTCTCCTGTTGCTGACTGGTACCTACCATTTCTGGTTTCATAAAGCGACACCAAAGAGTTAAAGACCTTAAAATAATTTTTTCATGTGGTTTTGGTGGTCCATCAACTCATAACAGTATGAACGTTACCTTCTGCATCTGCTCTGGGGCCCTCTATCGGCTGTAATAGCACTAAACAAGTTCGTCCTGTCGGGTCGAGGTCCGGTAGTCCAAGTAAAAACTACAGTCGATTGGCTTTGCGGCCAGCCATACGTTGGAGTATAGCCAGAGTTGAGCCTACTCAACAGATATATAAGAGGAGAAAACACGGTTGTGTTTGAATTGCAATCATGGCGGAGCGACCAAAGAAAAGAAGGAGATTTGAAGAAGCAAAAAAAAAAAAACGGGATCATGATCGAGAAAGAGCTCGAACCAGAGTGAATATTGGTCCGGGTTTCATTTGTTGGCAAGAGCTAAAGGAGGCTACTAATTGCAAAACGCATGGTGACCTAGCTTTGTTGCTACTGGACTTGTAAGTAATAATGGTATATCCGACAGTATTCATCATTGATTGTTTTACCTATCGATTAGCCTGTGATAGCTACAAACAGTGGATGAATTTTATAGTCTTTGTGTTAGCTACAGGGGTGTAGTGGGCGTGGAACGCGGGGGTACGCCGTCCACCCACTTCTCCCGACATAACATATTAAAAAAAATAACAAATCCTGCAGCTAAATTATCAAACTGGAGCTACTGGCAATGGTGAGAACAAACTGCATACGCTTATGAGATATTTCACAAGCTACGTGACCGTGCACAGTTGTGCTGGCAAAGCACTTCCCCTCTGCCTTCTATCCAAAAAAGTGCCCCTTTGAAGGTTTTTTTTTTTTTGTTTAACTGTTTACTGAGGCCAGTGACATGATATTTTAGAAAAGCTGCGCGATTAAAAGAATGAAAATAATGGCCCAATGTGTCCCCTCTGCACACACACCCGACCCCTGTCTCTCTTCCTCTGTCACGTCAACACACGAGACGCTTGTGAGGCGCTTTGCAACAGCATCATCCATTAATTCCGACCTGTTTTTAATAACACAATTAAAAATATCACGTTATGCTATGCAAGCCATTTTGCACATAAAGGAGAGCTCATTCAAGCCCACTATTCAAGCCACTGTGAGTAATTTTCTAAAGTCAGTGATGGGAAGAGGCAGTATCAGACGTTTTAAAGATGGAACTGCAGAAATCCCCAGAACCTTGACATGATTATGAGTAGACTTAGGCTATGCTTCTGAATGTTTCTTCGTTTTTTTGTGGATTATCTCGAATTATATCGATTATATACTGCTGTCCCTCTTCTGGTAAGATTGACATGAGAATGACTGTGTTTAGTTTAGAGTAGGAGACAGAATATTTATCAACTTTTGGGCGACGTTTGATTTTTAGAGAATGTTTCAAATAAATGTCAAATTGCAAACCTGTGTGTGTGTTTTTTTTTTTAAAATCTCAGACTTTTATTATATGTGCTTCCACATGCGCAAAAGTGCCCTTTCCCCCCCTGGAGCACTTGCTCCCCAAAATGTCTGTGCGCGCCACTGGTTGTGATTCCATCGCTTTGCTGAAGACAGCGCTATCTGCAGGTTACTGAAGTATCTCATGATCATTGACGTTGAAACGTAAATTGCTCAGTAGTACGGTATAATTTTGAATAGCCTATAAGCAGAACATGATGCCCCATAACTTTGGAGTACTAAAATGGTAAATAAGCAATAATGTTAGTTAAACTAGTGATCTGTTCATAGGCTATGTGTTGTAGGCTTGCATATGATTTTAGGTGTTCTGTAGGCTACTGTATGTGAATATGAACGACAATGTCTTAATAACATGATTCCTAAAAATATACATCAAAGGTTACTGATTTTACTGGTCTGGCGCCTTTATGCCTTTAGGTTTTTTTTTTTTTTTTAAAAAAACAAACAATAATCTGTGTATTTCTGCATGTCAAGCGTGGCTTTTGCAATGCAAAAAATGAAAAGCTATGACAACCTAAAAATTCAAGGCAACTTGATGCACAGAATTTAAGTTTCCACAACACCAAAAGTCTTTTTAAAACCATTAAGACCATCTTATGACACTGGACTTTTTTATACATCTCACCCGGTGTCCATGCTTGCGAAATATGAAGTCTGTTTTCTTCAAACCGAAATACTTTTCTCAAAATATCAATATATATATCCAATCATGTAGCGTGACATATGGGAATCAGAACATAATTCGTCTCTTTTTCAACGCATGCCGACTCGCCAGTACAACTATGTTTATATTTCCACGCTCATGCCCTCACAAATTGATCGTTTTAAAGAGCCCATAGAATGCAAAAACACATTTACCTTGTTATTGTTGAATTTAGGTAGCTTAAGGTATCCAACGGACTATACCGAAACTCCAAAAACCATCTTCCGCCTCCTTCTATATGCAAATTTCAGGCTAGAATTTCCCGGGCTGAAAAAAAAAATTCTGAAACTAGTGCTCTGTGTACGTAGACAGTGCAAAGCTACACCTCCTTCATTACATTGTCCAATCCAAAGAGCTCTGCTCTAGCTACAAGCTTGAGATTAATGCAGATTGGAGATTAATGGCAAACTTTCACCATGATGTTTATCTTTAATTACGCCGCGCGCTAGGGGTGAACAGGAAGAGAAGTAGAGAGACCTTACGAGACCTTAAGCTTGTTCTTGCTGCTGTTGCCACCTAGCCATACTGCATCGACAAATACAAAATATCAAATAGTTTTGCGTTTCCGTCTGTATGCAAAATTCTCCCCTAAACGTGGAGTTAAAAGTGAGAACGAAACGCTACTTTTGTGTTTTTGGTGCAGATTGTTTCCGTGTAAATGTAGCCTAAGAGCTCTTGATATCTCATGCTGAGTAGTGAATTAGTCTACTTGTACTTGTATTGTTGGGTATCACGCCTTATTTACTTTACTTTTCCTGAAATGTTTTGTATTTATTTATTTTCTTTAGCAGATTTAAAGGCCTATTTTAAGGCCTTCTTTGGGTTAAAATAACACTTCTAGCAAAAGTTTTGCTACACCGCCCTAAGTGTTATCACACAAGACCCGTGGCAACATCTACCTTCAACACCATTACTATAGAAACATTTTCAAGCCTTTTTTTAGTACCAGTTATTTAAATACAAGCAAATCATATGCCTTACTCCATTTATTTTTCACTGCTTATGGCTGTGTGTTGATGTCCCAGACCCAGAAACTCTTCACAAAGCCAGAAGTGTCAAAAAACGTTAAAAAGTAGTACCTTACTGTATTTCTTTTAATAAATGAACAAATGCCAGTGACTGCAAATTCAAGTTAATAAAACTGCAAGTTAATAAAACTGTCAACCAAAATTCCCAGAATGCAATGCCAACTACAGTTATTTACTTTAAAAACAATGTCAAGTATTTTACTGTTTGATATGTAGTAAATTACTGTTGAAATTACAGAAAAGTCTAATAGTGCAGTTATTTACATTTTGCCTGTGTCAATTTATCTTCTTAAAAACCCTGTGGCCCAGATGTTTGTGGGGAGGGAAGAATCCTCATCATTGTTGTCATCTCTAGGCAACATAATGACTGCCTCAAATGACAAATTATGCATGAAAGTCATGGATTTTTAATTTGAGCAATATATATGGACATAGCATGACCTAATGACAGAGCTGACATAGATGTTTAGGCTACCTTTCTTGAGATATTCCACCAGGAAACAATGATACGCTCAACATTTTGATTAATGCCAGAATACATTGATAAAACAGATCACTCAAAACGAACCAGAAATTGTCCTTCCATACACAAAATATATATATATTTTTTCAACAATCTTTTACTACAACCCACAGTATCACAAATATGGTGTGACACTGGAAATATTTAATTTTCTCCCATCTTTTCTATAGACCAGTGCTATTCAATTACATTTTAATTTGGGCCACATTTCAGAACTAAGATCTGTTAAGATAAGTTGGGCCGCACATTTTCAGCAGTCATTAGCAATTCTGACATTTCTTATAAACTAATTTTTATTTTTTACCCTTAGAATTGACGACATTCTAAAAAAAATATTGAGAATTTATTTAATATTTTTATTTAATTTATAATATATAGGCCATCATAAACCAATCCAGAACTGGTCGGTTTCCTAAAAACTTTGTCTAGCAGTTAGCACTGTTTTCATTCAGACTGATGTCACGCTCTGCTGCATTTGCATAAAGTTGGGCACTGCTCAACTTTTTGTTGCGCCGGAACCAGAGATTGCGTCACATCGCCTACCCAGAATGCTTTGCGGAAGTAGTTAGTCGCGATGAATGGGGTGCAGTTTCGTGTCGCATACCGTGCTAGTGGATCGCCGGTGTAAAGGACCCAATTTACCGTATTTCCTCAAATAGTAACTGGGGCTACTATTAACAAAAAAAATGTTTGGATCAGGCTACAATTAGGGGCAGGTCACTATTTGAAGGAGGCTTTTAATGAAATAAAAAAAAAAAACGGAGGCCAGTCATCTCCAAAAAAGTTGCCAAAATAATAAACCAAATAAACAAATACAAAACAAAAACGAATTTTCCATACCTAGATGCCTTATAAACATGTAAACTCACCATGTGTGATACTTTTAACACATCAAGTCTGAAGCAGACACAGCTTGCGTTTTGGCGCCATGTTTTCTGTATTTGCCGTGTGCTACCACACTCTACTAGTCTGATATACCCGGCTATTAAAAGGGACCGGCGTTTATTAATCAAAAATGTATTTAGACCTGGTTACTAAACGGGGCCGGCTACTAATGTGAGCCCGGCTACAAATTGAGGAAATACGGTATGTACTGGAGGCTCGTGAATGGTGTTTAATTTTTGTGGCTGGAGCGTCGTCCAGGCTGCATGTGCACCACGTCTGGGCCGCATGTGGCCCGCGGGCCGCCTATTGAATAGGCCTGCCATAGACTGTATGTTTTTTTCACTTAGCTGAGCTCCTTCCAGACAGGCAGCTTCGTGGCCAGAAAAATCAATGGTTTGACGAATTTCAACAACAAAACAGTGCCATAATTTGTAGTTGTAAAAAAATTCACAGCTGCGTTGCACACATGCAAAACATAATCACAAACTCAATGTTTTTTCACACACACATATTTTTACAAGTACAAAATTTACGTACACAAGCCACAAATTGCTTTATACAACTACAAAGCTCTATCACAAATTACTAAATCTTTTTACAGGTACAAATATTTTTTTACTGGTACAAAATGTTTTTACACATACAAATTATTTTTTATGAGTACGAAATCTTTTTACAAGTACAAATTCTTTTTACAGGTACAAAATCTTTTTGGCATTGATTTGATCCCATATGAATGGCACACAGGATGCATTTCACCTAAGAAAAGTAAGCTCACACTGTGTTGCATAAGCAGGTAATATAACATCACGATTGAAGTGAGGTTGAATTAACGCACTATTAACACGTTAACTCAGACAGATCTATCTCCATCTCTCTCTCTTGCTATATAGCCAGTGAAGACAATGTAAAGAGAGAAAAAACTGATCAAAAGACTCTTCCAAAGCAGTGAATGTGTGTGTGTGTATCAAAGGAAAAAGAAAGATCCAGGAGGTAAAAAGTGTGTTGGCCTTTCCCCCCATTCCTCCACCTCATGTCTGTTTTAAGACCCACAACAAGTGAATTAGGCATCTCTCAGCTGTGAGCATGTGTGTGTGTCTGGTGAGATCAATAGCGTCAAAGAGCTGCTTTTTCATTAAGGCCTTTCTGTGGTGCTGTATTGAGCCGAGGCCCAGTGAGCCTTAGCACTCCGGTGCTGTTATCACCTCTATCGGGTCTGACCAGCTGTGTCTGAGTGTGTGTGTGTGTATGTATGATTGTGTGGGGCTATCAGGTCCGGCCATCTTGGGTCGGTCTCGACTCATTAGCATCTACCGAACACTCGGCAAGAGCTTGCGATCGCCACGGTTACGGCAAGGAGCAAAGCGCAGAAGCAGTCCTGACACTCCCACAGCGGTGATGAAATATTGACCAGGTCGCTCCAGGATTCGCCGCCATCGATCCCAACTTATCCAGCTGTTTATATCTGAACTTCATGTTTAACTCCCATCGATTTCCCAGCTTGCTTCGACTTCTGCGGGCGTTAGCCTCCGCGACCGGGCTAATTGGCCTAAACGAGGGAGGTCCGATACACACACACACATACACACTCACAGAAACATATACACTTCCTATTGGGATTAATGGGGGAAGTGATGCTTCCCCCAAGGTAACACCATTCGTTCTCTGCCCGTTCATTGAAAAGATAATGGTCCATTTAATGGGCGTTTGCCTCACCACACACACACACACACACACATGCCTTTGGCACTGCGCCTGAGACTTCTTGTGCAACAAAGCCCACCAGCTCCGGTCTGTTTATGAAAAGTGCAGAGGGAATTCTATTGATTGTGCCAATGCTATTAATCTCAAACATAAAACTGGATTCTTTTCAGCCCCACATTCCAGACTGCTATGGATTGCCTGAAAGCAGATAAATACTAACACACACACGGAAAGTAATTACTGTGATATGAAGGATTACACCTACAGAGCTTAAGACTGCCTTCCATTTACAGGATTATTCAGGTAAACTTTGTTGAATTTTCTGCCAATTGTGGTATTCTTTTTTTCTCTGACATTGAAGACAATGTATGTACTGATTTGTTTTAGTTCAATAGACAAGCATTGTACGTCCATATGTCAGTAGCCCAGTTCCTCTTCAATCCTTTTACGAGGAAATTAATTTGTAGCCAGGAGTCACCACTGAAGTGTCACTTTTTAATGGCTCAAGAGTGTATGCTCTTTGAACATCTTTAGACAGAAGAAGCTTGTTTATTTTTCACGACCTTCAGCATCCGACTGAATGAAGTCAACATTCTTTAATAACACAAGCACACACACACAAAGGCAAGTATGAGCTTAGAAATAACACTCAATTTAAGAATACATAGGTCACTGCTCTCTCCCAGTTACAGTAATGCAGACATACACACACATTGAGGTGAGCATCCATTTTATCCGAAGGTAGACAAAAGCAGACGTGTCTATTGATTTGGGTGTGTGGATGTTAATCCCAAGAATAGGAGGATGTGGTTCAGATCCCTGCTCACCAAAACAACCAGACACAAGAACAATGTCATCCCCACTGCCATTACTCTCCTGGACCACTGATTAGCTGGGTCTCCACCACTGTGACTGTGACCACTAGTTCAACTTGATAGTTATCATTCCATGTTTCCTGCACACATAAGGCAAGGCAAGTTTATTTATATAGCGCATTTCTAAAACAATAGTAATTACCTCCATAAATAAATTGTAGTGTTCCAGTAAACTTGGTAATTTCCATTTATATATACATTTAGTTGGTAGACACATGAGGATATCCATTTTACGCCGCCATTTTCAAAAGTACGGGCTCTTGTAGGGGAGAACAGAGTATATTCAGCTCCGCCTTTTGCGTTTCCGCACAGAGTGGAAGGAGCGGAAATAAAAGCGAGCGTTAAAAAGCCACAGTTTACAGAGAAGAATCTAGAGTGCACGTATTTGAAGAGATGGACCATACATATGGTATGTCTTATGATGAACAAATCCCATTGGCAAGAAAATGTAAACGGCAGTAACACAGAAAACGGCAGCACGCCAAAACAAGTGAATATTGGTGCAGCTTTTCCCAAAATAAAGGAGCTATGTGAACGAAAGGAACTTCCAACATGTGCCGATGTTGCCTGCTTTCTTCTGCATAGGTAGGCTTATTCAAACAAACTAAACAGATTTTTCTTCCTCAAGGTTTAGTAAGCATGCTTTTAATATCATCAAAGCATTATAAGCATGTATGTCGATAGCGATGTGATGTATCCTGCAAGGCTGCTTGTAGATCCATAGCCTAACGTTACTTTCCATGTTTCAGGGTCTCTTAGCCAAGACATTGTAATTGGTAATTGTAAAAAGTAAACGGTAACTTTTAAAATGGACATAATATACCTCTTTTTAAACAATTTAGAATGGGTCTATGGGCTATACAAATCAAGTTCATGAAGTTCTTTGCACAAAATCACTCTCACATAAATAGATTTCACCTGCTCTATTCTTGCCAGTTTCGGTCTCTCCCAAATTGAGGCTCTGTCACTTTTATGCAAACAAGCTGTTGCTGGTCACGCCCCGCCCTGCCCATGAGAAGCCTCTTCTTGTAAAGCATCTCTTTACAACATTTAGTATTTGCTAACATTTTAAACTCAACAAAGCTTGAATAGTTCAAGTAACGTTCAAGTAAAGCTTTTAGACTAATGTTACTTGATGGCGCGCCTCCACTGATGATAACATGATAAACATTTCATTTAAACCCAGACAATATTTTAACAAGCATTAGAAGGTGTTCACACTGGGTGGGTTTTTTTATAAGTAAAAAACACCAACCCCGAGGCTTTTTCTAGTACAAAAAAAGCATTGGCAGCATTTAGCATTTATAACTTTTTTCCCCATGTCATGAATGTGAGCTAATCTCACGTATATTAGCTAACATGCTAACTTTTGAAAGGTCTGAAATAAAGACAACTGGTAACCAAAAAAATCCAAATATGGATAACTTTACTCAATAGATCAATACTATTACACAGTGAAATTGGCAAGTCATATCGCTCATGGTGTTAATAGTTGACATTTTATAATCCTCTACCTCGACCGTCTCCTGTTACTGCTGATTGCCACAGGACGCCAGAGTTTTGATTCCTGACAATGATTGGTCAGCTGTTCCAAAAAGAACCCGACGTATTTCTCAACTTGAAAAACTGGCGGCAGTGTTTTAAAAAGCGCCCAGATAGACATTAGCTTTGGCTAAATGGGTGGGGAACTAATGCAGATAGACATTAGCTTTGGCTAAATGGGTGGGGATTCAACAGGTGCTGGGGTTGGTCTATGCCAATTCCCTTAGTGTGACGTGAAAATAAGGGAGCCATCCAAATAGCTCACAGGAGCATAATATTCTTGACACCAAAGTCTTTCTACTGACCACCAGAAAACGGATGGATGGGTTTTTTTTCGGTTAGATGTAGGTCTGTAGTTAGCCAAAACATCAGGGTCAAGGTTGGCTTTTTCATAAAGGACTTCAAAGAGGGCTTAAAGGGATTATCCGGAGTGAATCAACCTGTAGCTCTGACTGAGGCTGTCGAATGGTGTCTATAGGTATCAGAATGACAGCAGTAGAGACCGAATTCACGAACTACCCGCTAACGCTAAGCATATTGGGCATAT
Source organism: Limnothrissa miodon (assembly GCA_017657215.1). NCBI lineage: Eukaryota > Metazoa > Chordata > Actinopteri > Clupeiformes > Clupeidae > Limnothrissa > Limnothrissa miodon. The sequence goes on along the minus strand of JAGFZM010000849.1, from coordinate 48,347 downwards.
GAAAACGAAACTGACATGCCCTAATCAGTTAGCGCTGGCTGCCGTTTCGTTACTCGGTCTACCGTGCATGAAAATCTGTAGTTCTTATACCTATGGATAGCACTAAGCAAAGTGAATCAACAGAGCTACGTGTTGTTTCACTCCGGATAATCTACAGTAGCCTGTGGTAAATTGAAGTAGCCTACAATGAGCTCCACCTAAAATAGTTGAATAACTATTTTTATTAAGTTATTAATTTTACAAAGAGTTTTGTGCAAGTGCAGTGTTCATATTTAATGATATGCTTCAGACACCGTTATCGTTTTATCATTTGCTGTTTGGTTAAGATGTTGTTATTGCTAATCCGGTAGACTGACTACGGCATTGATGTAGGCTAAACCGTGGCAGTGAAAGAGACATCATCTTTCTGTTTAGTTACTTGGGAAGTACCCACGAAGCTGTGAGACATTTATGAATCCTGTTGTTATTAGGTACATGTGTTTATATTCTCTTATTTTAATAGAAACAATTACCAGTCTGTGGTAGCTACTTTTCAGGCTACTTTGGAACTAACGTTATCCACAAATCTGTGATTAGCCTACTAGAATAAACGGCTTGGAGTAATGTCTGCATGTGTTTATTACAACGCAAAATATATTGCTACTGCTCAACTGACAATGTTATTTTGATCAATTTTGGAAACTAAGTATTTGCTACATTTTGATGGTAGCCTAGCTGTAAAATCTTAACCGAGTCCTACCCAGAGACTGTACAGTATGCTTATTCTTTGCAAACGTTGACCTCGCAGAGGCTGGCAATGTCTTAAAAATGTGTTATCAGCGTGATATTGATAACTATGTTTCGTGAATTGATTGTCATTAACACCACTGTATATGGATAGATATGTAGATGTATATATATATGTACCTATTGTCTGTGCTATATTACTGTGAAACTTCCCTTGTCTCAAACTCATTAGTTTAAATGTTCGCGGTGTAACATAATGGAACATTGGTGGGAAATTATAATCATCAGAAATTACAGTTTGCAGTTAAATTGCAGTTAAAAAACACCCACTTTTTCATAAAATACACAGTTTTGTGATGTCCATCATCATTAGCAACAATGGATAACTGTTTAAATGTTTATTACCAACAAGAAAGCAGCACAAACTCACTACTCTTTGAAACCTGCAACACTAGAATAAACGGCTTCTATCAGTAGGAGATCAGTAGGAATTAGATCCAGTAAACATGTAGAGGTCTTCTAGATATTCTTTCTCCCATGTGAAAAACTGCGTTCAGTGCTCAGACTGCAGGAGCAAGAGAAAGATTCTCACACATGCGTGGTGCTAGGTGGCGCTGAATTGAACAGAATGTAAGTTACGACCGTAACTATGGATCTATGAGACCGAACGATGACCGTCACCACGGACTTAACACTATGGATGATGCCATCATCAGCTATCTGACGCGAGACCTTAATGTCAACATTGTCACACATGACTTACCAGAATCAGGTCTTCCTGCATAAAATAGATATGGAGGACATGCCTTTTCCTCCTTGCCTGGAACGCTTCGGTGCGTCCCGAGCGACAAAGGAGGGTGACGGTCAGAAGTGAGGTCGAAATAGATCGTAAGTTACGACCATAACTATGGATCTATGAGACCGAACGATGACCGTCACCACGGTCTTAACACTATGGATGATGCCATCGTCAGCTATCTGTTGCGAGACCTTAATGTCAACATTGTCACACATGACTTACCAGAGGCAGGTCTTCCTGCATAAAATGGATACGGAAGACCTGCCTCTTCCTCCTTGCCTGGAACGCTCCAGTGCGTCCCGAGCAACAAAGGAGGGTGACGGTCATCGTTCGGTCTCATAGATCCATAGTTACGGTCGTAACTTACAATCTATTTTGACCTCACTTCTGACCGTCTTAACACTATGGATGACTAGTACCAGAAGTGTCGCGAGGGACAGATGATCCCTCCTCACGTGTTTGTCTGGCAGCAGTCATAAGAACCGTGGTACCAACAGTGGCATAGGGCACATTGAATCTATAAAACCTGGTAAAAGTACATGGTGTACTCCAGGACGCTGCTGCACAAATGTAAGCGACCCCCTTCAAGGCTGCCCACGAAGTGGCCATGCCCCGTGTAGAGTGAGCCACAATGCCCTTAGGGATTGGGAACCCCTGCCCAGTATAAGCCTGGGCAATAGTATCCACTAACCAGTGGGACAAACGTTGTTTTGAGACTGGGTGACCCAACTTCTCATCACCATAGCATACAAAGAGCTGAGTGTGGGCATGTCTCAGAGGCCGTGTACACTCAACATACGCCTGCAAGGCCCTCACTGGGCACAGTGTATGAAGGGCCACCCCCGTTTGACAGGCTGGCTCTGGGCGAAAGGCCTCCAGCTCTATAGCACTGTTAACTGACTGAAGGTTTAGCACCTTAGGAAGGAAAAATGGATTCGGCCAAAGTGATACAGCCGCGTCTTCTGGTTTCCATCTCATGCATTCAGCACTCATAGAGAGTGCATGCAGCTCACTTACTCTTTTGGTAGAGCACAAAGCCATTAAAAGTAAAGTTGTATGTGTTAAAAACTTAAGATCAGATTGATCCAGTGGCTCATAAGGATCTCAATACCAAGGGGAGATCCCAAGACGGAGCCCTCAGAAGTCTTCCTGGCCGCAGACACTAAGTGCCTTTTAAAAACTGTGACACCATCTGGTGCTTCCCTATAGACAGGCCCTCTATTGGATCATGGAATGCAGAAACAGCAGCAGCATAGACCCGTAAAGTGCTGACTGTCCTTCCACTGTCCAAAAGAGATTGGAGGAAAAGCAACACCAGCCCCACTGGACGTCTTTGGGTCAGAGCCTTGCTCTTGACACCATGCAGAGAACAACTGCCACTTCTGTTGGTAGCTTGCTCGAGTGGAGGGTGCCCTAGCATTGCTTATGGTCTCCAGAACTGCCTCACTCAGTTCAGGGACCTGAGTGAGGCAGGGACTGAGAAGGGGCCAGACCCACAACTGCAGGACAGCCAAATTTGACCCCCCACTTGCGAAAGAAGGTCTGCTCTGAATGGCAGGGGCCAGGGTTTGCCATGAACAAGGCGCAGGAGAGCAGGAAACCAATGCCTCGCCGGCCAAAGTGGGGCCACCAACAGAACCCTGTAAGTGCCCAGATGGACCCTGTTCAGGACCAGTGGGATCAAGGGTATCGGAGGGAACGCATATAGCAGTCCTTCTGGCCACTCGTGAGACAACGCATCCAGCCCAAGCGGGCCGTATGGAGCCTCCACTCCCCTGGAGGAGGCGCAGACCTGGAGAAGATCCGGCGCTTGATTCAGCACACCTGGGATGTAAATTGCCCTTAGTGAGGACAAGTGTGGAAGTGCCCAGAGGAGGAGACGCTTGACGGCCTTGAGGCACCGCTGGGATCTCGTGCCACCCTGGTGATTGATGTGATAGACGGCTGAACAGTTGTCTGTTCGCACTAGAACGTGCTTGCCTTGAAGGAAAGGAAGGAGTGTCATTAAACCAAGGTGTATCGCTCGGAGTTCCAGAACATGTGTTCCTTGTCCCATGGGTGTTCCCAACTGCCCCTCACCATCACGCCCTCCCAGACTGCCCCCCAGACTGTCAGGGAGGCATCTGTGGACACCAGCATCCGCCTCCTAGTGAGAGCAAGCTGACATCCCGCCACGGAAGTAGAGCTTACATGCATGAACGGGTGACTTTGAGCTTCCTGTCTCTGTGCCTCTGTGGGTGGAGGTTGAAAGCATTCAGCCAGCACTACAAGGGTCGGGCCCTGAGGAGGCCCAGTGGGACGACCATTACTGCCGCAGAAATTAGGCCGAGCATCCTCTGGAAGGATCACATTTCCACGTGCCTGCCCAGCTGAAAAGCACAGAGGGCTGTTTGGATTGCAGCAACTCTCTGAGATGTGAGAGATGCTCTCATCGTGAGCTTAGGCAAAGCCCTAAAAAGGCAGTCTCCTGCCTTGGAACCAGGTTGCTTTTTTTGAAGTTGACCTGGAAGGCTAGAGATTGGACATGGGACACTACCATCCCTGAATCGGCCACGACCTGCTCGCGATACGGAGAACAGACTAACCAGAGTCTCCCTCCTTAGGCGCTTTTAAGTATCTTAGGCGTGGCTTAGGGCTAGTCAAACATGTAACCACCTCTAACTCACACAGATACACTGTCCACTATTTTAATTTATCTATTTCACTTTTTTCCCCCTCCTTTTTCTTTTTCCACCTCCATAATTAATTGTTCTTCCTTACCTCTTATTATGTTTTTTGTTCTGTAGTATACTTAGTCTTCTATTAACTCTGATTATATGTATTAAAGTATATCCTTTTAACACCTAACCTGCCTACATTGGACTCACAGATGGAAATTAGCCCTTGGGCTATAATCTGGCACATTTACATGTACTTGTATATGTTCATTAATTTGCACTGTCCTGAAATTAAAGAGATCTGTTATTACTAAAACAACTTTTGTATTTCGACTGTCTGGCTCAATTGACAGATAATCCATACAAACACTTTTAATGGGCCTGGACGTTTTGATGTTGACTAATGGGGCTGCAAGTTCAGGCTGTGCCTTTCTCCTGACACATCATCTGCAGGTGGTTTTAATCTACCAACAAAGACATCAAATTGAAATAATTTTACAAAATCACTTTTACAATGAAACAAAGGAATTATTCACAGAATCCAAAATGTAGGCTATTCCATATTCTTGTGGAGAAAAAGTATTGAGTTGAAAGTAGATGGCTTCAAGGCAGTCCTCCTCTGCTCGACTGTTCTGCCAGCAGCGCTGAAGTTGTGCTCACTGCTACTGCAGCCCTTCTCACATTTGCACTTAGGGCTGCACGTGTTTCATTGTCGCAGCAATAGAAAAATCTCACGCACAAGAAAAATATATTATGTTATGCTGTTATTTATTTTTTGAATTAGGATAATCTGTCACAAACATATGACTAAAACGAACATCAAGTTGTTTTTCATTTTACATTTCATATGTCTTATCACGCTGATGTGTCTGCATCCGACATAAGTTCTAAATATTTGTCTGAGTCCGACGGATCCCGTCAGGCTTCGGTCGGGTTTCCATGCTCTAGTGTGTATCTATGTCAAGTAAACTACTAAACGGGGAGGGGCAAAGGAACTGTACATTATATGTGTGTTGGTGTCTGTGTACGTTTGTATGTCTGCTAAGGAGCATTAATTTGTGTGGTGTGTGTGTGTATGTGTGTGTGTGTTGACATGTCTAGAGTGCGTGGGACCTGAGGCATTTATAACAGAAGTTATCAGGCCCTTCATCAGTATTCACAGGCCCACACTTACAGCAAGATTAGACGGGGGGAGAAAACACAAATAAAAGAGCTGATTATTCACCCTGAAGATTGCACCCCAGCGGAGCGCTGATAGACTAATCCCACACACACACACACTATCGAGACAAACATCCACAAACACAGGCAGACATTTCTCTCTTTTTCAGGGACTGACACACACACACACACATACACACGATAGAAACAAACAAGCATACATATCTCCCTGTTTCTCTGTCTTTCTCTCTCTCTCTTTCTCTCTCTCTCTCACACACACACACACACACAGAAAATTTGCCTGTAGAATCCACTCAAATTAAAGAAAATTTTACTCTGCTTCAGGTAACATTTGGTCCCTCTCTAAAAAGAGTAAAATTTACCCATATGGTAGGGTAAATTCTCCTCAACTTAGTGTTACTCTTTGTGGAGATATCCGTCTCCGTTCAGAATGTCTTAAAATTTACTTGTGTGATTTTACTCAGTTCAGAGTTATAACAAAAATATTCTGCCAAAATTATCCTCACTCTTAGAGATGTTTTTGGTCAGTTAAGAGTCAAAACTAACTCTAAATTAGAGTAATCGTTTTTAAATATTAACCACCTAAAACAATATGCAAAATATAAAAAAAACTTTACTTAACCAAAATGATCAACAATCAACAACTGTACCCATGTTTCATATCAATTGACTTGTCAGGGTCATCCAGAATCTTCTGACGATAGAACAACGTTAACCTCAGTTTTTTTCTTTACTACTGATCCATCTGCTGTGTGCTTCATCATTTCACTTGAATGTTTTGTGTTTTTTCTTTCTCTTGCAGGAGAGAACTGACTGGCAGGAGAACGGGAGAGGCCCTTCTTCCAGCCTATCATGACAAGCCGAATAAGTCCTCAACGTAGCCTACTGATTTTGTGTTGTTGACAGACTTATATCTTTCTTTGACAATAAAGTTTCTTAGACGTATGTGTGCTTTCTAGGGTGTCACATCAGTTCAGTTCGTAACAGGTCAGCTGTGTTTTAGACGTTGATCCGATTTTCTAAATAAATGGAAGGATATTTTGAGTCACTTAACTTGACTTAGGACATGGAAATGAGAGAAAAAATGATAATGTAGTCCAGCTCGTAAAAAGTTCATCAGAATTCAATCGAATTGCGTATCTCGACATTGACGCATGTGGAAGAAAATATATATTTTTGACCTATGTATATGTTAATAAAACCTACAGTAAAGTGAATGATTCATGTGTGCAATTGTTTCATTTGCCCGCATACCTTTTTCAAATGCCACGACTAGGCTGAAACAAATGACAACTTGCATTCAAACAGGGGCGTCACTAGGTTTTAAACACGGGGGGCTTAGCTCCCAAGAGATGCATACGATACAAACAAACGTAGCGCATTAGCTATCCTAGCTGACATATCGCCCGAGTCTTATCAGGATGCATATTTACTGTCGCTTGCCCCCACTTCTGATCGCCCCTCATGAAATCTCTACAGAGCCGACAGACCTCTGTGGAGATGCACTGGAAGGGTATATCGTGTGTGTGTTTGTATGTATGTGAGTGTGTATGTGTGCGTGTGTATTTGTGTACGGAAAAAAAAGAAAAACTATTGCACAAAAAAGTGTCGTGTGCAGCCTGTCTACAGACTGCTGCATGTGCTAAGTGAATTGTTGGACTGGGAGAGTATTTGTTGTTAAGTTGCTCTCACCTAAAAAGCGTGCTACTCAAAGCTCAAGATGGTAAGGAAATGCACTGAAGAGACAGGCCGGAAATATTTTTTTGGAATTTTAGTTTATGGATATAGTATTTGCAAAAGACAGCTCTGCAAAAGCTATTCAATTCAATTCAATTTTATTTGTATATCGCATTTTACAAAAGGCATGTCTCAAAGCGCTTAACACAGAGGCCCAATGAGCTACAGGGGCAAGGAAAAACTCCCTAGCAGTGTTTTTTGTTTTCAATTGTTATGGTAAAGGAGGAAACCTTGGGCTGTCCTGACGGCTCAAGGGGCTAGCACAACTGCCTAGGGCAGGTTTTCAGTCTCTCAGACAGTGATTAGACCACTATTATTCCATGAAGTATACATTTTAAGAAAATCGTGGTATAAACATAGCAACATAAGAGTCCCATTATAATCCCAGTATACAGTCCCATATTATTAGGAGTCATCAAGCCAAACGGCCAGCTGGAGGCTGTATCAGTCATTTCAGCGTCGTCTGTGGAGCTGAGGCAGCCTGCAAAGAAAGCCAAAGATGCAGAATCATGCAGTGGAAGGCAGGGGTGAACCTCAGCAGGGAGGCAGTGGCAAGGGCCGTGGAGTGGGTTGAGGACCAATCAGGAGTGCCGCCGGATCAAACGGTGGAATAAGGCCCTCAGCAGGGTGCCATGTTTGGAGAGGTGGCACCTCCAGGAGGCAAGAGGTGCAGGGTCAGGCAGTAGAAGGCAGTGATGACTCGCGGCAGGGTGGTAATGGCATAGAAGGCACAGAAGTTAGTTAGGACAGTCTCCATCAGATATCAGAGAATGTGAGAGTTATATTGCACGTGCAACCAAGTACAGATGTTGGCTGAGTGATGTTAGAGGAAGAAGTGGAGAGAGAAGAGAGGAGGAGAGACACTGAGAGAGAGTAAGAATTGTACAGCATGACAGATGGGTGGTTCTATGGCGGCATTAAGCTATAGCAGCATAGCTAAGGTATGATATATGACAAGCCAACAGCAGCAAAGGAATGGTCAGTGGCCACCAAGCCCTGGACAGGAGCTTACAGCAGAGGCAGTCCTTTCCAATAATACCCTGAGGAGGTGTGGCTTACCAGACACCAACCCTAACCCTAACTAAAGGGTTCAACAAATAGAAAAGTCTAGACTTTTAAGTTCGCTTGGCAAATGTTAGGGGGGAGCTTGTTCCACAACACAGGCGCACGCTAGCAGAATGCTCTTCCTCCTATTGTGGATTTTGATATTCTAGGAATTACAAGGAGACCAGCATACTGTGCAGGGGTTAATTTGAACAGGATCCGGCACCTCATGATTTTTGCCTCCCAGTGTTCTGGGACTTATTTGGGCAGATCCGGCACCTCTCGTGTATAAATATATAGCCTATATATTCGGCCTTCCTCATGAATATCCGTGGCGTGATAATAAGTCGCCTCTGATTTGTTGAGAAATGAATTGCTGACTGTATAGGCCTACTATAAGTCCCACCTGTGGTGATGTGAGCATTTGCCTGTGCCGTGCAGAGTATAGGCAAAATATTTGTTAATTATTGTCATAGCATGTATACCATATTATGTGAACTTGAGGTCTGTAAGTCCCACAGCATAGCAAATGGGCATTTGCATGTTGTTTTCTGTATACATGTACGTTCTGGGACGTGTGTCCGTTGCGTCATCCATGCGCTGTCATATGTACTTTGCGTTCCGGCACCTTATGATTTACAAATTAAGCACTGATTCTGTGACCTTAGGGGTCTGGAAGGGTGGATTGGAACAAGTAAGTCTTTAATATATGCTGGAGCAAGGCCATTAAGGGCTTTGTATTTTAGGAGAAGTATTTTCAATTCAATTCAATTTTATTTATATAGCGCATTTTTACAAAAGGCATGTCACAAAGCGCTTAACACAAGAGGCCCAATGAGCAACAGGGGCAAGGAAAAACTCCCTAGCAGCGTTTTTTGTTTTTACTTGTTATGGTAGAGGAAGAAACCTTGGGCAGTTGGGCTAACCCAACTGCCTAGGGCAGGTTTTCAGTCTCTCAGATGGTGAGTAGTCCACTATTATTCCATTAGATACACATTACAAGAACATTTTGGTAAATAAAGTAAAGTAATATAGGAGTCCCATTAGAATCCCAGGGTATAGTCCCATGTCATTAGGCGCAGTCAATCCAGGGGCCAGCTAGAGGCTGTATCAATCATGTCAGGGTCATCTGTGAAGCTGAAGGCAGACCACCCAGGAAGCCAGAGATGCAGGATCAGGCAGTGGAAGGCAGGGGTGACCCTCAGCAGGGAGGCAGTGGCATGATAAGTGGAGTGGGTTGAGGACCATTCATGAGTGCCGCCGGATCACGTTGGAAGAAGGTCCCAGGAGAACCCAGGAGGTGCAGGCGCAGGCAGTGGAAGGCAGTGATGACTCACGACAGGGTGGTAAAGGCATGGAAAATGCTAGCAACTCGGGGGCCTAAACCACATGAGAGGCTAGCAGGGAAGAAGAAGGAAGCCGGAGCCTGAACCACAGGCAATCTAGCCTGAGTGGAGCTAGCTGGCTAGCTGCAGATAGTGAGGAGCTAGCTTAGGGAGTTAGCTCAGTGGAAGAATTCTCCATCGCCGAACCAACAGCATTTCTTGGAGAGAGTCTTTCCTGTGAGAATCTTTGTGCGGCATGGCCCGGAGGCAACTCACACACCGCTTCACCGACGACATCGCATAATCCTGGGGCACCGAAGACGGTTTGCCGTGGATTTACTGGCGTAAAGCCTCACGGTAAGTGAAGCGAATCCTAATACTTTATCTCGAAGTAATAGCCTTAAAGGCTGTTTGGTTGGCTAAGTCTAGTTGTTAGCCAAGGGTTGGAATAAGTTAGCTAGAGCGCACAGCGATATACTGGCGTAAGGCCTCGCCAGATACCGCTGAGGGCGAAAGAAGGGGGTATCTAGTGTGCTTGCGCGCGAGCTGCAGGCAGCTGCAAAGTTGCTTGCTCCCTTTTTCAAAAGGGTTGGTTTTAGTTATGCTCAGCTTGCATGCAACTTTGCTTACACTGTCAACTTTCTTTGCGGACAACACGGATAACCAAGCGAGAAGAGTGAGGAACTGTTTGTTTGAGACTCTGTTTGTTGCTGGTCCGTATTCTCTGGGACACAGCTTAAATAAACCTGAAAGTTAACTTGCCACGGAGCAGGTTAGTTCAGAAGCATTTGTTACCCCAGCAACTCAGCCAAGGTTAGCGTTAGTGGGAGTAATGGAACCGATGGAATACCCCTCTGTATGTGTGTGTGCGTGCGCGGGGTACCCCTTCCATCCCCACTCACTGTGTGCTTTGATAGGAAGACAGTGAAACTGACCATGAGCTTGGCCTATGATGATTATTTATTTTATTGTCGTAAAGCTAGCATTAAGCACATTTCGTGGTCGTCCGTCTTGGCCATTGTATGGCGTACAACCTCCTTTGCTATAGAAAGTGTAAACACGCAAATTGGGGCCTTCACAAAAGTTGGATTAAGACATGAGGATGAGTGAGTAAGCAAAGCTCATTGAATCCAAAACAAGAGCGTTCAGGCTTAATTGGTTGCAAAAAGGTCAAGCCAGGATAAGCAGACATGGATTTGTCAAGCCAGATGTAACCTATCCTGGATAAGTGCGCGATCACTGCTCCCTCAAATAGACCCTGCCACTGATCACAGATTCACTGATTTACCATGGCAGGTAGAGCGGTATTGGCTACTTTTTCCCGTCAGAGGCGAATCATCATGGATGCGTACAAGGAAGTAAAGGATATAATCAATGTCAACTGGAGCATTTAAATTGTTGGAAAGTCTTGGAAAAGCTAGAATAAAAAATGTTTGCTTATGTTAGAACGCAACTAATACTGAAAATGTATTAGTGTGTGATGTTGCCATGGTAATGTGTGTAGAAAAAATGAGGAAGCCGAGAAGATTCGGTAAAAATGTTTTTTGTGAACACCGTCTCTCTCTCAATGAACCCAAGAAGAAAAGCAACACAGCCACAGTAATAAAACAAAGAGAAAAAGCATGGCAAAGTATTGCTGACCACCTAACTGCGTAAGTAGTGCACAATTACACACACCGCTCCACTGAAACACCACAATTGCAATCCAAATAGTTAATTCACATCTCCAGAAACGCAATTGTAGGCTACTCTGATTATAAATCAGTTGATTTTTTTTAATTGAGAACTACAGATATGGGTGAAACTCAGTAAATGTAACTCCTCAGATTGTATAACTGATAAATATATGAGCTAATAATAATAATAGGCCTAACGTTATAACTTTAATTAATATAACGCCTTACAATGGACCTACATTGCTCTACATGTGTGATGTGGAATGGGCCAAAATTGACATGGCATATTGTTAAAGTTAAATACAAGAACATTCTCCAGAATAGTAAGGGCCCTGATCAAGACTTAACAATGCACAATCATATAGACATCACTGTCTATACTATTGTAACAAATGAGAAAATTGACGAGGAATCTCAATTGCTGTAATTTATTATTTCACTAGATAGTTATAACACAGTTTCCGGCCAATCTCCCAGCCCTTATCCCAGCACACCCGTTCACCAAGGGAGGTGAACCACACATGGTGCATTTGGAACACAATTACATTGGCTACTCAAGAAAAATCCACATCTCCTACTTAAGTGGCAACTTATAACAAACACTATATATTGTAAATGTATATATGTATAACTAAACTGTATTGGCACGAAATACACTGAACAGCATTATGGGAGTCCAGATCCCCAAGTCTTTGCGTCTGGCGTTTCCCCCAGCCCACTCTCAGGTCTGGCTGTGGGTTCTGATTGGACTACGCTCCGCCTTGCCTGCTTCTTGTGTCTTCTTGCTGATGAGCAACATTTCTTGACAAGTAGGCTACCGGTAGACAGCAGACGTTATATTACTTTGTCCAGTGTTACTGTACGTTACATTATTAAGACGTCTATTAGGATCCCAGTCTTGTGTGCTAGAGTGTTAGTCAGTCAATAAATTTAATGTAGCCTGGCTAACGTTATCCACCTGTAAGCAGCTTCTAGATAGCTTTTTAGTTTGCCAGTTCCCGATTTCGTTCGCGATAAATGTAAGCGCAGTTTTTCTGTTTCAGTAAAGCCAGACCGATAATTCTTGTCTGAGTTTTCTTGTCTTGGCTTTCCCTGAATTCCCCCCTATTCTATAAATAAAGGGTCATTTGAGCGATTACACTAACTGTCGCAGAAAGCCCTAAGACAGGACTAGAACAATTTTCAGTGTTGGGAATGTTCACTTTTAACATGAACTAGCTTGTTTACGTCCACCAAAATTATAAACACGTTCATGAATGTCATTCAGTGAATGCTGCCCTCAGGTTCAATACTGCTGTCTGCAATAGCCTACCACTAGGGTAGGATTTCCCATTTCGGCGGCTGATATTTCCAGGCAAGAAAGCAGTGGCAGCGATTGATGATTGATGTTCAACAGGACGGTTAACGGTGAATAAACAGCACAAGTTTTAAACACAGACCTTTTTTCATAGCGAACCTCTGGGCCTTAATGCAACTGTCTTGTGGTTTTAATGTAACTTTGCCAAGCCTTAACAATATTTTCCACTGCAATGAAATAGGCCTGATACTTGTGCCTTGTATTTTAAACTGATAATTTCTTAAATTGACAGTTTCTGAAACAGTAGTGCTTGGTCCTTGTGAATGTTTTGAAATTATTAACATTTTAGGTAGGTATAGCCTTTTGTTTTGATTCCTTGCTTCCTTCAGGGGGTCAGGGGTCACTCTGGGGTTGGGGGTGTTGGTTGGTTGATTTAGTCTCCCTCACTGTGAACTGTAAACTGCCTAGCTCTGCAGATTATGCTTGCTACAGGTATTTCAAGACATTTCAAGGTTTATTCATTTATTTTCATTTTAGGATGTTTTTGTATATTTTCGCTTCAAATACCCTCCTTTTTGAGTCGGGAGCCGCACCTTCAAAGACATCCTAGGGGAAACACTGTAATTTATTTATTTAAATATTAAGTTTTTTTTTGTTTGTTGAAATACCTAGGGTTAGTTAGGGTTAGTTTGTTTGAATATGCAGTACATGAAGGAAGATTTACTCATTAAGTTTATACATTAGCTCATTTTGAAGTTGTCTGAAAAATGTGTAAAAATAAAAGATTCTGCGTTTCTTACTGCAACTACCATGGCATGTGATTCCTTCAGTTTAGTCCCATTCTCTTACATCTATTTCATATCTTGCATTGAGGGAATGCATTGTATTAATTAGATACTGTACAATGAATGTAGAGCTATAAGAGATAAATAAGAGGTAGCACTTCATGGGACCACTAAGCACCACATGGGACTAAATCTGAAAAAAAAAAAAAAAAAAATGTGATATGAAATTTTGGTCAAACCGCCCAGCTCTATGCAGCCAGATACTTTACTTGCTTGTTTTAGCCAACAGAGTAGGCCTAACGCCTGAAATCCGCCCAGTGTTTGCATTATCAATCAGAACAACGCTATAAAACCGGGATGTGTATTTTATATGATGGAGTATTAGGGCCACAGTAAGGAAGGAAAAAATGTATTTACGACACTGGTGCTTTTTGTGGGGAAGATGCAATTTGTTGCATATTCTTTTCCTGTTCCAAAAGATTAAAGGAATAGGCCACCCCAAAACGAAATGTAGTCTCTTACCATATTCTCCTGAGTTGGATAAGTGAGCAAAAGTGTTTTTCATTCAGCCCCGTGGTTGTCCTGTATCCAGAAGTGCAGCATTAGCTTAGCTTTGCATAGAGCGCTGTAACTGGGAGTTGCCAATTAGCCAGTCTTCTCAAAATAGTCATAAATGAACTCTGGATTTTTCCTAATTTCGTTGTTTCTCCTGTACATTCAAACCGAGTACAAGTGCCAATGGCATCATCACAAATTGGGTTTCTCTAGAAGTGACAAAGTCTTGGGACTTTATTTTCGGGCTAAGTCACAGCCACAGTCACGTCAGTGTGTTTACGGAAGTTGGGGTTTTCAGGGTCTACGCACATCAGCGGTGCTTTAGCTGTGCTTTGCCCGAAAATATAGTCCCAAGACTCACTTATAGGAGTCCTAGACAAATCCTTCGTGATAATGCCATTGGCATTTGTACTCGGTTTGAAACGATGGCTGCTGCCTGAGATAAGGGATGAGATTAAATACAGTATGTCCTGGAATTTAGCCTGTTCAGGGGCGGGCTTACGCCACAGAATAAATCTCCATGGTAATGTATACCATAACATATCCTGCTGCCTCCTATCCTGGTTTTGTGCAACTGGATAATGGATAAATTGATATCCCGGCTTAATCCATTATCCTAGTTTTGGGCAACAGGCCCTCAGATATGGGTCACAGTTTAAAAACATGTGTACACAGAAGGTAAAAAAAATCGGATATACATATAGGCAACAAATCAGAATTGAGCATCAAGACCTGCAGTGTAAACGGGGCCAATACGTCAAGCTAAATGCAAGTTAAACATGCAACATGCATGCAAATTATCTGGTGCCCAAGGGAGGGAAATAAAGAAAGGAAGAGGAGGAAAAATGCGACAAAGGTAAGCTACTAGTTTACATTTTTTAGAGGCTGTAGTGAAGCTATATTCTAAATCTGATAGCTTTTCCGTAGTTTAGCTATTATTTGGCCATGTAGTGCGGGAGCTTTTCTGAAAGATACAACAAATGCACATTGCTAGCCATTTTGAAGCAGGCAGAGGCGATTCTACATTTCCTGAATAGCCGAGACAGGAGCAGTCGTCAAAATTTTGGTGTCAACCATTCTATTGCATTTTAGACAATCTGGGGTCTCAAAGTGTAAAAAACTGAACTAACCCTTTAAAGCAACCAGCAAGCATTTTGTGAGTTGTCTGTTAAGAGTTGCCGACTCAAAATCAGGGACATTTCATAGGACACATTCAGCTAGGGACAGTTAGGGCCCGATAATGCACACGGCACACAGTGCTTTTGCGACTTGTACAACCTATCATTGCTATTTTGGGCGAGCGCATTGTTCTTTTTTCCGGCAGAAATGTACACTGTCAAGATAGTAGATGGCTTTCGGTCTGTCTGGCGTGTCATTGAAAAGAATGGATGTGGTGCGGCACATAGCGCGAATTTTGTATTTTAGAAGAAGTAAACGTGAATTCGCCACTGACCAGAAAAAACCTGGTCAGGAATCATTCGCGCATTATTCAAAGGCTATTTTGCGGGCACTTAGTGCTTTGGGATATGGAAGAGTGCAGGCACAAGCTGCTTATTTCATCAGCAGGAGCAAGCGGCAGCCCAGTCCTCGAAATATAAAATTCAAATGTACATCCCATGGTTATTTTATTAAAATATATAATATTTGCAAACCTTAGTTGATTGCAGTAAGTACTGAGAATTAATAACAAGTAACTGAAGGGCTATTTGACCAGTGGCAGACAGGGATGTAAATACACCTTTTAAGCGAGATTGTCAAGAAACAAGAAAGTACATATTAGGCTACACCACCAGAAATTTATATTTTGGTTATATATACTGTAAATCTGCCGTGCCTTCACCTCGTGCACATTTTCTTCACACACACAAAACATTTCGCCAGGTATAATCCGCCATCATAATACATAAAGGAACATGAAATACGCTGTGCGCCGGACTTTTAAAGGGAATGAGAGTGTGAACTCTTATTGGTTTGTAACATGCTACGCCCCAAACACACCCATGACTAATTTATTCATTTAAGACAACCCATTTGTACTATGCGCCAGACATGATGTTCATTTTTCCTACAGGCGATATAGCGTTCTGCGCTGGCCCCTCCCCGAAAGACAACTGCGTTTAAGACTTCAGACTATGCGCGACTGAACTTGAAAATCGGGCCCTTAATCTAAAACAGGGACTGTCCACAGTAATCAGGGATATCTGGCTTCCCTTGCTTCTGGCTAATAGTAATAATAGGATTTGGGATCACAACTTTTTGCTCATAATGAGTCTGTTTGAAGAATTTGATGACTCTTTTCTCTCTCTCTCTCTCTCTCTCTCTCTCTCTCTCTCTCTCACACACACACACACACACACACAGTAGTG